>OZ024740.1:60074022-60134022 GCA_964016885.1 Eledone cirrhosa | reverse complement strand
TTAGGGCTACCTCATGCTGAATCTCCCTTAGAAATTACATTAAGGGTACACATATCAAAGAAATACACAACCAACTACATGTTAATTTCCAGAGTAGGCTCTTCTATTTACCTGACAACTGGAACCCTCATCATCATAACCGACATTGGTCTATATACCAAGTACCATCCATATTTTGAGTTCAAATCCTCATTGTATATTGCTGTATTGGACTTCCGTCAGTTCCGACGACAAGTGTTTCAGTAATAGTTTCGTGAAATTAACATGCAAGTGGCTGAGCAATCCACAGTCACGTGTACCCTTAAATAATTCCCAGGAAGATTCAAAGTGATACAGAGTGTGGTAAGGCTGGTCCTTTGAAGCACAGATACAACTTGTTTTTGCCAGATGAGTGGACTGGACACAACGCGCTGCCGGGAATCAAACTCACAACCTTACGAGCAGTTAACAAATCGCTCGTATGTGTGAAGCCACATGCTGTCACACATACCCTCTAAAGGGAAGTTTTAAAAAATAATCTTTCTTTCGACAAGGCACTAGACCAGGAATTCCCAACCTTTTACATCATCGCACACTTTCACAGAAAAACATTTCCACCGCCCACCTATAAAGTAAAATTAGTTGGTGTTACTGATTGGTTATTCCCATCTAGCCTCATGTTTTTTTTTGAAATACAGATTCTTTGAGTATGTTTTTTTCCGCGTAGCATATGTTGAAATACCTTCTTAATACTCAAAATCCTATATCGTCCATTACAATTTTCAATCACCCCCCCCCCCCATTTTCTGTTCAGTTGCACATCGCCCACCCAACAGTTGAAATCGCCGACCGGTGGGCGATATCGTCTAGGTTGGAAACCCTGCACTAGACCAATATTTAGATAACAGATATAGTCGATTTAACTAATACAAATATATTAATCCAACCACCCTCAATATACAAGGTAAGGGACATAAAACATTTAATTTGGCGACATCACATTTAGGTTATGATAGTTCCATAGTTTGGTATTGTTGTTATACGCCAGCTAAAACGTATTGGGATTGAGTAGTAGGTGGATCGACATTTTATGTTACTCTCAAATACTAACAAAATAACAAAAACCCCAAAGAAACAAAACAATTATACACTGGAATCAAACACTGAACGTAATTTTACTAGAGTTCTTTAGATACTGTGTATGCTGCTATTTTTGTCCGTAATGAATTCTCATTTATTACTACAGACAGACAAATATTTTTTTCATATAAAATTGATGGAGATACAACTTGGCTGGGAGATTATATATAATAAATATATATATGTGTACGCTTGTATATCTTGTGTGCGTATATATGTGTATATATATATATATATATATATATTTATATATATATATATATATATATATATATATATATATATATATATATATATATATATATATGTATATATATATATGTATATATATATATATATATATATATATATATATATGTGTGTGTGTGTGTGTGTGTGTATAATGTATAAAGAAATATATATATATATATATATGATTTCAACATCAGCGAACACTTATTCTAATCGAATGCATTGAAAAATTTCAGGCTTGGAAAATATTCCTATATAAATTATACCTATAGAAATAATTTGAAAAGACAGGAATTCTACTGAACAATTTATTCTAAATTCAAAATACAAAAAAACTATTCTCAATTAATTATATTGACGAGAAGATTTTAAAAAAATAAATCGATGTTTTCTTTTTTTTTCAGATATGGCTCTTATTATTAAACATTTCTCAATAACAAAATATTGTAAAACCGATGTTTCAATATTTAGTGAATTATTTATTAATTTATTTCATTGTTTGTCAATCGGTTAGAAAGGGTATGTAGTTAGCACCTACTTTAATAGTTTTTTGTCTTTTTGTAGCAACAGCAGCATGTGTTCCTGGGTATTTCCCCGCCGCAGTGTCATTCCTTTAAGTTATAACGCCATTCTGTGTTCATTTATAAAAACCCAATTGCTTCTCTAGCTGTTCTAATAACCTGAAATACGGTTAGGCTATACTTCGCTGATGATGTTTAATAAGACTGAAACTTTTCCTAAGTTTAATAAGACTGAAACTTTTCCTAAGAAGAAGAAGAAGAAGTCTCTGTACTAATAAAGATAGGACTCAAGCCTAACTGTATTCTCTATGTAACTAATTTCATTTGATCTATATTTCAGGATGTTTATCGTTTCCCTTAACGTAAATGGTGCTACTCATGAAGATAATAATTCTATTTTTTCTCTTATCGCTATTGGTATGGTCTTAGTTAATTAAATTTCTAGGTTCACTACATTAAGTATACTAGCAGAAAAACCACTCTTCGGGTGGTTTTCTGCTAGTATGTGTAGTGTGTATATTGATATTTTACGCAAGTGTATATGCATGTAGATATGATACATAAAATAAAATCGTAATTGACAATATACACAGAAATTGAACGAAGACTGTGTTACACTGTCTTATTTAATCAGTAATGTAATCCATGATACATTAAAAAAATACGATATTATATATAAACTGCATTAGGAGAAAATTAGTGACGCAAATATATGAATATTTATTTAAGCGATCGCTACCGGAAGTGTTGACATTTGAAAATTTTAAAGAAGTGAATCTTTAAATAATAATAACATATATTTAATGAACATCCATGAAATTTAGTAGATAAATTATGTAATATTAATTCATTTATTCAAAGTAATCTAACTTATTTTACTAAGGGGATAAAAATTATAAACTGTACGCAATCCCGCGCTTCTTACTTTATTATAGTTTAGATTAGCAGCCAATTTACCGTAGTGGTAAAATGATCGCTGTTGTTTCAAACAAGTAGTCACTGGTACAATTTTCAGAGCGATGGAACATTTTTTGGGGAGACTGACATCTTATAGTTTTTAAAAGTATTTAATACAGTTGTTGGTGCTGGTGTTGTTGTTTAGCAGGAGGTCAGCTTTGGTTAAACTGATCTATGATGAAATATGTTCCAGGCATAGCCATCCTGTTTTTTTTATCCTTTCAAGTATAATTGTAGACGTAGATGTGTGGTTATGAAGTTCTATTTGAAGCTGTGTGGTTCCGGGTTCGTTCCTACTACAAGATATCTTGGAAAAATGCTTTCAACAGTAGTTTCTAGTTGACCAATGCCTTGTAGGTGAAATTTTGTAGACGGAAGCTATGTTAAAGTCCGTCGTGTATTCATAATTGTTTCTACTTTTGGCACAAGGCCAGCAATTACCCAGTACATTACTGGTACTTTATTTTATCGACCTCGTAAGGATGAAAGGCAAAGTTGACCTGGGCGGGATTTGAACTCAGAATGGAAAGGGCCAGAACTCTATGCGTCAAAGCATGGTGTTTGACCCTCTACCGATACTGCCAAATTCATAATGATGATGCACTCTTCTATCGATAACGACCTATGAACACTCGGTTGTTCGAAATGGCGTACGAAGGAGGTTAGTTTTTCACAGACACGTATACTCCTAACGCTCTTTTCAAGTGGAATCAATATTATACAGTTTAATGAGGTTTCACGTTTTAATGACAGCTATTGTCCATCCGTCGGGCTTCCATACAATATACGTCTATCCAATTTCACGTTTAAGGCTTCAGTTGACCCAAGGGACTGAACCCATGACTGTATGAATGTGAAGCGAACTTTTTAACCACTCGACCACACACACACACACACATATATATATATATAGATATATAATTACAGTTCAAAATAATTGTTTCTACTTTTGGCACAAGGCCAGCAATTATCCCAGTGTATTACTGGTACTTTATTTTATTGACCCCATAAGGATGAGAGGTAAAGTTGACCTCGCCGGGATTTGAATTCAGACCATAAAGGGCCGTAACTCTTTGCTGCAAAGCATGGTGTCCGACCCTCTACCGATACTGCCAATAATTGTTTCTACTTTTGGCACAAGGCCACCAATTATTCAGTGCATTACTGGTACTTTATTTTATCGACCCCGTAAGGATGAAAGGCAAAGTTAACCTCGGCGGGATTTGAACTCAGTCCGTAAAGGGACGTAACTGTGCTGCAAAGCATGGCGTCCGACCCTCAACCGATACTGCCAATAATGCGCCCTCGATATGTAAACAGAGGTACTTTATATTACTTGGCAACGGAACATATGTTTTCGTCGGTAACCGATTATTCGTAGTACTTTTTCAAAGTGCTTCACTACTGGATGTAAACAAGACCCCGGAAGCATGAATATCTTTTCATAAAAGCTAAAGATTGATTGTGCACACGAGATTGATCTGCTACGATTAATCGGCAAGCATCATGAAACATATACTTAGTTGGTATATATTTTAAATAATATATATATTAATGCCCCCATCGATCACTAATGACAATGGTTTTACACCTAGAAAGTTTCCCTCCGAGGCACAAGCTGAGCAAGTTTTGTTTGTGGAAGACCAGCAGTCGCCCATGCATACTAGTCACCCCTCTCCACGCCACGATGTTGTCCAAGGGACACACATATATATATATATATACACATACATTTGCTTGTGTATACCAGTGTAAAAAAACCGTGCATCATATTGCGTCTCATTACGTTAAAGATAACAGCTATTCGATTAAGAGATATCGATCAAATAAAGTAGAAGTGTATAATAAATAGCAGGGTCGATATGATCAAGGAAACCTCTTACAGGTGATGCTTTAATATGGCTGCTATTTACTTCCTGAAACTAGTGGGGGAAAAGCAATGTTACCCAGGCTACATTATGTAGTTTATCTTTTAGGTAAGATTTGAGGGAGTTTTGGCTGCTATTTCTAGTAGATCGAAAGGATACTTACCGCATTGGTTGGGCGGGGGTTCATCGTATTTAGCGTTAAATTTAGGAAATAATTTAGAAATTCACGCTTCGCAGTTTCTATACTAAAGTGTGTCAATAAGTAGAGATTTGTTAGCTAACATTTCTATCGTATTTTTTTCTTCCGATTAAATCTTATTTCCCATGTAATCTTATTTCTTGATTCATCACTAACATAAACAATTTTCCAACGCCAAAGCATTTTCTTGTTATTGTTGTTTTCCTTTTCTACACATGTACTTTTACTTATGTTTATTATTCTGTTTCGTTTGCATTTCTTTCAAGTCTTAGTGTAAATACATGATAAATCTATTTTAGAATCTTTCCTTGCTAACTGAAGTATGATGACGTCTTGTCATGCAATTAATTCGTTTGCCTGTGTTCTTTTATTTTGTCTTCAGCGATTGTTTATACGATTAAGCCATGCTCACGAAACTGATTACAACAACGAGTAAATTAAGAATTGCACTGTTGTCTCACTGCTTTAAAACAAAAGATATATGATAAAATAAAATTAAAAAAAGACCAAAATTCACGAAACTTATTTTTTGTTTAGTAGTTTTTTGCTGTGAGTTCGTATTTACTGTGATGTCTTTATAAGTATGGCAGAATATATCATCTATCGTATGTGCATGGTAGTTGATATATATTTTATTGGAACAGAGCAAACGAGTACATTTAGTACAATGCAGCTAAAAGAACCATAACCTCTCTGATTTCATTAATGAACTGAAAATCGGTGACACTCCCGATTAAACGTTCTACTATACAACCGGAGTGGCGAATTGGCAGAGTCGTTAGAACACTAGATACAATGCTTTATGGTATTCGTTCCGACTCTCTTTTCTTTGAGTTTAAATCCTGTCGAGGTCAACTTTACCTTTCATCCATTCGACGTTGATAAAAAGTACCAGTCAAACATTGAAGTCGATTCTTCCTCTGTGTCGCTTTCTCACTTCCATTTTTTCACTCTCACTTTCCTTCTCTGGAAGAAATCTGCTGTGTTCAGACCTGGATAGGAGATGGTCTCCGCCAGGCTTTAAAAATGCCCCTGAAACACCGTATGCGTTTCAGGAGTTATGGGGCCATGCACGCATACATCAAGCCGATAAAAAGGTCTCTACATGATCGCTTGACCTGATAAAAATGGCAGCTACGTAGTTCTTAAAACGATACATAAAATAATGTAGTGTTAGATACACTATATGTTAAAGAAAGATAAGATGTTCACGACTGAGATGACTTTGGTCTGCTCCATTGAAGCTGACTCTGTGCTAAACAACATTAACATTAACATAAGGAACCAGACTTTGTAGATTGTTTCTTTTTTTCTCCTAACAAACTATAGGTTTTCTCTTTCAGAAGCATTTATTTCTTATAACAATTCTTCTTAATATTGTGTGCAGTGGATTGGCAATGTCAGCAGAACGTTGGACAAAATACTTTGCGGCATTTAGTTACTACTTTGTACATTCTGAGTTTAAATCCCGCTGAAGTCAACTTTGCCTTTCATTCCATTGTCGATACGCCTCAAACTTAATCGCTTCGGCCACAAACCCCGGTACCGCGGTGCCGCAATACAGAGGACAGAGAAATAAGTAAATACCGAGGCTTATTCGGCCGCTTCCTCTTTGTACCAGTCACCGTTGAGACCTCAGGTGTCCTCGGATCCTGTACAGCCGTGCTTCTCCGCAAAATCGGAACGACAGCAGCCAGTCTGAGGAAGGAACCCCACGAGATGTGATGGCTGTTACAGCAGGTGTTGTTGGCCATTGTCTGCGAAAATATTTTTGCAATTTTGTGCGAGGGGTGTAGCCAAAACACCGCTCTGACTTAGGTATAGAGTCTATCACCTCTCCCCCTCACCCTTTCTTTCTTCCGTTGCCTAATAGTCCTTGCTCTTCCCCTCCCTTTTCTCTCATCTGTGACATTTATTGTCCTTTCCTTTACTTCCCTATGTAGCCATATATGCTCTTCTTTACCTCTCCTCCTTTCGCCCTCTTTTTTTCATTTCTTAATTTTGTTTTTATCCTTTTTTAATATTTTCCTCATTGTATAACTTTTGTTCAATAAATTTAATAAAAAATAAAAATCAATGCGAGTTATATACTGGGGTTGATATAATAGACTGTTCTCTATCCCAATTTGCTGGCCTTGTGCCAAATGTCAGAAATAACTTTAGGTGAAAGCAATCCGCAGGAGTGCGTGAAGAGGAGGTTATATACTTTTTTTCAATTTCTTGCTGATTTATACAACATTCAAAATTAGTTGGCTACTCAATGTGGCATCTGGATAGCTTTCAGCACCAAGATGCCATGCATCTTAAGGTTAATTGAGTAACATCAACATCATCTATGGTATTAAATAGATTTATTGGTATTCTTGATATTTTTTAAAGCACCGGATAAAGAGGTGTGAGAATGATATTAGAATCTCGGCATCGAAAAACGTTATGAACCGGACTGCTTTCTTTTTTATAAGACCTTAGAATTGTAATAACTTTCTGATAAGTTTTAATGATGTAAATGGGAATAAAATAACACAGGTAAGGAATTAAAATCTTACCATAGTTATTACACTGCAGCCGTCGAGGTTTAGCTATTCAAAGTGAATTATAAATCTCAGCGATCATGCTGCGAATAAAAAAGAGAAAATTTAAAACGAGCCAGACAATCTTCCAAGTGAAATTAGATACAGTTTAGTAGGTACAGCTTGATGATATAAGCGACAGCTTTGGGGTATCATTGACAAATAGTTTGTTAATTTTCTGTTTCTTTATTATTATTATTATCCTTATTTTTTATCGGCTCCTTAATACATACACACAGCCTCAGACTTTATAACCAAGGTTTATGGCGTTGTAAAGTGCACGTCTTTCAGAAAGGCATTAAGGGTGCACCTGAAGTGAAATGGTTCAAACTAGAAATAGAGAAAATATTTTACAAATATCGTTTAAGTTTCTTTGATAAGTTCCTAAGACTAAATTTAACGACGTAAAATGTTCTTAAGATTCACATTTAATAAAAGATATTTAAAAAGAAAAGACTTCATAGAATCAGTAGTAGTTGTTAATAACAACCAAATTTCCCACAAATCATACCCTAAAAGGACATATTGGATAATGTGATCCTAGGTTATCTGTGCATAATAAAAAAAAGATCAGATGAGCACGGCTGGAATGTTCTTGCTCGAGCAGTCCTATGATCAAAATCATTCCAGCCGTGTTCATCTGATGTTTTTTTATTATGCGCAGATAACCTAGGACTAGATTATACAATATGTCCTTTTAGGGTATGATTTGTGGAAGATTTCATTGTTATTTCTAGCTGGTTAAGCAACCGACCGCATAAAGGGTTCCGAGTGTGATTGTAAACTTATCTTGTTCAAAACATAAACTTCTACTTCGTTTAAAGTTTATAACAGAAAAAAGAAAATAAAGAAATAAAATGAGACAATAAAAACTCTATTACATAAAATGATCGCAGTTAACTGACAACTATTTATTCAGAGACAACATTCCGTAACGCCCTCTGACAGTCATGGCTGCATACATATGTATTTGATGGAGGTCTAACGCTCTACTTCTTTGAAACTAAATATTTCTTTCCTTTCCCTTTCATGTCTACAACACATTTTACTTTGCTGCCTGTCATTCCTAGCCTATTTAATCATTGACCGTTTCTATCGTCCTTCTGACTATATTTCGCTTTTAACTTTTGTTTTCATTACTTTTCTCTTTTTTCTCCTGTCGTCTCTCATTTCTATCGTTTCTAACTCATTTTAGCCCCTCGTTCTGAAAATAGCTTGCTTCCAATTACTGCCGAAATTTAGTCCCCACCACACTCTTCCAAAAAATAAAGCACGAAGAATATTATAATAGGAGTTACACAGAAGGGTGACTGTTTTCCTTCTATCTATCTACTTCATGTGCCGCTCCACCTTACATGTGTTTCTATGTATTAACTGCGACACTGACTGATGATAACTTGCCGACATTTCCATATGTTGTTCTACAAATAAGCTATTTTGCTATCTAGTAAATTTTCTCAATACATTCTAATATATATATATATATATATATATATATATATATATATATATATATATATATATAGAGAGAGAGAGAGAGAGAGAGAGAATAGAATGAAACGAAATTTCATTTCTCACTCTTAGTACGGCAGTTACTTAAATGTAAGTATGTATGTATGCATACGTACATACATATATGTATACAGACGTACAGTAGTATGTATATATATATACATACATGCACACATATATATATGCACGTATCAGTTTACCGAACATTTATTATAATGCTCGGTTTGTTGGTTTGTAAAGAAACAAACAGCCCGAACTCACTCGATATGCAAATTAGGCTGCTCAGCTGTTAATATGCATAAGGAAAGTATATACTTTCAGACGTTCAACCATCTGGCAGGAAGGTATACGATGCTGACGATAGCTAATAAGCTTGAAACTAGTACATCGTTCCTGTGTCAGTGTTGAACAAAAACGTGACGTGGTTGCCTAAACACTGTACGGTGTAATTCGGGCTGTTTGTTTGTTTACAAACAAACAAACCGAGCATTATAATAAATGGTCGGTAAACCGATACGTGCATATATATATATGTGTGCATGTATGTATATATATATACATACTACTGTACGTCTGTATACATATATGTATGTACGTATACATACATACATACATTTAAGTAAGTGCCGTACTAAGAGTGAGAAATGAAATTTCGTTTCATTCTATTCTCTCTCTCTCTCTCTCTCTCTCTCTATATATATATATATATATATATAGAGAGAGAGAGAGAGAGAATATATATATATATATATATAGTATATATATATATATAGAATATATATATATATATATATATAGAGTCGCACATACATAAAATTAACTATAAAAGAATTTATAATACAAGTGGCCCGCAAATAAGTACCATAACACCTAATACAAAACATAAGCATATAACATCATCACTACCAAACACACGTCAGAGCACATCACCACAATACATCAACAAACCCAATTCTCAGCCCATACATAGCAACCTACAAAACCATATAGAAGAACCGGCGCATAGAAAAGCATTTAAATGTAACTGCCATCTACCTGACAAATGCCCATTACAAAATAGATGCCTAGAGACAAATATAGTATACCTATGTACTATAAATTCAGGTATCTTAGCATGGCATTACATTGGTTCCACAGCTGGGGAGTTTAAGAAAAGGTGGTACGTACATAGACACTCTATGACTAAGAGGAATCTTTCAAAGACAACAACTCTCGCCAATAAAATCTGGCAACTTAAACATGCAAACATGGAATGTAAAATCAACTGGACAAAGCTATTAAAAGCAAAGGCCTATTAGATTGGTATGTCCCACTGTAGTCTCTGTAATATGGAACTTTTCCAAATTTTAAATTACAAGATCCTTCTTAACAGTAAAATTGAAAAAAACATTTTTTGTCGACATAAATCGGCGACTAAATTTGAGAACTTTAGACCAGCTTAATTCCATCTTATCTATTCCATAACCCAGATTCTGCCACTTGGATCTATTATGATATCACATTATCAACATCATCATCATTATAATTATAATTATAATTATAATTATAATTGTCATCATCTATCAAAGAACAACATCAAAACCTCTTATATTTACATTCTTATTTTATATATCTCTATCTTTCACTCTTTATCTTTATATTTCTCTCCCTAAATTTATTTCTTCTCTGTCATTTTATTTTATCATATAATATAACTTAAAACTAATTAATTAATTTATTTATTAAAATAACCAATACACATAAATATATTTAACATTATCATATTCTCATTATCTCTCCATATATTTCAACAATTCTTAAAAACCATTATCAATAATTTTAATATGTTTAAATATTCTTCGCACATTTTTACTCTTTTTACTCCTTTTACGTATTTATTTATTTTTTTTATTTTTATTTTTAAAATTTTTTATTTCCTTTATTTTTCACATTTTATACCATTTTATATCACATTAAATATAACTTATTTATTTATTTATTTATCAATTTTTATATCTTTTTTATATATTTTTTCATATATTTTTTATATATCTATTTTTATTTTTATTTACATTTATTCATGTATTAACGTTTATTCATCTATTTGTCCCTCTATTCTTTTTTCTATCCTACGGAATTTTTACTTATGTTTGTCTCTCCTCTATCTACCATCATCTTCTATATATCTTCCTCTCTTTATATTTCTATCTATAATAATTTCTCCTTTTCTTCTTCTTTCATTTTTCTTCTTCTTTCTCCTTCCTTTCCTTCCTTTCTTTACTGTATCTATCTCCCTTTCTTCGTCCTTTTCTCCTTTTCTCTCTATATCTTTATTATTAATATTATTATTGATGACGTAAGGGTGGTGGATTGGCAGTATCGGTAGAGGGTCGGACGCCATGCTTTGACGCATTGAGTTACGGCTCTTGCCATTCTGAGTTCAAATCCCGCCGAGGTTAACTTTGCCTTTCGTCCTTATGGGGTCGATAAAATAAAGTACCAGTAATGCACTGGATAATTGCTGGCCTTGTGCCAAAAGTAAAAACAATTATTATTGATGATGTAATTTGAATTTGTAAATTTTCCGGTTACATATATTTTTTTAACAGTTTCCGATGATCTAATAGAGTTAACATCGTATTTAAAATTGAGTGGCACTGCTTTAGTGTTCAGCATTTTTAGACAACTCTATCAGTGAAACAATTGTTAGACTGCAAATAAATCCCCTTTTTTGTACTGTTGACCATGTTATTCTCCACTTTTTCAATTTTATATATATATATATATATATATATATATATATATATATATATATATATATATATATTTGCTCTACGGTTCTTATATATTTGATATATATTTATCCTTATCGAGCCCTCTTTGGATTTTAGTCTTCAAATTTATTATTATTACTATATATATATATATATATATTTATTAAAATAACAGACACTACGGTTTAATACGGGATGTTTGTTTACAAACACACCGAGCATTATAATAAATGTTCGGTGAATCCATACGTACATATATATGTGTGCATGTATGTATATATATATATACATACTACTGTACGTCTGTATACATATATGTATGTACGTGTACATACTTATAGTTAAGTAACAGCCGTACTAAGAGTGGGAAATGAAATTTCGTTTCATTTTTTCCGTTTATCGTTTTCGGTGCACCCGGCCGATTAACCAACTCGATATGCAAATTGGGCTACTCAGCCGTTAATATGCATAAGGTAAGTATATACGTTCAACAATCTGGCAGGAAAGTATACGTTGCTGACGATAGCTAATAAGCTTGAAACTAGTACAGCGTTCCTTTGTCACTGTTGAACAAACGAGCAACGATGGTTGCTAGACACTACGGCTTAATACGGGATGTTTGTTTACAAACACACCGAGCATTATAATAAATGTTCGGTGAATCCACACGTACATATATATATATGTGTGCATGTATGTATATATATATATATACATACTACTGTACGTCTGTATACATATATGTATGTACGTGTACATACTTATAGTTAAGTAACAGCCGTACTAAGAGTGGGAAATGAAATTTTGTTTCATTTTTTCCGTTTATATATATATATATATATATATATATATACGTTATTCCGGGTTGAATCGGAGGTAACCACAGTAAGTAAGGTACTCAATACATAGCAGAGTATAAAAGTTTTAATATAGATGAGATTCTACAGGACTAGAACTGTTTCATTCAAGAATCTCATCTATATTAAAACTATATATATATATATATATATATATATATATATATATATATATATATATATATATATATATATATATTTATTTATTTATTTATTAAAATAACAAATTAAAGTTTAAGCAAAGAATCGCTGCTTTCACCCTTAACGGGATCTTCTGGAACTAACGAAGTCAATTTGTAAACGCAAAAGTGGATATTTCAAAAAACGTTGCAACCGGAGGAAGACAAGAAGACGATACATTGGTTCGTGGAAACGTTCCTTAGCAAAGAACGGGGAAAAACGAATATTATACGTCATTAATAGGAGCGGTGAAAAACATTTACACGCAAAGACAGGACCACGTTTATGGTATAAAAGAAGTCGTAGGCTAATGTTCTCTTAGGTGGTTCATAGAGACGTTCTCTGGCAATGAACGGAAAAAAACGAAGATAATACGTCATATGTGGGCGTGGAGAACAATTGCACGCAGAGACAAAACCACGTAAATGGTATAGCTGAAGTCGTAGACTAAAATTCTAATTAAGAAACCGAATGATTCTCCGCTTTAGAGCTAAGAATAAAGTAAATAAAATACAATACAGAGGTAATTGAAATGAAATAAATACATACACGCGTCCAGTACGTACATACACAAGCATACGCGAAAACACTCGCCATAGGTATACAAAACCACGCAGATATAAATATGTGTGTGTGTGTGTGCGTGTATACAAATAAATAAATAATTAAATAAACGTATATAAATAAATAAATACGTATATAACAAGCGCACACACATACCTACATGTAAATACACAAATGTTCGGAGACATACGTCAAAAGCAACAAAACATACCTAAAACTCCTGATACAGAAAACAGATGCGTTCATTAAAAGGTTGCGTTGGCGTGCCTTTTATTTCGATAATCCGCGAAAAGCAGACAACAAACAGGATAAATTTGGGTTTAAAACCTATAATAACCCTCCGTGTAACCCAGCATTGCTACCCTTCGAAAATGATGTCTTGGAACTCATACGGAGTATCAAATTTCAGAATAGGAGCAATTCCTTCCATCAGGACCTGAAGAATAGAATTCGTTCTATTAAGGATTCTAATGCCGTGAACGTCCATTCCGACAAAACAGGCAACCTATATCAATTGAATCCCAGTACTTACCATCAACTGCTACATAATGCTGTAACTAAGGATTACCGTAAAACTAATCGGTGCGTCATCAATGAAATCAACGATGCTGGGTTTAAAATCACCTCTGATCTCAACATCCTGGACCGGACCGAACCTCTGGACCCTATTTCTCCCCACTTTACCCTGAAGGATCATAAATCCAATTTTCCGAACAACCCCTCTATTAGGCTTATTAACACTACGAAGTCCGATTTAGGTAGACTTAGTAAAAGGATTCTTGATAGAATTATACCTGAAATTAGAAGTTTGGCCCCTCTTGCACTGTGGAACAATTCTTTAGCGGTGATTGATTGGTTCAACGGCATATGCAACAAGGAACATTGCGGTTTTATCCAATTCGACATCAATAATTACTACTCCTCCATCACTTTACCACTTCTCCTTAGAGCTATCAATTTCGCTAAAACACGCACAGTGGTTAAGGATTTCGAAGTTGATGTCATCCTCAATGCCCGTAAGTCGGTTATTAATTTCGACGACTCTATTTGGATTAAAAAATCCAATAGTACCCCATTCGACGTGAGTATGGGCGCCAGCGATTCTGCGGAGGTTACTCATCTTATCGGCCCTTTCCTTCTTTTCTCTATCTAGGACGAATTCTCAAACGCGGGCGGTGGTTTGTACCGTGATTATGGTCTTTTGACCATGACTAAGTGCGGCCCTCGTGCTTGCGACAGGTTCAGAAAAGAACTCACAGCCTTCTTTAAAGGCTTCAACCTCTCTATACAGGTTGAGGCCAACCTCTCGGTCGTTAATTACCTCGACGTTACCCTCAATTTATCGAATGGCTTGTATTACCCGTATAGAAAGCCGAATGATACGCTTAATTACATAAGTAAGCATTCTAACCATCCTGCCAGCATAACCAGGAACCTGGTAAAAATCGTTTCTTTGAGGCTTTCCCGTCTATCTACTAAGGAGCATATTTTCAACGACCATTCCACATATTACAATGAAGCTCTTGCTCGGGGTGGATTTGTCGATAAGGTAGCATATACAGAATACGAGAATAGACCTAGAAGAAATAGATCCCGACGCATTATATGGTATAACCCACCATATAATATGGAGGTGGCCACACCATTAGCTAAGATCTTTCTCTCCCTTATTATGAAGCATTTCCCCTCCAGCACATAAATATAGTAACATTTTTAATAGAAATACCATTAAAATTTCTTACTCTACGACTCCTAACCTTGCACATAACATAAAAGCTTCAAATTTAGCTAAATTACCTAGCCATAGGAACACGTGCAACCCTGTAGTTAGTACTAACTGTAATTGTAGGAATCGGGTAGACTGCCCCCTATCCGGGAAATGCCTCTCTAGTAACATTGTCTACAAATGTAAGGTTGAAACACCCACGTCCCGTAGGGCCTAGATAGGATTAACCGCCAATAGATTCAAGCAGCGTCTTTACATGCATGCCCATTCTTTTTTTAACCCTCCAAGAAGGAATATGACGTTACTTTCAGCTTATATCTGGAGTCTAAAAGACAACCACACCCAATATAAGTTACATTGGGAGATCCTAGCTAGGGCTAGATCGTATTATGGAAATAAAAGACCATGTTCCCTCTGCGCCGCTGAGGCCCTCGAAATACTCTACGCCACAGACGACATCTTAAACAAAAGTTTTGAGGCAATTTCGGCTTGTAAACATAAATTGCACAAAACATTCCTGTATTACAGCCCCACATTATACCCTAACGGATAGTACGAACTATACGTGGATATTTTACGTCTTGATGTGGTAGCTAAGTATATGTTATGTTTATATCATTACTTATTTGCATAGGTAAGTATATATTGCCTGTATGTTTTGTGAAGGTACGTATACTTTCTCGCACGTATATTTGATTGTATATGTTATGGCGTATAGTTTTATATATTCTGGTACATAGCTTTTGGTTATGTGTATACGGGAGTTTTGCGTCTGTGTGAGTATGCCGGTACGTACGTATGTTCGGTGTGTGTATATGTGTACTTCATGTTTTGGTTGACGTATGTCTCCGAACATTTGTGTATTTACATGTAGGTATATGTGTGCGCTTGTTATATACGTATTTATTTATTTATATACGTTTATTTAATTATTTATTTATTTGTATACACGCACACACACACACACATATTTATATGTGCGTGGTTTAGTATACCTATGGCGAGTGTTTTCGCGTATGCTTGTGTATGTACGTACTGGACGCGTGTATGTATTTATTTCATTTCAATTACCTCTGTATTGTATTTTATTTACTTTATTCTTAGCTCTAAAGCGGAGAATCATTCGGTTTCTTAATTAGAATTTTAGTCTACGACTTCAGCTATACCATTTACGTGGTTTTGTCTTTGCGTGCAATTGTTCTCCACGCCCACATATGACGTATTATCTTCGTTTTTTTCCGTTCATTACCAGAGAACGTCTCTATGAACCACCTAAGAGAACATTAGCCTACGACTTCTTTTATACCATAAACGTGGTCCTGTCTTTGCGTGTAAATGTTTTTCACCGCTCCTATTAATGACGCCGGGAAGGGCAGGCAGTTTTTATCTGTCTGGTGGCCATGGCGAAAGAGATAGTATGGTGGACACGTTTGAAAGGGCTGAAGACGAGCACTTACCTCTTCGGTGATGCCCTGATTAACTTTTTCAAATTTCATTTGAAAAGGAAAATCAGGGTAGAGAGGGAAGTGCTCTCTTCCCAGCATTTTGTTGAAAGATGGGTGAGAGAAGCAAGTATGGCCCGAATGAATGGGCCTTCTCTGAGTATGTGTCTGTAAATTAAAGGTGGAAAACTGGGAGAGGGCACTTGCCCTGGTGGTCAGGGCCACTTTGGTCTTTTAATGGGCTTTCTCCACAAATGTCCCTCGGAAGTCTCCCCCCTATTGGGGAATTTTTCTTTGTTATTTTATTTCAACCTCCGTTTTTTTTACACGCAGAAATGCCCATTTGTACCGTCCTGTATTGTCCTGTACT
This sequence comes from Eledone cirrhosa, assembly GCA_964016885.1. NCBI lineage: Eukaryota > Metazoa > Mollusca > Cephalopoda > Octopoda > Eledonidae > Eledone > Eledone cirrhosa. Next base: position 60,117,153 of record OZ024740.1, on the reverse strand, counting down.
GTCCTTAATGTCTACTTTATGTGAACCCTTGTGGTTAATAAAGAAAACATTATTACTATTATTATTATTACTATTATTATTATTATTATTATTATTATTATTATTAGGATGGTGGATTGGCAGTATCGGTAGAGGGTCGGACGCCATGCTTTCCAGCATAGTTACGTCCCTTTACGATCTGAGTTCAAATCCCACCGAGGTTGACTTTGCCTTTCATCCTTACGGGGTCGATAAAATAAAGTACCAGTAATGCACTGGGTAATTGCTGGCCTTGTGCCTAAACTAGAAACAATTATTATTGCCCGGTATAACTCTCAATGGAGTAGTCGTTCAAATGAACCGAAAGACTTCCGTTAAACACGACTATAGAAGTAACAATTTATAGGTGGTGGCCCTTAAGAAGTCCTTCACACTACTTTGGTGTGTCGAATTTGCTTTGCTTGTTATTTGAGATTGTAACCTAGAAAACCATGTAACAGTCGGTGGCCACAAAAACGGCCTTTGCAAGATCACGCTGGAATGTCAAAAAAAAATGTGTAAATAAGATGTAGGGAAAAGTAGATTAATTAGGTTAAAACTACTGAACATCGATAGCAAAGCGTAATAGCAACATATAAATGCGGAAAACGGAGACATTGAACATTTATAACGTATAGCAAAAGCAACCTCAGAGGCGTACGTGGTATTTTCAAAAGCGTAGATGAATGTAGCATTCAGATCGAAGTTTCTTTTGATTTAATTTAATGAACCATAATCTCTCGGACTCCATTTTAACGGCCATATCAACAGCAAATCGTTGGAAAAGGTCCCGAGAACGGTGTAGATGGTTGAATGAATTGTCCCTTACCATAATCGGAAAGCGTAGAAATCCATGCAGGTGACAGTTTTCCTAAGATGTGCTTCACCATTGCCTGCCGAATGTTGAGGAATGCCGAAATGGTATCTGTCCTCGCCGTTGACAAATAGCAATGGATACTGGAGTGCATCGTAGGGCCTGTGTGTCTAATTGATACGCTGTAATGTGCTGTCTCGGTGCTTTAGAATGATATCTCTCTTGTTGCGCTGTTCACCAGAAATAACCGCAGCAATCTCATTACATGTTGGTGCGTTGAACCGACCAGCGTGTTCTCCAGATGGCCTTCGGTCAGCATGTATGACCGCACTAAAGTTTTGGTCGGTGGCTGATTCCAAAGCGTACTTGAAACTGCGAACATAGCTGTTTTTGTCGTGAAGCATTTCTTGAAGTTTTATTATGGTTCCAATGTTAGTTTCGGACGAAATAGAGTTTCGCATCTCTGCTTGCTCCTGATAGTTTCCAACGAAGTATAACTGAAGAAATTGAGGATCCTTTTCTTCCAGCGGCTGAATAGAACCAATCAAGTGGTAGATCTGCCCCTGGACCTTGAAACTTGGCATGAACCCACGTTCCGCGGCAAGCTTTGCTCCGAAGGATGTCATCTGAAACGCGGAATTGTAGCGGCGGATATTACGCAGAAACTTCGATGATTCCCCAGTCGTGTCTGTCAAAAGGAGTTGCAATGTCTCTGGAGGGTCGTGAATAGGAGGTAGTCTAACTTTACCGTTTGAACAGCACATTCCATCTCTCTCCCCTGGCCACTCGTACGACAAAACTGGCAAGTAGAGGTCATTTCACCAATTTGAATATCTGCATAGACGGCGTAGTCGGAGGAGGGGTCGTAGTTAAAGGCCTTCAATAACCATCGTGAATTGCAAGTCCTAGAAATTCCATGTAACGATGATCACCGCTGTTCACTTTGCAGAAGTCGGTCACGTCGTTGCTCTATAGTTTCAGTATTTCGTGCAGCAGCAGTGGCGTCCCTGCTTCGCCGAACGGCGCGTCGTCCTTCATCCTCTCGTGCGCGAGCAGCGAATGTTGCAGCGGCGTCCCTGCTACGTCGAACGGCACGTCGTCCTTCATCCTCTCGTGCGCGAGCAGCAGCAGTTGCGACAGCACCTTTGTTCCGTCGAAGTTCACGCCGACTGTCATCCTCCTCCGCTCTTGCAGCTGCCGTCTGCACAGCATTCTGTGGGAGCCTGATCGCAGTTGCATTTACATCTTCGGTGAGACGCCTTCGCTTAGACCTACTTGCATCATTAGATAATCGACCAATGAGAGTTCTTTTCTTGGGGGAGGGGGGGGGGCATTGTTTTTAGAAAATTAACCAGGGAGAACGATAAATAGTGGACAAATAACGTTTAAGTAAGCAAAAAAACACGGATATAAATTGTGAAAAAATGGGATAAATCTATGTGGTCTGAGAAGTGGGTATGTTTTGCAAGATTTTGTGTACCAGTCAAATTTCAGGTTTTAAGTTAGGGGCAACGCAAAGTAAGTACTAACCATTGAAAGGCAAAATTGGCCGAAAAAATCACATCATGATAAACTGGAACCTTATGACCATAAACACATTAACTAAACCTACTTTAACCCTTTAGTGTTCAAACCGGCCGAAATTATTTCCCCTTTATTTGTTCAAACCGCTCCAAATCGCCGTAACACCCACACTTAAATATCGTCCTAAAAATAAACAATACCGTCATTAAAATCTCGTCAATTCGAGATTACTGCGAGATTAGGCCCTTACCGAGAAAACAACATGTGTTTTTTAACATTGAAAGTAGAACAGATTTTTTGTTTGTATCAACATGGCTTATGAAAGTAGCGATACCGACTTTCAAGTTTTTACACACGACGACATTCAAAATGAACAAGAAACAAAAGATAATATTAGTGATTTATCTTCAAATGAATCATGTTTACATTTCTGAAATTTCATCCGACAATGATTGTTGTTTTGAAAGTGAAAACGAAGATCGAACGTAAACTTCAAAAGTAGTTATCAGGTACTAATACAGTGTTAATGTGAACTTCAATAGATAAGTCGAAGGGAGAGGCTTAAGCGGGCTACCTGCCTCTGGGGGCCCCCACAATCGATGTACAGAAAAATAAAATAGCCTACGACGCGTAATAGGACTTCAGAAACCTATGTATGAAATTTGGTGCAAATCGGTTGTAAAATGTAGAAATGCATGCGGTTACACAAACAGACAGACATCTTCTGTTATATATATATAGATTACAGTCGTTTCTCTGGCGACCAGTTCGAGACACGATCGATGCAATGATCAAACCTGACTCTGAAATCGATTCTACGAAGCAGAGTTTCCAAATCTCCAGTTACACCCGCGGCCGCTTAGATCCTGTTGTTTTCATTCTGAGTGGTCAAGAATTGTACACGTCATCGGTATTTTTGGCCACTCACGGCCGTCGTATATTTGGTTCCTTTCAATTGCCACCTGTCAATCAAAGTTGTTTCTTATATCGGAATTACTATTGTAGAGGGTAAGGGGTTGTATGATTGAACCGGTCGCGTCTTGTCGCAGCCCTGCCGGCCTGTAGGCTCCCACACCCATGTCCATGTATCGCGCAGGCGTGTTAGGTATGGGCATTTATACACCCACACCAATCCGATACACACCTGCAACTGTCTTATATGCGACAATCACAGTAAATATTAAATATTAAATGTGTAGCGAATACTTAGAAAGAAAAACCATTTAAAAAACATTAAAAAAACATTTAAAAAAACATAAAAAAAACATTTAAAAAGACGTTTCATAAAAACACACCCTCAGAATACCTTAAAAAACCGACATTTTAAAAAGAAAAACCATATAAAAAGAACGTCTTTAAAAGAGTGCTTGGAAAAGCCCTTCAAAAAGTTTATTTCAAAGGTCTTTGATAAGAATACGCATATCCACACACACACACACTGTACTCAGTGAATCATATATACTTAAGATAGATATATATACACACTATATATATATATATATATATATATATATATATATATATATATATATATATATATATATATATATATGTATATATATGTATATATATACACTATATATATAGTAATAATAATAAATTTGAAGACTAAAATGCAAAGAGGGCTCGATAAGGATATATATATATCAAATATTTATTATTTCAGGAGTTTCAGGAGATCCCGTTAAGGGTGAAAGCACCGATTTTTTGCTTAAACTTTAATCTGTTATTTTAATAAATACACTATATATATATATATATATATATATATATATATATATATATATATATATATATTAAAATAACAGATTAAAGTTTAAGCAAAGAATCGCTGCTTTCACCCTTAACGGGATCTTCTGAAACTAACAAAGTCAATCTGTAAACGCAGAACTGGATATTTCAAAAGACGTTGCAACCGGAGGAAGACAGGAAGACGATACTTTGATTCGTGGAAACGTTCGCTGGCGAAGAACGGGAAAAAACGAATAATACGTCATTAATAGGAGCGGTGAAAAACATTTACGCGCAAAGACAGAACCACGTTTATGGTATAAAAGAGGTCGTAGACTAATGTTCTCTTAGGTGGTTCATAGAGACGTTCTCTGGCAATGAACGAAAAAACGAAGATAATACGTCATATGTGGAGCGTGGAGAACAATAGCACGCAAAGACAAAACCACGTAAATGGTATAGCAGAAGTCGTAGACTAAAATTCTAACTAGGAGACCAAATGAATCTCCGCTACAGAGTTAAGAACAAAGTAAATAAATACAATACAGAAGTAATAAATAAATACATACACGCAAACAAAACCGTACATACACAAGCATATGCAAAACATTACCATAGGTATACAAAACCACGCACATATAAATATATGTGTGTGTGTATGCGTGTATACAAATAAATAAATAATTATATAAACGTATATAAATAAATAAATACGTATATAACAAGCGCACACACATACCCACATATAAATACACAAATGTTCGGAGACGTAAGTCAAATAAAACAAGAAGTACACATATACACACACCCACCATACGTACGAACCTACATAATCACACAGACGCAAAAACTCCCGTATACACATAGCCAAACCCTATGTACCAGAATATATAAAATTATACGCCATAGCAATCAAATATACGTACGAGAAGGTATACGTACCTTCACAAAACATACGGGTAGTATATACTTACCTATGCAAATAAGTAAAGGAATAAACAAAACATATACTTAGCTCCCACATCAAGACGTAAAATATCCACGTATAGATCGTACTATCCGTTAGGGTATAACGTGGGGCTGTAATACAGGAAAGTTTTGTGCAATTTATGTTTACAAGCCGAAATTGCCTCAGATTTTTTGTTTAAGATGTGGTCTGCGGCGTAGAGTATTTCCAGGGCCTCAGCGGCGCAGAGGTCACATGGTCTTTTATTTCCGTTATACGATCTAGCTCTAGCTAGGATCTCCCAGTGTAACTTATATTGGGTGTGGTTGTCTTTTAGAATCCAGATATAAGCTGAAAGTGACGTCATATTCCTTCTTAGAGGGTAACGAAAAGAATGGGTATGCATGTAAAGACGCTGCTTGAAACTATTGGCGGTTAACCCTATGTAGGCCCTACGGGACGTGGGTGTTACAACCTTACATTTGTAGACAATGTTACTAGAGAGGCATTTCCCGGATAGGGGGCAATCAGCCCGATTCCTACAATTACAGTTAGTACTAACTACAGGGTTGCACGTGTTCCTACGGCTAGGTAGTTTAGCTAAATTTGAAGCTGTGATGTTATGTGCAAGGTTAGGAGACGTAGAGTAAGAAATTTTAATAGTATTTCTATTAAAAATTTTACTATATTTATGTGTAGGGGGAAAATGTTTCGTAATAAGGGAAAGAAAGATCTTAGCTAATGGTGTGGCCACCTCCATATTATATGGTGGGTTATACCAACAAATGTGACGAGATCTATTTCTTCTAGGTCTATTTTCGTACTCTGTATGTGCTACCTTATCGACAAATCCACTTCGAGCAAGAGCTTCATTGTAATAAGTGGAATGGTCGTTGAAAATACGCTCGTTGGTGGAAAGACGGGAAAGCCTCAACGAAACGTTTCTTACCAGGTTCTTGGTTATGCTGGCAGGATAGTTGGAATGCTTACTTATGTAATTAAGCGTATCATTCGGCTTTCTATACGGGTAATACAACCCATTCAATAAATTGAGGGTAACGTCGAGGTAATTAACGGGTAATACAACCCATTCAATAAATTGAGGGTAACGTCGAGGTAATTAACGACCGAGAGATTGGCCTCAACCTGTATAGAGAGGTTGAAGCCTTTAAAGAAGGCTGTGAGTTCTTTTCTGAACCTGTCGCAAGCACGAGGTCCGCACTTAGTCATGGTCAAAAGACCATCGTCACGGTACAAACCACCGCTCGCGTTGGGGAATTCGTCCTTGATAGAGAAAAGAAGGAAAAGGCCAATAAGATCAGTAACCTCCGCAGAGTCACTGGCGCCCATACTCACGTCGAATGGAGTACTATTGGATTTTTTTATCCAAATAGAGTCGTCGAAATTAATCACCGACTTTCGGACGTTTCCACGAACCAAAGTATCGTCTTCCTGTCTTCCTCCGGTTGCAAGGTTTTTTGAAATATCCAGTTCTGCGTTAACAGATTGACTTTGTTAGTTTCAGAAGATCCCGTTAAGGGTGAAAGCAGCGATTCTTTGCTTAAACTTTAATCTGTTATTTTAATAAATATTTGCTCTACGGTTCTTATATATTTGATATATATTTATCCTTATCGAGCCCTCTTTGGATTTTAGTCTTCAATTTTATTATTATTACTATATATATATATATATATATATATATATATATATATATATATATATATATATATTATAAATTGTCGGGACCTTGGCGGCTGAGCTCTTGATGTTTCAACAGTTAGTTCCAGACTGGTTCGGACTATTTATAATATAACAATACTCTTTTACCCCAAGTATCGAGTACTGTGGTGAGTAATAGTCTAACCAGTTTCAAACTGAATCCATCCTGATTTATATATATATATACATATATATATATATATATATATATATATATATATATATATATATATATATATATATATATATATATATATATATATATATATATATATAAACTAGACAAATTACCCGCGCCTTGCTGGGTTTCACACATTTTTTTTGTAAGAAAATGATGATTGATTTTTAATCCGTGATATAATTTATGGACAAAAACTCTGCATTTCAATATTACTCAATGTTAAATGTAATATATCAAATGAAAATTACATTATTAAATCTTATTTTTATTTTGTTTCTTGTAAATAATTTTTAAAAAATATCAATTCAAATCTTGATCATTTCACTTTTGTTTAAAGCATTATTTTCAAATTAGAAATTCAAAGTTTAATTATTTATTTTTTAACATAATAAATACATATGCATTTATTTCATACTTTGTCCTAATGAAGAACTTCAGGGTAAACAACATTTCTTGATTGGCTAAAATGTAGAGATTTTTTGAAGTTCTAGTCCCTGAAACAGCCACATAAAACATGCCATGACTGAAACATGGGTTTGTCAGATCTATACCAATAGTTTTGAAAGTTTGACTTTGACTCTTATTGATGCTCATGGCAAAGCATGGCCTCACTGGGAACTGCAGCCTCTTAAATGTAAAAGGCAACTCGCTATCACTTGGTATAAGTGGAATCCTCGGAATGAGAAGAGCTTGACTTTTGAATATAATGGTTGCTTCAATCAAGTTCTCATGCAATCTTGTTACAACACAAAATTTTCACTTTAGGAGGTTTAACCCTCATTAGGGTGTCTTGATATTATTTAAATTTGCTGAAATTTTGTGAATAGGCATCATATCTTGTCATTTACCTATGGTTTAAATTTCATATAAATCGAAGGGAAAGAATTTTCAGCTGGGTTGGTGACCCTTTGATTGAAATGAAATATACTTATCCAAGTACCCTGGGCAATGTAGTTTCAGAATATATATGGTTATGGGGGTCTATCTCCAAAACCATAGGAGGAGTTCGTGAACAAACAAACAAACAGACAGGAGCTACAACTTTATATATATACAGTATGTATGTATATATATATATATATATACAAATATAATTTCAGCGAGATCGTATTTCGGCTGTGTTCAAAAACAAAGCGAAACGCAATTTCCGAGATATGCGGCAAGCGCTCAATGGAGTGAAATAAGACCAGAGCAATTAACATACGTTATAGAGGCCATACAAACGGCGGTCATGAAGCTATCAGCCACCGGAGCCCCCCCCCCCCCCCAAAAAAAAACCGAAGCAAGCTAAACAGGTTAAACAAATATGTGTGTGTGTGTAATACAAGGAACAACCAAACAAGAGAATGTATTAACATAAAGTATTATTAGTTTCACGCTTAAAACAAAACAAAGAGAGTTAAACAGTACACGTGTCGGGCATTAGCCCTTCATCAGGAATAACAGATTTCGGAGAGTAGAATAAAAGGTGTAAAGACAGAATAAAAAAGGAAAAACGCAAAGGAAATACAATATAAATCTGAAAATAAAAAGGAGAGGAGGAGGAGGAGGAGGAGGAGGAGTTATGATGGTTAGAGGAGTGATCTGGCGAGCAGGGGTGGGGCTCGAGGTGATGGGTGCAGACGTGTAATTGGTGGTTGTGTGTAGGTGGAGTGCATATTATGCTGCGTGTGTGCGTGTTCGGATATTAAGTGTGTTGTTGGTAGAAGTGTGAGTGTGTATGTGCATGTGTGTACACATGCATCTGCGTGCACACGTACACACATATATATGCACACAAACATACACCCATACACATATATAGATATAAACATATATACACATATATACTCACGCACATTCGTAGATGTGTGCATGTTTCGGATGTGTGTATCTTTGTGTACGCACTTGTGCATGTGTGTGTATGTATGTATGTTTGTATGTGTGTTTAGTGAAGGCGTATGGCTTAGTGGTTAGAGCGGCGGGTTTACAATCGTGAGGTTGGGAGTTTGATTCTCTGACCGGGCTTTGCGTTGTGTTCTTGAGCAAGACACTTTATTTCACATTACTCCAGTTCACTCAGCTGCACCAAGCTGTCTCGGCCTTTGCCTTTCCCTTGGACAACATCTGTGGCGTGGAAAAAGAAGACTGATATGCAAACAACCTTGCCCGGACTTGTGCCTTAAAGAAATCCCATGGCCATTCGTGACTGAAGGGGTCTTTACCCTTTATGTGTGTTTGGTAGGGATGTGTGGTTATTGGTTAATATAACATACTTCAGCTATTTAATTCCATTCTTTCTTTTATCGTTCCCTGGTAATTTGCATTATATTTTCTAATGCTCGCTACTTGCATTTCCCTGCCTAAAATATTATGCAGCCACAAATCTGTTCATGCCTTAAATTCAGAAAGTTCAAAGTATCTTCATTACTTCTAATGGACTAAATCAACTCACTAAACCTAACAACTTTCACATTTCTATAGATGTGTCAACGTAGTGCTGCCCTTTAACCCCTCTTAACTGAATTGTGCTGTCTGTTAATCTTCATACATTGGTGTTGTTCTTTCTCTAGAGCAGCATTTCTCAACATCTTTATCCTTGTGGGACCCTTGAAACAGTTTTCATGTCTCAGGGAACTCCCACCCCTCATAAAAATTATTATATACCGTTATCAATATCCATCTCTTTTATATTTCTTTCGTAGTGCAAGGATTTTTCAACAATATGCCGTACGTATATTGTAAACTTACCAATATAGAATTAAACAAAAAGTACTCAAAAATGCATAACTTATTTATCACTGTTCCTCACGGAATCCCTAGCGACCTCTTGTGGAACTCTAGGGTTCTGAAGAACACCGGTTGGGAAACTCTGCTCTAGAGTAAGAGATTGGATCTTTCGTTGTCCTACTTCTATGGCATCAGCACACATAAGCACAGGAAATACTGAAATATTGTGTCATATACGTTTGTTTTTTGGGAAAATATTGTCATAGGTGAAGGGAATCTGAATTAAATAAAGAAATACGCGAAATTATATTTAGTAATCATTTTTGTATTTGTTTTGAAAGATTCCTGATGTGAAATCATGTGTTGAAACAGATATTGTTATACTTTGGAGGGTCATGCTGCCATTAAAATCACACACACCAGTTGGGTTTCACTTCAGTTTATTAATAGTTAAGTAAATAATCCATTAATCGGTTAATTTAGTTACCGAATGTCAGACCTGCCAACCTCTAAAAACCCAAACGGGATGTACCATGAAAAAAAGTACCCCCAAACGGAGATAATTTGAGGCAAAACGGGGGAGATTTTACATAATGAAAGCTATACCCATTTTCACAAGAGAAGACATCTCTCACCCACCCCAAAGTGGGTGAGAGATCTTCCCGTCGGACGGGGAGAGTTAACAGGTCTGAGATTAACGACCACAAGGTTTTGTTTCTACCATTACCATTTCAGCTCTACAAATATGTAAGATTTCTTACTTTGCTGGAATGTTTGTTTAATTGTCAAAGCTCTTTCGTCACACACCTTGTGAGCTCCTCAATAATTATCTTGTTACTCTGTGTCTCCTCTGTGTTCTATTTTACTCCATCTGAAGTGAAACTCAACTGGTACGTGTGTTTTTATTGGCAGCATGACCCTCCCAAAGTATAACAATATATTCATAAAAATATATTAAATATATTTTCCCTTTTTTTACATTAAAGAACATTGAAACAGCCAATGTATATTCAGATAAGCAGTGAATGAAACAGATTTTTTCAAAATCGGAAATATGGAAGACAACTCAAGATGTGTTTCTCTTTTGTTGAAGTCCTTTAACTGATGTACAGACCGTAATTAAGCGAAGTGTTAGCAATCGACTCCTAAGTAAACTCACCAAAATTTTCTCAGTAAAGTTAACTAACACACCAAGTGTGGCCACCAAGAAAATATTCACAAATCAACAATGTTCTGGCGTTTAGGAGAGATAAATATTAAACTAATGCCTACGCCTGCCCAAGATGGGAAAAAGTGACAACTCTCCAAAATCTAAAATGAAAACTGAAATGTGCTGTTAAAATGGAAATATATATCTGTGTGGGAAAAAATTAATCCAACTTTTAGCAAGTATGATAACACAGGACATGTTTTGGTCTATTAGAACTCCTCGGCAAAGCGTTGGCACTGTTGGCGTTGACTGAGAAATACAGAACGAATGTTTGTTTTCTTAAATCAATCTCGACTTGCCGTCAACTTAGATCTTTGACTGCAACACTCGTCTAAATATTTCTTCAAAATATCATCGACAGAATTCATTGTTCGATTAATAGTTCTCAGTAATATATGGAAACAGTCACCTTGATATATATTTGTAGCTTAGTAGAAACCAATGATGATATTTTATATGGTTTAATGTACTCATACACATCTTCTCTATTTAAAAGAGATGGCGAATTGGCAGAGTGGTTAGAACGTCAGTTAGAATGCATTGCTGTATCCGTTCCGGCTCTCTCAGTTCAAATCTTGTCGATGTCGTTGCCTTTCATCCATTTGAGGTCGACAAAAAAAAAAGAACCAGTCTAACACTGGGGTCGATTCTTCCTCTATATCCCTCACTCTCTATCCTTCTCTGGAAGTAATCTGATGTACTCATGAAAGGGTATGGGCTCCGCCAGGTTTTAAAATACCCTAAGAAACGCCATGTCAACATGACACCCCTACCAATTGTAAATACATGAACTCGCTAGCCTTCATAGTTTTATGTTGTTTTTCATATCATTCTAGTTGTTTGGCTTCCTTTGAGCTCTGATTAAATAGACCTTGTTCAAATCATTGCAGCCATGATCATCCTATTATTTTTAGATAATAGCGTTTCCAGGACAACATAATCCAGTGTGTCCTTCTTTAAAGACAGTTGAATGTGATCCTGCTAACAGTTAGGGTAAATTAACCAACCCCAGAACTACAGTTGGTTATGAAAGCTGCAATGGGTGGAGGAAGATGGTGATGTGGAACAACTATGATGATGGCGATGAGGGCGTGATTTCAGTTATATTTGGCTGTTATTTCTAGCAAAATATCGTTTTTGGTGCTTCAACACACAATCCTCTATATGACTCGCAAAAATGACTTATTTTAAGCTGATATTTTTGTTTGTTAAATTCCACTTTTTTAAAATAATTTTCATACTTATTTATACTTAGTATATAAAGACAAAGTAAGTTTGATTTTGAAACAGCGAGCGAAGTTTGAAATAAAGCAGAAATATAAGCTTACGCCATATTTTGACTAAAGTAGCATGATAGTGGTGATTTTTTAAAACCTCTGAATGGAACAAGGACGAGTATTGACGTATACTTTGATATATATTTGACTACTTATCCATTAATGAAAGTCTCCCTATTACCACGAAAGCAAACGTCTACGTTTTCATTTAAGGATATATTATGAGTTACAAAGAAGAATATTTATATATGTATTTGGATAAAAACTGTATAAAAAAGAGCTGGATTGATGTACATTCAGTTAGAAGTAGAGAGCAGATATTGTTTCCCAGAAAACCGACTCATAGTAATTACTCAGAGATAAGCCAGGACTGAGCAATAACATTATTAAGGCGGTGGATTGGCAGTATCGGTAGAGCGTCAGACACTATGGTTTGCGGCATAGAGTTATGGCCATTTATGTTTTGAGTTCAGATTTCGCCGAGGTTAACTTTCCCTTCCCCAAAATTGATGGCCTTGTGCCTAAATCAGAAACCGTTACTGGGCGGTGTATTGGCAGTATCGGTAGAGCGTCAGATACCAAGCGTAGCAGCATAGAGTTATGGGCTTTTATGTTTTAAGTTCAAATCTCGCCGAGGTTAACTTTGCCTTTCATCCCTACGGGGTCGATAAAATAAAGCACCAGTAATGCACTGGGGTAATTGCTGGCCTTGTGCCAAAAGTAGAAATAATTATTAAACTGTTTTTTCTTAAAACCAAAAAATAAAAATGCCTTATCAAAATTATACCTGTTCAGTACTACCAAAATACCAGTTTAAGCTGTTGACTATTTTTCTTAGTAAAATTTTCAGAAAAGAATTAAAATGGTAGTGATATTTATAACACGAGGTTATTGACAAGTGTACTTTCAGATAAAAACGAAGATTTTGCAGATTATTCACCACACTTTATATTTTGAAAATGTCTAAATATCTTATTTTAATTTTGTTGTAATATTTTTTGCAATAGTTGTTGTTATAGTGTTGCGGCTGCTGAATCAGTTTTGTTATTATACCGGTATAGATGTGTTTTTTCCCTCTTCTCTGGTGGTGTCGTTCTTCACGTCAGAGCTGTCATTTTCTATCATGTTGATGTCTGCCACATTTATCCATGAAAAATATTTTCAAATAATGAAACAATATTTATAGTAAATTTAACAACATTTGCTAGTTAGTCTCCCTGTAGAACTCACTACGATGAAAGTTAAATTTAAAAAAAAGACTTTATTGGGAATTGAATATATTTCTTCGATTATAACATGGACGGGGACGGTGAAAAAGGAAAAAAAAAAAAAACAAATCACTACATCCCTTAAGGATCGCAGTAAGTACTCCACAAAACATATAAACAACAATATACACACAGATTTATATACAGATATATACCATATGCATATACACACACGTGAAAAGAAACCACACTATTTCGCGTGAGACACTATACCGGCCAATTTTACCAATTTACATTGGTAAAATATTTCTTAACATTGACTTCGCTTCTAACCCACATACACCTTTTAATTATATATATATACTAGCAGCTGAAAGTTAATAATTTGAAAAAAATATTATTGAAAGTTTATTATAAAGAAGCAGTATCAGGGAAAAAAAAACGTTATTTCGCTGTTAATAAACAACTGCCTTCTACAGTACGTTTCATTTAACTTACGCAGCATATTTATTTGTTTACATGCACAAACTCTTCTGTACACACACAACATTTAGGAAAACGGAAACAAAATACACAAAAAACAGACATTTTATTTCTATCGTAATCAAGTGCGCTAAACCTATATTGTTTACATTCTGTGTTTTTCTACGGATGGGTAGAAATAACAAAATTGCCATGGTGATATCCATCGATGAAGTATGCGACAAAACTGGTCGATGTTCCAAAATAGAACATTGCCCAGAAGATCACACCTGCCATATCTGTATTGAACCCGAAAACTCGTTCCGTAATCGTTGGGTCGAATGTGGAACCTGTCGCATCTCTGTCTGCCTTCAATGCGCCACAGACTTCCGGAAGATCCCAGGCCAAAATAAGAAACATCATATTGCTACGATGGATAGACTCTGGGAGATGGTCCAGCTAACAAACTGGTCCTTTCAGTGCCTGGACTGTATGCCTGCTTCTCCCATTGCTGCGGAACAATAACAACGACAAAGACCGAAGATCGTGTCTTCTACCATTGTTCCCGAATAACAACAAAAACCGAGGATCGTATCTTCCTCTACCATTGTTCCTGAACAACAGCAAAAACCAACGACCGTAGCTTCTGCTACTACCCCCGTTGAAGGACTTCATCAACTACAGCAACCCATGTCTTCCTCACCCGTTACTTTTCAACAACAACAACCGACGACTGTGTCTTCTACCATGCCTGTTGAAGGAGAAGAACAACAACAAAAACCGACCGTCAATACGGAGTTTGAGGAAATACGGCAAATGATTTCCGCTTTAAGTCAAGAAATAGCGGAAATAAAATCAAGCGTTCGTGTAGAACCCCACAATGAGGGATCTTACCGGAGTGCCTTGTTAAAAAATCTCCGCGTACCTCATGTTGAATCTAGACGCATTGAGAATGCCACTGAATCTGCAAACCACGAAGTGATTGCCATTGGTGTGCCGGAAGACATAGTTGATCTTCAGGCATTTGCTGCCAGTTCATCCAAAGACCTGGGCTGTGCTCCCGCAAAGGGTGCTCTACGCCTTGGCCGACCAGGCCCGAAATCCAGGTTAATTAGACTGTCGTTTTCAAACTCAACTGAGGCACGTTCATACGTTGTAGCCTCTGATAAAGCTAGGCGTGAAAGTCGGATTGCTTTCCGAACACGTCCTGGTCTTCCACCTGATGTCCGCTCAAAGTTGCGTGCTGCAGCTTCCCTAAACCGCAGCTCGGCAGAACATGAAAGCTTCAGCCTACGAGATGATGGGCAGATATGGAAGTTTGTTAAGGCTGGCGAATCATGGAAAAGAGACACCAGCTGGTCTGAAAACACTGTACCCACAACAATTGACAATAAAGAAACTGAAAAAACTCTGGGAAACTAAATCAGAACAACCTGCCATCCCCTGCACATAATCATAGACTGGAATCAAAGTACAAATTGTTGTCCTTG
This sequence comes from Eledone cirrhosa, assembly GCA_964016885.1. Lineage (NCBI taxonomy): Eukaryota > Metazoa > Mollusca > Cephalopoda > Octopoda > Eledonidae > Eledone > Eledone cirrhosa. The sequence continues at coordinate 60,101,861 of OZ024740.1, read as the reverse complement.
AATGCACGTAGTCTATGCAATAAGATTCATCTTTTTGACTCCTACGTCAAAAGTATCAACCCGGACTTCATTACAGTCACGGAAACTTGGGCACATCCCTTACTCTGTGATGGGGTTTTCAGCATGACTGGCTACAACCTGTTTCGTAAAGACCGCATTAATCATGGTGGTGGTGGTGTAATGGTCTACGTTCTGTCAAATTTGTCGGCAATTCCTTGTGCTGATTTGAACCAATCACAGCAGGAAGTTTTTTTCTGCGATATACGTATGACCATGTCAACACTGCTACTTCGAGTCGTTTACCGTCCCCCAAATTACCATCAGGACACTCAACTTTGTGATATCCTCAGAGCTGCTGCCAGGAAGACAGCCACTTATGTTTTCATTGCCGGTGACTTCAATCACCCTGAGATTGACTGGGAGACCTTTCGTTGGCCGCCAAGTGCAAATGACTTCCTTGAGCTGGTGCTGGACTCGAGTTGGTCCCAGGTAGTCACCTCCCCAACGAGAGGTGACAACACTTTGGACCTACTCTTCACCACTACTCCTGAAACGGTCATTAGTGTTACTGCTGAGGAACCTTTAGGTGACTCTGATGATGCTATGACCATTGCCAATCTATCCCTCATGGGCAGTAACAAGAACCACAACCATCTCCAAACTGCTCACTTTGACTGGAATAAAGCAGACTGGAACTGTTACTGCACCGAGTTGCAACGGCCAAACTGGCTTGAGTTCTACGACTCTGGAGATGTCAACACTGTACTCCAGAACATCCTGAGCTCAATATGGACAGCATGTGCAGCACCGGTGCCACGTAAGCGGAAAAAACATCCCAAAAGCGCAATTTGGGAGACTGCAGCAGTCCGTCTTGCCAGAAAAGAACGGCGCAATGCTGAACGTGAGTACAAACTTCACAAATCAGACATTAATAGGAAGAGGCGAAATAGATCGTCCAACCACCTCAAACAGGTGACAAAAAAGGCAGTGCTTCAATTTGAGCAGCGCATAGCAACCAGCCCTGACAGTAAGGTGTTCTGGAAGTATGTTCACTCAAAGCAGAGGCCTCACTCTCCAGTTGGTCCTCTTCGCAATCCCCACACAAGCCAGGTTACTGACGACCCCAAGGAATGCGCAGAGCTCATTGCTGAATGCTATGCAGGCATTTTCACTATTGAAGACCAGAGTGTACCATCTCCACCACCTATGACACCGGACTCTATTACAACCATGGAATTTACACCTGCAATGCTGTGATGTCACCTAAAAAATAAACGCAACCATGCCTCTCCTGGTCTTGATGGTGTTACGTACCTGCTTCTTAAATATGGTGGGTACTTCCTTCTACACCAGTTATCACGCTTCTTCCAATTCTGTCTGAACAACAGTGCTACTCCAGAACAGTGGAAAACTGCCAATGTCATTCCTCTGTTCAAAAAGGGTGACCGCACATCACCTGTGAACTATCGTCTAGTCAGTCTTACTAGTTGCATCGCCAAACTGATGGAATCCTGTGTCAGAGACACACTTTGGAACTTCTGAAGCTCTCACAGTCTTATCCGGCCCTCGCAATTTGGATCTATCCCCAACTCCAGCTGCTGTGATCAACTTATAGAGTTTATTGAGGACATCACCCGGATCACTGATGGCGGCTCATGGGTGGATGTTGTTTACCTTGACTTTGCGAAGGCCTTCAATTCTGTGCGACACAAAAGGCTTATGGCAGAACTCTCTGCAATGAGTGTGAAGGATGATCTTTTTAACTGGTTGAAGTCCTTCATTCTCAGTCGAAGAGAGGTAGTCACGGTTCTGGGACAGCATTCCTCACCATATGAGATGTCATCTGGTGTACCACAGGGATCTGTTCTTGACCCCCTTTTGTTTGTGGCATATATTAATGACATAGATGCCAACTTAAGGAATGCAACAGTACTAAAGTACACAGACGACATCAAGCTGTACCTTGAGATAAAAAGGACAGATCCTGAACACTATAGATCTTGCTTGCAGTCTGACCTGGAGACAATGCAACAATGGATCTCAGACTGGCAACTCAAGCTAGCTGTGGACAAGTGCACCACCATGCATTTTGGGAGTAAAAACCCAGCGTCCACATACTCCCTCCACAGCACTAATATCAAGAAGTCTTCCTGTGAACGTGACCTGGGCATTACGGTCAGCAGCGATTTGCGTTGGACGAGGCACGTCTCTAAAATTGTCAAGAGGGCCGAGGGTGTCTTAGCATCACTCAGCAAGACCTTTGTCATCCGCTCTCCAGATATCTATTTAAGGCTGTATACAGCTATGGTGCGACCACACTTAGAATTTGCATCACCAGTCTGGAACCCCTATCTTGCTCAGGACATTGACCGCCTGGAAACTGTTCAGAGACGTGCAACCAAGCGAATACCCTCCATCAGGCATCTACCATACTCTGAGTGCCTTGCTTCCCTGGGCATGGATTCATTGAAGCTCCGACGCCTGGCAACTGACTTGGTAAACACCCACAAAATTGTTAACCATGTTGCCAACAACAACTCTGAGTACCTTTTTGATTTCCATGTGTCTAACACACGTGGACATGCCCACAAAGTAAGAAAACAGCACAGTTCCCATGACATTCAGAAACATTTTTTCACGCTCAGAGTTGCTGAAGCATGGAACAAACTACCTGCATCAGTTGTTAGCTGTCGAGACACTGCATCCTTTAAGGCCTCCATGTTTCCCGAGATCCGCCAACACTACAGCTAACACATACACACATGTACTTCCCTGACATTTGTGTATTATTCTATGTACTATATTGACGAGTTGTAGTGCACCTGAGCACTTTACACAATAATTTCATTATATATTATTATATTATATTCATTATATTATAAATGTCACTAGGTTTAAAATATATTCCTAAATTTTGTCAAATTAAGTTTTCTACACGTCCTTCCTAATTTTTGTATATATATATATATATATATATAGGAACCAGTAAGACCCCGACAGCTGAGCTCAAGCCGTTTCGACGGCTAATTCTGGACTGAATTAGCCAGAATTAGCCGTCGAAACGGCTTGAGCTCAGCTGTCGGGGTCTTACTGGTTCCTATTACCCACTCTACTACCTCAAGTATTGAGTACTTTGGTGCGTTATGGTCCACCTGGTTCCTTACCACATTTCCTTCGTTATATATATATATATATATATATATATATATATATATATATATATATATATATATATATATACACGTGTGTGTGTGTGTGTGCCTGTGCGTGTGTGTGTTCTTATCTCTAGGTGTTTTGCTGAAGTACATATATATATATGTAGCAATTTTTGAATTAAGTTAACTTGTATTGAAAACAAATGTACTTCAAGAGAGAGAGAGAGAGAGAGAGCATATGCATTTATAATTTATATTTGGTCATCTACTGCTCTCAAAACTCAAATCTTTATTTTTAATATTCACCCTTTTACTTAAGCATTAATATTTGCTCTGAATTTCATTTAATATATATAAATATATGGCCATAAATATATGGCAACGACATGATAACGTGTTCGAACCTAATGCAAGGCGCTCTGGAGGTAAGTGTTCTCTACGATAGACCCAGATTATCTAATGCTAATGTGAGTGAAACAACTGTACAAAACCCGATCGGATAGAGAGTGCATGTGTGCGTTTGTGTGTGTATATATAGATATGTGTGTGTGTGTGTTTATGACAACGCGGTGGGTCAGACAATAATATCTGACTGAATTTAGTTCCGACTGAGTTCTCCTTCACGTTTCTCCTTACTTTTCTCGCGTGATTGATACAATACATCAAATTCCGCTCGAGTCATCTTTACGCTTCATAATTTCATATAATTTGTTGTAGGCGCAGCATGGCCAAATGGTTAAGAGGCTTACTTCTCAATCATTACATGTCTGGGATGCCACTTGCAGCGACACTTTCTCCAGCTGCAACCTGGTGCAGTCTGCGACTAACCCAGGTACTCCTGTATGTCGGGTTGAGGAGGCCAAACTCTCCAAGTACCAGTCACTGTCCGACAGGTTCTCGGTCGTGCCCTTGGCAGTGGAGACTTCTGGTCTCCTTGGCTCTAGGGCTACCTCACTATTCACCACCATAGGTGCTGATCTAGCCAGCCGCAGGTATGAGCCTCACGAGTTGGAATGGTTCTTCCAGCGCATCTTTCTTACCATCCTCCGAGGAAACGCCTTCGCCATCCTGTCCGCCGGGGCTGTGGGGAGGCCAGCACGTGGGACCCCATTTTCTCACCATACGGATTAATAGGCAAAGTTATAAACTATTGTAAATAAACCTATTTAAAGCTTCGGAAAAAAGTCATTACGTCCTAATTCGATCCTACTACGTGGCGTCATAGGAAAGTGCCATTCACCATAGTGTTGTGAGTGAAACTGGGTAGAGGCAAACTGTTTGTAACCCGTCGAATTGATTGTACATGTAATTTCAGCCTTGTCAAAGGCTGTATCACGCTGAATCTTCCTGAAAATTACATTAAGGGCCCATGTTTCTGTGGAATGCTTAGCCACTCATACGTTAATTTGGAACATTCATTGTCGAAACCAGCGATGGTCCATCGATAGTTAGTTGATTCTGTCCCGTCATTTATGATGTTTATTATATAAATCTAGGAGGGGTGAAATGTAATAAGGAAATATTGGTGAGATTAGGACACTCGAACTCGATCATCCTCACAAACCTTAAAGAAATTCATTGCTGTTTACATATATCCCACAAGTGTGTACTCATCGAAATGATTAAAATAATATTGATAATAAAATAATATTGATTCCCGCTTTTTGTGTTTTTTGTTTGTTAGCTTTTTAGGGCACGTCATTCTTTTCGGGTTACCAACACCTGCCATTGTATGTTTTTAATGAAGTTCGCACCCTTGGGGGCACCAGAATCAGACCCCGGTAAAGGAATCTCCTGATTTCACTGCACACTAACGCTGTTAACTTTGTGGTTAGTCTTTGTGTCTAAAACTAAAGTTAAACCCATTAAACAAGTATCCCTCTCTTCTCTAACATCCGTTATCTCTGATCCAGCCAAGAACCCCGCACATGGAATATAATCTTAATCTTAATCGGTTACGACGACGATTGTTCTAGTTGATACAATCAACGGAACAGCCTGCTCATGAAATTAACGTGCAAGTGGCTGAGCATTCCACAGACACGGTACCCTTAACGTAGTTCTCAGGGAGATCCAGTATTCCACAGAATGTGACAAAACTGGCCCTTCGAATTGTACAACTCTTTTTGCCAGCTGTGTGGACTGGAGCAATGTAAAATAAAGTGTCTTGCTCAAGAGCATAACACGCCACCGGAAATCGAACACACGACCTTATGATTATAAGCTGAATACTCTAACCACAAATTCACGCGCTTTCACACATGGAATCTAAACTATAATAAAGTAAGGAGTGCGGGACTGCGTCCAGAATATATTTTTTTATCCCGTTTGTAAAATAAGTTGGATTACTTTGAATAAATAATTGTTTCTACTTTAGGCACAAGGCCAGCAATCAACCAGTGCATTACTGGTACTTTATTTTATTGACCCCGTAAGGCTGAAAGACAAAGTTAACATCGACGGGATTTAAACTCAGACCATAAAGGGAGGTAACTCTATGCTTCAAAGCATGGCGTCCGACCCTCTACCGATACTGCCAATCTATCTACTAAATTTCGTTATTCTTGATTAAATATAAATAATATTGTTGCTTATTTAAAGATTCACTTCTTTAAAATGTTCAAATGTCAACACTTCCGGTTAGCGATCGCTTAAATAAACATTCATATATTTGCGTCACTAATTTTCTCCTAATGCAGTTTATATATAATATCGTCTTTTTTTAATGTATCATGAATTACTTTACTGATTTCATAAGACAGTGTAACGCAGTCTTCGTTCAATTTCTGTGTATATTGTCAATTACGATTTTATTTGATGTATCATATCTTCTTGCATATATACTTGCGTATAATCTCAATATGCACATTACACATGATAGCAGAAAACCACCCCAAGGGTGGTTTTTCTGCTCGTATAACTAATATGCAAACCACACATTTTATGTTTCTCAGGGAGAAACATTTCTAGAAACTTATCCATCTCTACTGTACTTATCTCTACTGTCCCAGTTACATTTGAATTCAAACTTTATTCCGATAGACAGTATCTGCAAAAATTCCACTCAACTTGCCACCCGTCTTATTCACTTAAATATCAGCTGTATAGATTTTCAGTTACTCTGGGTCAGATTCTTCCCTACTACTCCCAATATATCAGCTTTATCTACGGCACTCCAAAACTCCTCTTGCATTGAAAACATCTATCTCATTCCTTCCTTCTCCTTTCTGACTTGTCTAAAGTCGCTCTCCAACTAACTCCATCGTCTAGCCCATTCTATCCTCTATCTTTAACTTTTCAGCTGTCTCTGTGACTGGGAGTTAGCTGGTCTCGTACCATCTCAATTCAGGTACACTCGACTTATGTGTCCCTCCTTGTTGCCCATACTCTGCCTAATCAGCCAATGCTTCTTCACCAGAACGTCAACCCTTTAACTCTAGAATTTTCACCTTACACATGACTTTTCTGAAGTCCCCGACGTACAACTATTCAGGAGAAACATTAACTGCGTCGATCAAACCAATAGAAAAATAACTGGGTGATATATATATAGTCGATTATATTGATTCCAGTAATCTTCCAATACTCATTTTATCGACCCCAGGAAAATGTAAGGCAAATTTGACCTCGGCAAGATTCGAATTTAAAGAATACTTAGAATAATATTAGTTGTTGACTTATATTTGGTTTTTCTCACCTTATAATTATCATAGAGTGAAATTCCGCTGTAACGAAATTCATGTGGTATAAAACATTCGTTGTAACGAGATTGATCGAAACAAATCGAGCGTCTGTTTGTTATTACCTCGGGGATTGAAAAAAAATTCGTTATGCTGAAAAATTCGTCATAATGATATTAGTTATAACGGAATTTTACCTGTTGTTCTTTCTCAATGATCGTAACATTAAATATATTAATACTAACTCATCTGGTGCTTATTCTAGTCAAAGACCAGACTCACTCTTTATTACATAGCTCTTGCCAATTTGTAATTAATTCTGATATCGGAATTCTTTCCTTGTGTTTTTCGACCAGAATTCATAATTGAAGCTAACGATTTTTCTCTTCCTTATTACTGTAAGTTTGAGCATGGCGGTAGGACTATAGAATATGTTAACCCACCCAAGTGTGTTATCTATACTATTTTTATGACAGTTCATTGAAGCAATTTAACACGTATATATTATTGCTGCGTCATAGCTTCACGCTTTGTCAAAACATTTGGCAGTATCGGTAGAGGGTCGGACGCCATGCTTTACAGCACAGTTACGTCCCTTTACGGACTGAGTTCAAATCCCGCCGAGGTTAACTTTGCTTTCATCCTTACGGGGTCGATAAAATAAAGTACCAGTAATACACTGGAGTAATTGCTGGCCTTGTGCCAAATGTAGAAACAATTATTATTAGAAATCATAACTCATACTGTTACGATAAAGAACAACAGCCTTAAAGCTTGTCGAGTTCCCTATTCGGCAGCGGCAAAGAGTGTATCAAGAGATAGACACAGCTTTTCTTAACCGGAGCTATTTAACAAGCTGTATAAAAAAAAAAAGTCTTATTTTATACTTCGGTAAAATAAGAAATCGTTGAGATATTCAATTATGTTTTTGTTTTGTTTTTTCGTCTGTTCTTTTATTTTTTTATTATGTTTTCTCCCCTTCTACTCTTTGTCTGGTATTCAATGAAAATGTTTAATTAAGATGCTTGCTGCCACTGGAAATTCTGCTATAATAAACTAGAAATTTCTCTTAGGTGATGTGAAAGGCGCTAAATAATGAAGCTGTCAGTGCAATGAAATACATTATCAATACATTCTTTGATGAAAAGGCTGTTAAAAGTATTGGACGTCTCCGGCTAGTAAAAGAAAAAAAAAAGCTATTGATAGCCGTGTTGCTTGCCTTGACTTCTGTGAATGTCAGGTCGCTAGGAGAAAAAGGGCATTATCTGAGAGTTTAATTGGGATTTTGTTAGCGTCTTTCCCCCAGCAACATTTGTCATTGTTTTCAAATATAATACTTATTAGCAATATAAAGTCGTCGAATAAAAAATGGCTACGATCAAATTTGACGTGTTTTGAAAGACGTAATTTCAGTTTTAACCCCTTCCAACACCTCACATATACACACAAAGAGATTACCGTCACCTCGTCTGATAAAATTTCCTGAACGGCATTGAGAAAATCGTTTGAGTGTGAGACAAAACGCTTGCCGTTTGATTATGACCCTTTACATTATGAGTTCAAATCTTGCCGGGGTTAATTTGGCCTTTCATCTTCCTCGGGGTTCGATTAAATAAAGGATCAATCAAATAATGGGAGACGATTTAATATATTCCTATAAGCATTCCAGACGTAAATAGAAATATAATAGATATTCACATTTAATATCAACGTTATGACTAGTCATAAGGCTGATACCTTAGTGTTATTCTTCTATTGAACCGATCGGATTCAAATACAGCAGAAGACTGGAACTGCGAAAGACAGTGTACTACTACTACTACTACTACTACTACTACCACTACTACTACCACTACTACTACTACCACCACCACCACCACCACTACTACTACTACCACTACCACTACTACCACCACCACCACCACCACCACCGCCACTACTACTACTACCACCACCACCACCACCACCACCACCACCGCCACTACTACTACTACCACTACCACTACTACCACCACCACCACCACCACCGCCACTACTACTACCACCACCACCACCACTACTACCACCACCACCACCACCACCACCACCACCACCACCACCACCACTACCACTACTACTACTACTACTACTACTACTGCTGCTGCTGCTGCTGCCGCCACCGCACTGTTGTAGAACAACCATCGAATGAGCGTCTACGTGATCATTCGATCTGTTAGAAATAGAAGACAAATCTCTCTCATACAGGACTAAATATCTTGTAGTATATTACGTCACACTATGTCCTGAATTCAAATCTTAACTAAGTTGACTTTTATTTTTCGTCCGAGTTTATAAAATGAAAGAGCTGTAAAAAATTAGAATCAGTTTTATTGACTAAATGTTTATGTGACTTTGTGGCAAAATACGAAATCTTACATATTTGTAGGGCTAAAATGGTAGTGGTAAAAACAATAGCTTGTGGTTGTTGTTGCCAGACCTGTCAACTCTCCCCGTCGGACGGGAAATCTCCCACCAACTTTGGGGTGGGTGAGAGATGTCTTTCTCTTGTGAAAATGGGTATAGCTTTCATTATTAAAAAATCTCCCCATTTTGCCTCATTTCTTTCTGTTTTGAGACACTTTTTTCCAAGGTACTTCCCATTTGGGTGTTTAGAGGTTGGAAGGTCTGTGTTGTTTAGATTCAGGTCATCTCTGGTTAAGCAGACCTATGATCAAAGCTATTTAAACCATAACTATTTCGTATTTTTTGTATGTGTAGGATTACATTGGTCAATGTATTTTTCTCTTTATCACGACAGTGGTCGGATGTGATGTGAAGGAATCTAACAGCTATTTTTAGCATCTTGAGTAACCATGTAGAGTTTGCCCTCATTAGTGCAGTAGTCAAATTGCCGGTCTCATCGTAGTATTCCATTATAGAGTAAGGGTTACGTTCTCAGGAAGCTAAGTACTTTTGACTTTTGACTTTTTTCTTTTTTCTTTACCACTTTATACAATCAAAGGTTTGGTATCAGGTGGGAGACTGAACCCAGTCGGATGGTCTGATAATTTAAAGTTCTGTTTAGAAGAACAGACTGGAGTGGTTTCAACTTAATTAATGCAGGCGCCTACAAGGACTTGAACTTGGTATTTCAATTTAACAAAAGTGATATGCTAGGTACAGCTCATCTTTGTAAAAGCAGTGACAGCATAATTAAAAAGTGATAGGTGAAGGGGGTTGGTAAAAGATAAATTATTGTTGTCGATGCTTACCTCCCTAGGTCAATTCTGACTAAGTAAACCTTATGAACAATAGCCACCCTAGTTGTCTCCATCACATCTTCTTTTTCCAGATTTAAATTACTTTTAAATTATTTCTCGATCCTAGAGGTTCATCAGACGGGAGATTATTTCGGTCTCATGAGGTGGTAAGTGACTGACAGTACAATACTCTTTCTGGGCGCGACCCCAATCTGACACAGGGTTGATTCTCAGCTATTTTCCGTGATACACTTTTTTTCTGTTGAGCTGATTGGAGCAACGTGAAATTAAGTGCCTTGCTCAAAGTTAAAATGCGCTATTCGGTTCAAAGACTTTATGATCATGTGACATAAACCGAAACCAAAAATCAGTGAAGGTGTGTGACTTACTGGTTAGGGTGTTTGGCTCGCTATCACAAGGTTGTGGGCTCGATTTCTGGCAGCACACTGTCCTTGTGTAAGACACTGAATTTGACATTGCTACAGTCCACTCAGCAAGTAAAAGTGAGCCGTACCTGCAATTCAAAGTCTTGTCATACTCTATGTAATGCTTCATCTCATTGAGAATTAGATTAAGAGTGCACGTGTCTTTGGAATGCTCAACCACTAACAGGCTGATCCGTTGTTCCAACAACAGGTACACTCACCGTCAGAATCGACGGAGGTCCAACAAATTGTGTTGCTCTTTTTAAAGACAGCAAAGCTGCATTTGCAGGAAATTTGGTTTCTATTACAAGCCGACTCAACAATTCCAGAGAGGATTCCTCATTGGCTTGCGTGTAAGAGATAAGTATTTTTGTCATGGGTATATGTAAAACTAATGGAATGGCCTCCGTTGGGATCGACAATGAGTGTTCCAATTATTTGATCATCAGAACAACCTACTCATTGACGTAAACGTGGCTGAGCATTCCACAGACACGTGAGCCCTTAACATTATTCTCTTGACAATCTACGTGACAAGGCAGGCCATTTATATTACAGATACAGTCCATCCTACGCTCTTTCAAACAGTTTCTGTCTACCCAGTTTCACTGACAAGGCAAGGTTAATGTAAATGATACTTATCCAACATGCCACAGTGGAATCGAATCCGGAATCTAATTATTGATTGCGAAATGAACTCTTTAACCATTAGGCCATGCTGTGATCACAGACAACACTACTAGTGGATTACGAATTATCGTGCATTCAGCTTGGAATCTAACAAACTAATCATTAGGCCAGCTATGAACTCAGGCTAATCATTATTCATCAAAGCAATATAATGGTTTCTGATTTAGGCACAAGGCCAACAATTTTGGGGGAGGAGAAGTAGATTCAATCGACCCCAGCGCATGACTGGTACTTTATTTAGGATGAAAGGCAAAACCAATCTCGGCGGGATTTGAACTCAGAACGTAAATGGCCGTAACTCTATGTCACGAAGCTTGGTGTCCGGCGCTCTACTGATACTGCTAATCCACCACCCTAATGAAAGCAATATAATAATTATCATGTGATAATTTTCAAATATTTTTTTTCCAATATGTGTATTACGAGGGTTTATAGTAAGTATTAATTTAAAGATAAGCCAAGGAAGCATCTACGTGGTCATGAGACCTGCTAGAAAGAGCAGCCAAATCTCGAAACACAACTCGACAATTTTAAATAAAGAAATGCACATTAGATAATGGTAGTCATTGATACCTCTAAAAAGATGAAATATACATGATAGAATGCATTGTTCATTTGCCTGATCAATCAGATTTGACTGGTGGCTACACAACAATTAATATTGTAAAACAGACAAGTCTTCCACGACAGAATTTTACAATTATGACGACGAAATATTATGTTAGATGTGACGCCTACTTTCACTTGTGTTTAATTTATTATTTCCTAATATATTTCTGAGCAGTTAGTCTATCATAAATATTTAGTCGGCTCCTCGCTGGCTATGGTTAGAGTTGTGTAGAATCTGGTGATGATTTTGATGTCGGTGTATGGAATTTTATATTGAAAATGACAGTGGTGTGAGAAATGTTTGTATGTATGGGTCTGTAACTCTCGATGGAGTCGTGGGGGGTGCCGTAGTGTCATATGGCGTTTCTTGGACATCTTTTCAAACCTGGCGGAGCCCATCTCCCATTCAGGTCTACACACAGCTAATTTCTTCCAAATAAGGGGTGAGGCTGGTAGTGATGAAAAGAGAAAGTGATATAGAGGAAGAATTGATTCAAGTATCGAGCTGCTACTTTATTTATCGATTCTGGAAGGATGAAAGGCAATGTTGACCTCGGTGAGATTTGAACTCAGAGAGCTGGAACGTATACCGCAAAGCATTCTAACTGACGTTCGAATGACTCTACCAATTCGCCGCCTCTGGTTTGAGATATTATGCTGTATATGGCGGTACTGTGTCGAATTTTATCTGATGTAATGTGGAATTTGACGTTGTAAATGACGGTGGTGTGTGCAATCTGACGTTGTAAATGACGGTGGTGTGTGCAATCTGATGTTGTAAATGACGGCGGTGTGTAGAATCTGACGTTTAAATGACGGTGGTGTGTGGAATTTGACGTTTAAATGACGGTGGTATGTGGAATCTGACGTTGTAAATGACGATGGTGAGTAGAATATGACGTTTAAATGATGGTGGTGTGTGGAATTTGACGTTGGTTATGACGGTGGTATGTGGAATCTGACGTTGTAAATGACGTTGGTGAGTAGAATCTAACGTTTAAATGACGGTGGTGTGTGGAATTTGACGTTGGTTATGACGGTGGTATGTGGAATCTGACGTTGTACATGGCGGTGGTGTGTGGAATCTGACGTTGAAAATAACGGCGGTGTGTAGAATCTGACGTTGTAAATGACGGCGGTGTGTAGAATCTGACGTTTAAATGACGGTGGTGTGTGGAATTTGACGTTGGTTATGACGGTAGTGTGTGGAATCTGACGTTGTACTTGACGATAGTGTGTGGAATCTGGCGTTGTACATGATGGTGGTGTGTGTTTTGTTTTATATTAATCTAATATTCCCAAATATATTAATCTAATGTTTTATATGAATCTAATGTTCCCCAAAATCCGACTACTTTGTATAATTATGAAATAGCCTCCTACTAATATATGAATTAATAAATATATAAAAATAAAGGAAACCTTGTATAAGTCTCAAGATAGAAACTTGCTATATATTAAATATTTGTATATTCACATTATATCTCTTGTTTGAAAGCACAGTTCGTGTCAGATATTAATTTATTGATTCTGTTCTAAAGGTCAGCGAAAACCTCGAATTCATTGCGCCGGTGGGGATTTTAATATTTATTACTTTATTACTTAATAGTAAAAAGAGTGAGTCAACGAAGCAGCCTCTGTGTGGTCGTTTGAAATGCTAGTAATAGCAACCAAATATCTCTAAAATTTCAACTCACCGTATTAAAAATTAAAAAAGACGCAGATAATGGAGTCCTAGATAATCACCCTTTTAAAAGACGTGAAGTTCAAGACAGAATGCCCTTGACCATATGTCTGCTCAATCAGAGTTGATCTGCATCTAAACCCCCCCCCCCCCCCCCCACCCCACTCCCACTCACACAAAAACAATGGAATAACAGACTCTTCAGAGCGTTAAAAGTGTATTGAAGTCTTTATTTACATCACTTTATATTCTAAGTTCAAATCATGCCAAGATCAATTTTGCATTTTATCCTCCCAGCGTCAATACAGTATCAAGTGCACAAAAGTAGATATAATATATCTACTTTTTGATGGTACTCCTTAGAGCAGTGGTTCTCAACCTTTTTTTGCTCATGGCACACCTTGGAACACATGAAAAAATAGCAGCACACCTGGCTAAATATATATGAAAAATATTTGAATTTTACAAAATAAAAAAAAGGCTTCTGTTACCATACAATGACTGGTTTTCTGATTCTAAAAATGTAAAAATCATCTTCATAGCTTATTTGGATTTTCTCAAAAGAACTCTGAAAATTATGCTATTTTTCAACCATTTTCGGTCATATCTCAGCAAAAATTAGGACTAGATGAAAAATAAATATATCATTTGTCTCAGTTTTAGAAGTAGATTCTACCATAAAAGTGAAAAAAAGATGCATGATATAATAATTTTTTTTCCCCCGAGGTGTCCCACCTTAAGACAATAATTGACCAATATCCATTCATATGATCAATACTAATGACGAACGAAACAATAAAAGATATAGAATTTTTAGCATTGCGACATTTGGAAACATTTCAGTGGCCTCCATATTGGTGGCCTCCCTACAGCCCCAATGGACAGAATGGAGAAGGCGTTTCACCGGAGGCCAGCAAGGGAGACGCGCTGGAAAAGCCATTCCAGCTCGCGAGGCTCAAACATGTGGCTGCCCAGCTCAGCGCCTATGGTGAGTTCTGAATACACTGTGTCTGAAAGCAAAGAGATGGTCGTGCCTCGAATACATTTGATCACATGTCTGTTCGAGCAAAGCTGCTAAGTAGCTAGACAATTAGTTTGCAGATGCAACCCACCAATAGCTTATCCCTTAATTACAACAATCAATGTTTTTACTTTCTTGTTATTAGGTTGTTTTTTGGGTTGTTTCGTTTTGTAGTTTTTACTGTGCACAAGTAAGATATTTAGGATATACATACATATATGAACTTCGATTCCTGGACCGGGCGATGAGTTATGTCTTTGAGCAAGACACTTTATTTCACGGTGCTCCTTCTACCAGGAGTTGCGATCGATAGATAGTACTGGCAACTGGAAAGACCGACGAAAACATTGTTTCCTCGGTCCGATTTGACGAACGTCGATCGATCCTTTGTATATATATATATATATATATATATATATATATATATATATATGTGTGTGTGTGTGTGTGTGTGTGTGTGTGTGTGTGTGTGTGTGTGTGTGTGTGTGTGTGTGGATATGTGTATGTATGTATGCATGTATATAAGTATGTGTATATATATGTGTATGTGCATATGTATGTATGTATGTATGTATATAAGAGTCAATGGCCATCCAAAATCACCGGGAGAGATGACCCTTAGCCTTTGTCAAGGCAGAATTCTAGGAGAAGGAAAACTCTGATATAACACCTGCAACCCTGATGGTATCCAATGATGTTGACTTGTTCTTCTTTTGGGTAAATATCATCTTGGTTAAGAGAGTGGGACTGGCTTTGTGAAGTGCCTTTGCTCACTATAAAAGCTTCACGGCACAGGCATTGCTTTATATCTGGAGATCTCTCTGCACTTGTCGTCACATGGTACCATGGGCCCAGCACTATGTGTCAATAATTGTCGCAAGTGTAGTGTTTGTACCAGAGTTTTCAAGTCGCTGGGTGGACTAAAAAGTCACACTCGTTCAGCGCTTCGGTAGGGGTTCTCCTACATGGATATAAAATAGTGGCCGTACTCGAAAACGAGTTGGCAGCCACCATGTATCTATGTATGTATGTATGTGTGCGTGTTTTACGTTTGTGTCAGTGTTTATGTCCTGTAACTGTTGGACAAAAATAAGAACCAAACTTTAAAAATTATATACTGGCGTCGATATGATCAACTAAATCCCTTTAAAAGGGGTGCCCTAGCATGGCCACAGTCTCATATATATATTGTCCCGTAACTCCAAATACAGTCGTAGGGGCGCTGTATTGGCATACAGCATTTCTTGGGCATTGTAAGCCTGGGGGAGACCAATCTCTCTCCAAGCCTGAGTACAGCAGATTTCTTCCCGAGAAAGATAGAAAGTGAGAGAGAAGAAAATGAGAAAGAGATATAGATGAAGAATCGACCCCAGTACTAGACTGGTACTTTTTTTATCGACCTTGAAAGGATGAAAGGCAAAGTTGACCTCGGTAGGATTTGAGAATCGGAAGGAATATCGCAAAACCGACGTTCTAATGACTCTGCCAATTCGCAGCCTGCAGTCTCATGACAAACCAGTAAAAGAATACATATTTCATAAATATATTCAGAGTGTCCCAAAAAATTTGACATCATTTCGCAGGCCAATAATTTTGGTAATTCTTGTTGAAATAACCTCAAATTTTCACAGAATGTATAGAAACAGATCAAGATTTTATATTTAATGTTTTATATTTTTCTCTTTTCAGGTTGAGAAATGCCGTTCACTTCCAAAGAAAAGTCATTTTGCGTCTTGGAATATGCTCGAACACAGTCACCCAAGACTGTGCAGCATGCCTTCAATGCAAAATTTGGAAAAATGTCACCAACTGGCAAACAGTATCCTCAGGATACGCCAAACCATCATTCGAGGAATCTGGGTTTCCAAACCTGTTCTCCTTACGGACTTCTTGGGGTTTCGCAAGAGTTTTTTACAAACTTGTTCGACCTTCTCTTCTGATGTTGATGATGGTCTTCCAGATCCTTTAGCCCTGCATAAACAGCCTTCCTCTTTAAAGTTTTGGTACCAGCTCCACATTTTTTTGTCAGTTGGTGACTTTTTTCCAAATTTTGCATTGAAGGCATATTCCAAGACGCAAAATGACTTTTCTTTGGAAGTGAACAGCATTTCCCAACCTGAAAAGAGAAAAATATAAAACATTAAATATAAAATCTTGATCTGTTTCTATACATTCTGTGAAAATTTGAGGTTATTTCAACAAGAATTGCCAAAATTATTGGCCTGCGAAATGATGTCAAATTTTTTGGTACACCCTGTACTTTACTTTTTCACGAGTCATCCCACTTAAGCCATTCTATTACCATCATAATACTATTGTTTCTACTTTTGGTACAAGGCCAGCGATTATCCCAGTACATTACTGGTACTTTATTTTATCGACCCCGTAAGGATGAAAGGCAAAGTTAACCATCATAATATTATTGCTGGATCGACAGATTCGTTACTGCGTCGGACACAAACGCCATTGCGGAATTTAAATACGGTGGTTCCTTACGTTCTGATTTCAAATAGCACAGATGTTAACGTTGCTTTTATCCTTTTAGACTCGATAAAGTACCAGTCAAGTACTGGAGTTGATATCAATTTTCCCCGAAATTGCCTAAATTTGTAGCCATTATTTTTTATTATTGATAGATTGACAGATTCATTAGACCATCAAATGAAATGCCATGGCCACATTTAAATATGGCGGCTCTTTACGATCTGATCCACCCCACCCCACCCCCACCAAATTCCCTCTGTAGGTAACCATTCTTTTATTACTTCCTTAAGAAGAATTTCTTATTTTTCTTTCATATCGAATCCTAGACATGTTTTCTCTAATTCTGCAATCTCGTTAACATTAATTAATTCCTTTCTTCCCTTTGCTTACCCCTCCTCACCCACCCAGTATAAACAGTCCACATTCGTTCGTGGGTGCATGCTTTAGTGAATTACACCTATTTCCGAGACAGGTTTTTAGGAGTTTTGAGTTCTCGGATAAGGGACTCACCGAAAACGAGTAATTTACAACTTTTGAAGACCACATTCGTTCAAAGCAAAAACGTTATAGGGAAATATTCGCCTGCTTTTCTGCATTGTGAACAGCTTCATATCATACTTTAATCAGTATTTTTCCACTCGGTGATTCCTGTAGATATTACGTTTGTATTTCAGGCAAAAATATTCTTTACTGAGGATTTCTTTCATTTCTGTTCTGTAAATTTCTTCCCTAACAATATTTTAACATACTTATCTGGTTCGTCTACATCTAAGAATTTTATATTCTCACCATCAGATAGATTTATTCCAGCACTTAAGATTCTTTTCTCTCCTCTCTTACACTGTCTTCTTTGTGGATTATTCTAAATAAAACTAAGGAAGTATATTCACTGGGGAAGAATACGGGAAAAATGAATCGCCTACTTTCCACAAAGGATTTTGAATTGTATAGTAAAGACATGAATTAACTGGATTCTTGAGAGAAAACCATACGAATGTTAGCTGCAGCATTGAAACGAAATTCAGTGTTAAGAAATGTGCAGTGATAGAGATGAAACGTGGACATATATTATTACTATTATTATTATTATTTGTATTACCTTTATTGCGTATATCACTGCATTACCGAACATAGCCCTGTTTGCCTTGGATGTGTACAAGGTTGTTTTTCGTCTTGTTATTTCTACTGTATTGAGAATATATGTGTGCAGTGCCCAGTCCTGATAGTTTCTGTAAGCTGTATATATTTGTAAGTTTTAGCGTTTTGGTCATGTATCTGTTTCTTCGTGTTTTATAAACTATTCCCTTCTTCTTCTTCTTCTTCTTCTTCTTCTTCTTGAGAGGGTTGTGAGGGGAACTGTCCTCAAACACTCCATAGGTAACCAACTGATCCGGCTGGGTCCCCACGCGAAACCCGCCAAACTCATGGATATTATCCACCCATCTTGCTCGGGATGTTGAGACATTCTAACCACATGCTCATGATATTATAGCTATGATCCCTCAATTCGAAGAAGTAGCGACTACGCAGTTTATCGAATAACTTTACTCCAAAGACCCTTCGGAGGAATCCCATTTCGGCCGCTTGTATTCGCGATCGTATTCTTTCGGTCATTACACAAGATTCATGACCATAAGTAAGGGTTGGCAGGAATACTGAATTGATGACAGCGAGTTTGGCTATCACACCTATCTCCCTTCTTCTGTCTACCGAATTACTGCACCCGCTCAGGCAATTCTTGCACTTAATTCAGCCTCCTACCTTCCATCACTCGTGAACACGACCCCGAGATACTTGAACATCGCCACCTGCTTCACTGAAAGTCCATTCAAATGTAGAGTGTACTGTTCAGGCTTCCTTGAGAGGAGAAGTATCTCCGTTTTCGCAACACTGATTTTCATTCCAGCCATGCAGCACTCGGCATCAAACATATCATGTGAAAGTTGGAGGTCACCTTCCGTTGAGTTAAGTAACACTATGTCGTCTACAAGCTCCAGCCGACTGATTTTACATCATCAGTGTTTATATCACTTTCAACCCGGCTGCACATGTCAATCCTCTTCATGAAAATAATGAACAGAAGAGGTGATAGTACGCAACCTCGGCAGAGTCCAACTCCGACATTCAATAGTTTCGATTTAGCAGCATTTATCCAAATACAGATACTCAGGCATTCGTATAGAGACATCAGGGCAACAAGAAGCTGACTATCGAACCCATACTCATGCAGAATCTTCCCCAGCAGGTCCCGATGAAGGTAGTCATATGCCTTTTCGAGGTCTACAAAACAAGAATATACGTCTTGGCAATACTCCCACGATTTCTTGAAGATCAGCGACAATGAGTTTAATCGTTTCTTCTTTCCCACTACATATTTTGCAGTTGCTTACTGTATTCTACTTCATTATGTATTTCTGGTACTTTCTTCTGGAAAGTCTTTGATCTTGTGCTGCAATTAGAAATCTTTTCGTGTCGACTTTTTGTCCGGCGCTTCTTAATCAGTTTTGTAAGTTTTACTTGTACACTTTCTCCCTATTCAGCTTTTTTAGGGTATTGGCATTCTGGAGATCTGTTTCCAATTTAGATTTTATGTTTTTCCTAATTTCTATTATTTCCTTTATTTTCATTTACCTCACAACTATATGTCAATCTAGCTTCTGTTTTGAATTTGTTGGCTTCCTTGAAGACAGAAAATATGTTTTTGTTTTGTTCATGTTTCATGACTTTTTGTGACTTTGCATTATTCTTTACTAATTTGTTTTGCAGCCTTACAGTAGTTATTTTATAATAGTTTTCTAGTTGCGTGCGGTCCTTTCCTCCTTGTGTTCGTGGTAGGTATAATCATTATGTATCTGTTATTTTTTTGATTTTACTTGTGTGGTATATTCTAAATGTAGTCATTTTTCTTTGTCTTTCTCTCTAGTCCTTTAGTTTTTTTAGTGGCCAGTTAAAACTGTAGCTTATTACTGGGTTTGCTAAAGCATTGATGGCTATTACCTTTTTCATCGCATTTGGCAGTATCGGTAGAGGGTTTGACGCCATGCTTTCCAGCATAGTTACGTCCCTTTACGGTCTGAGTTCAAATCCCGCCGAGGTTAACTTTGCCTTTCATCCTTACGGGGTCGATAAAATAAAGTACCAGTAATGCACTGGGTACTTGCTGGCCTTGTGCCAAAAGTAGAAACAATTATTATTATATTACGTTTATAAAGACGGTGGATTGGCAAAATCGATAGAGCGTCGGTCATCATGCTTCGCGGCATAGTTACATCCCTTTACGTTCTGAGTTCAAATCCTGCCGAGTTTAGCTTTGCCTTTCATCCTTACGGGGTCGATAAAATAAAGTACCAGTCATGTACAGGGGTCGATTTATTCTAACCCCCCCCAAGAAAAAAAATTAATGGCTTTGTGCCTATACTAGAATTCATTTTGGCAGTATCGGTAGAGAGTTGGACGCCATGCTTTCCAGCATAGTTACGTCCCTTTACGGTCTGAATTCAAATCCCGCCGAGGTTCACTTTGCCTTTCATCCTTACGGGGTCGATAAAATAAAGTACCAGTAATGTACTGGGTAATTGCTGGCCTTGTGCCAAAAGTAGAAACAATTATATTATATTACGTTTATAAGGGCGGTGGATTGGCAGTATCGGTAGAGCGTCAGACACCATGCTTTGCAACATAGAGTTATGGCCCTTTACGTTCTGGGTTCAAATCCTGCCGAGGTTAACGGGGTCGATAAAATGAAGTACCAGTATTGCACTGGGAGTTTTTCTGGCCTTGTGCCAAAAATAGAAACAATTATTATTATATTACGTTTATCCTTTCGCCCCCATGAGTTTCTTGTTTACTTTGTTTACAATAAACATATCATTGATTATTTTACTACATTCTTGTTTGTGAGCTGTCCTACTTTGCACTTAGAAGGGGACAGCTTTTATCTTGAACTCTTCTAGGCAGAAATAAAAAAAACAAAACACTATGGGATTTTGTTTTAAAAAATCCAGCAACACAAAATAGTTTCACTATTTTCTTCAGCAACGAACATTTTTCTGCTGCCACCGCAGCATCTAGCAGCAGCAACAACAACAACAATAATTACTCAAGTAGCAAACAGTCTGTTAACGCACGGAAAACCACCACCGCCTCAACAAGAGGAATTATTAACAACGCGGATATGTATATTAAGAAGAATGACGAAAGTACCATCTTCACTGATAAATATAACACCTACTTCCCACTGCTACTGAATTCAGGGCAAAGCACCAACACAACCCCTCCCCACAATCCGTAAGGCAACAACAAAAATGACTGAAGCAATAAGAGCAATACCACCCCCAACAACACCACCTGTTACATACGACACTTTTGTTAGCAGCAGAGATAAGAACCACTGTTGCTACCACTAATACTACTTCTATTTCATCCCCCACCACAACTGTGAATTCGATACATACTGAAAACGGTAAAAAGACAGCAGCAACAGGGTTTATAGCCTGCCAACAGCAAAAGGTGATTGTTTTGTAAGTGCTACTCAAGTGTTGCATAAATCTATTCTAAATGAGGAATATTTGGTGGATACTAGACATGTTTACAGAAAAATGGGCGATGAGTATGCCTCAATAGCTCGTCCGACGTGATAA
Source organism: Eledone cirrhosa (assembly GCA_964016885.1). NCBI lineage: Eukaryota > Metazoa > Mollusca > Cephalopoda > Octopoda > Eledonidae > Eledone > Eledone cirrhosa. The sequence goes on along the minus strand of OZ024740.1, from coordinate 60,080,234 downwards.
AACGTGTGCAATAATGCACGATTACTTAACACTGCGTTGGTGCAAAATCACCTCGAGTGGGAAGGGTACGAGAGACTCGATTCAAAAGTATGAAGGATGTGTACAAGAACACGACATCTACATTATCCGAGAAAAAATATAGTAGAGTAGAGGTGAGATTTGCGACAGATCAGAGGCAAAATCTATGAGGAGTTTAAGTTTGGTCTCCACTTAACATGGCTAGCATCTGCGAAAGATGAGGTGCACCCATGAGCTGCTAGATACAACCTGATATAACCCCCCCCCCCCCACACACACACACACACATGGTTCACTGTGGCTGTCGTAGCCGATATGGATGAGCAGATAACAATAGCCGAAGTATTCTAAAACCAACCAACAATATATAGAAGACGTTTCAACTTTTGGCACAAGGCCAGCAATTACCCCAGTGCATTACTGGTGCTTTATGTTATCGACCCAGTAAAGATGAAAGGCAAAGTTAACCCCGGCTGGATTTGAACTAAGAACGTAAAGCGCCATAACTCTATGCTGCAAAGTATGGTGTCTGACGCTCTACCGATACTGCCAATCCACGTTCCAGACCTGATCGACCATCTTACCTGATCAACCTCCTGGGTTGCACCCTTCTGTTTGTGACAGCAGCGGGTGGAAGGCCAATGTGTCGCATGTGGCGTTGTGATCCACTTAAGGGTCTTCTGTCTACAGCTAGTCTTGAAGGAAAGGAAGCCCTCACTGTTGCCAACGCTATAAATGCAGCGATTAGATTCCCAATAGTGGGTAAGCACTACATTGCCACGACCTCCATCTACAGTTATTGCAACAACAATAGCAGCGGAGGCTCCAAATGCAATAACAACACCTATCTTTAGCGGCCACAAGATGCACACATCTCCAAGTAGTCCTAGATCGGGAGGCGAAGACGCTGTGGTGTTACGGAAACGTCTGGGCCTCACAATACGAACCATATTTCTGTAAGTAGAAGGTAAACTGGTGGTGCTGGACGTGACCAGTAGAAAGGGCCATGCCTTCAGACTAGGAGCCGTTTATATCCCGACAGTGGCTGGACGCTCAGTTATTTTTCTGGCATGTATAGGCCTTTCTAGGAACATCCCGCTCTTTAGTATTCATGGTAGACTAGAACATCTTAGATTCATTGAGTGAGCTTGACGCTGGCTGGAGTTCGTTGACTTAACCCTTTACCATTTAAACCGGCCACAATTCTCTCAACTCTTTCTGTTCAAACTGGTCGTAACCGGGTGCTCATACTCATGTTAAGGTATTGTTATCAAAATAAATAATATCAAAATCTCATAGATTCGATATTATGCGAGATAATTATGTGAGGCAAAGCCTTTACCATGAAAATGCAATATCATATATAGAGTAATGTAAATGCTAAGGGGTTAATACCAGCGACCTTCGTTAATTTTATAATACACACATACACACACACACACACATATATATATATATATATATATATATATATATATATATATATATATATATATATATGTATATATATATATATATATATATATATAGTGTATGCATGTTTGTATGTATCTATATACACAAACACACACTCAGAAGACAGTCAACGGGTTTCTGAATAGTATCAGTTTACCATGTTTTTCTTTAGTCGAACTGAGGCCATGATATGATAAAATATACTTTTCCAGACGAAACACGACTAGGCAATATATAGGAATGTATGAGGTTTAAATTTGTTACGGGAGTTAAAAGAGAATGACTGAGGACATTATCGTTTATTTTTTTATGTAAAAGTCAATATCAATATATTCCTACATTAATTTCTGGCCGTGAGTAGAAGTGGATTCCAAATCAAGACTTACTCTTGTTTCACCAGGGAGTGTCAATGTGTTTGAAAGTGATTGATGTTGTCATTTGACGCTCCCCCATTCGACATGAAAGTGGTACATCCTATTAGAATTCTGAAAACATTATAGGAACTATCTAACTGGGAATCAACGACTGAAATAACAAAGTATATCAAACAACATTTTCACCCGCTATCATACTCCATTTATATACAGGCGTGCGTACGTACGTATATAAACACATATATACATACATACATGCATAAATACGTATATATGTACGTACATACGTACATACATACATACATACATACATACATACATACATACATACATACATACATAGGAGGAATATATTGAGACAGATGGCACTAAGGAATACTGGTGGAACCTGAAAATAAAAACTGTCACCAAATTAAAGCACAACCGGCCTGATATTGTTCTTTGGGACCACACATTGAAAACGTGTTCTTTTGTGGAGATCAACTGCCCACTTGATGTAAACGTTGTCAGAAAAATACAGGAGAAGGAGGACATCTACGGACCATTGATGAGGAGTTTACAAATCCAGTATCCAAGATACACCTTTAGCTTCATACCCATCATTATTGGAGCTACGGGTTATATACCAACCCGCTTGGACCAAAGTATGACTGAACTTGGATTTGTGAACAAAAAGCGCAGCTCCCTAATTCATAGTCTACAAATGGCTGCGATAGCTGGCACCTTCAAAATTTGCAAAACATTCTTGCAATTCAAGGGATGACATACATACATACATACATACATACATACATACATACATACATACATACATACATACATACATACATACATACATACATACATACATACATACATACATACATACATACATACGTTACTTACTTACTTACGTACAGGCATGCATACATACATACATGATGTTGGCTGCCCCCTCGTTTTCGGGTATGGCCATTGCATGATATACCATTATTAATAATTATCGTGCAATGCCTGTGCGTGAAGATATTTTTTTAAGTGAGGAAAGACTGTGCACTGAGCCAATCCCATTCTCTGAGCGACAGTAGCTATAACCCGAAAAGAAGAAAAGATAAACATCATCGGTAACTACTGAGCCGTAGGTTTTATACCGGAGTTATCCCAGTTTCCTGAGTTGCCTTCTCCTAGAAGAATGCCCTGACAAAGGCTAGAGGTCCTTCACTCCCAGTGGTTTAACCGCGCGATCGGGTGTCCAGCCCGACTATTTCTATGTCCCCGCGCATATACATACACATACACCCATGTATATACACATATACATACATATGTACATGTGCATATACATATTTACACACTTTTGGATGGCCGTTGACTCTTATGAGTTCTTCCGCCCTTTGTCAGGTTTTGTTTTTTGTTCTGCAGGGTGTCCAAAATCACCCTCCTCACCAAGTAAACTTGGTGTGGTTGCCGATTTAGTCACCGACTACCCGACCATGCGACAGGTTGTACTGGGTTACATGTTACCAGTTGCACTAAGGAGTGACCCGACATACATACATACATACATACATACATACATACATACACATATGCATGCATGCATACATACATATATACATACGTACATACATACACATATGCATGCATGCATGGATACATACATACATACATACATACGTATATACGTACACATATGCATACATACATACTTACGTACATACATACATGCTTGCATGCATACATACATACTTACGTACATACATACATGCATGCATGGTGGCTGCCAACTCGTTTTCGAGTACGGCCACTACTTTATATCCATGTAGGAGAACTCCTACCGATGCGCTGAACGAGTGTTACTTTTTAGTCCAGCCAGCGACTTGAAAACTCTGGTACAAACACTACACTTGCGACAGTTATTGACACATAGTGCTGGGCCCATGGCACCATGTGACGACAAGTGCAGAGAGATCTCCAGATATAAAGCAATGCCTGTACCGTGAAGCTTTTATAGTGAGCAAAGGCACTGCACAAAGCCAGTCCCACTCTCTTAACCAAGATGATATTTACCAAAAAGAAGAACAAGTCAACATCATTGGATACCATCAGGGTTGCAGGTGTTATATCAGAGTTTTCCTTCTCCTAGAATTCTGCCTTGACAAGGCTAAGGGGTCATCTCTCCCGGTGATTTTGGATGGCCATTGACTCTTAAGAGCTCCTTTGCCCTTTGACAGGTTTTGTTTTTAGTCCTGCAGGATGTCCAAAGTCACCCTCCTCACCAAGAAACCTTGGTGGGGTTGCCAGTTTAGTCGCCAACGACCCGACCATGAGACAGGTTGTACTGGGATACATGTTACCAGTAGCACCAACTGGTGACCATACTTACATACATACCTATATACATACGTACATTCATACGTACCTATGTATGTACGTACATTTATACATGCACATGTATGTACATACGTACATACATACATACCTATGTACGAACTTACATACATACATACATACATATGTATGTACATGCGATCATACATACATCCATGTGTATGAATGTACATAGGTGTATACATACATTATGTGAGCGATTGTAACAGCAATGGCTATAAATGTACTACGAACTGAAAGAGTAAGAAGTATAACAAACTAAAATGTATCTTTACTGAAGGCCTTTCCCCACTTTAAAAACCTTCAAAGCACAGGCATTGTTTGTTCAGTATATGTTACAGGTTCGTGTGGCTGGCCGTAGCCTGAAGGTGCACCATTTTCTGTAATCTGACAAGCGATTGCAATACTCTTAGCAGAGTTTGCAGCCACCACACACACACACACACACACACAGACACACACATATATATATATAAGAGTGTGCCTGTATTAAAAGTGCACCAGCATCCGAAATCTATGATAAAGTTACATCTGTATATATCTAGAGTAGGTAACCGAGACCTCACTAATATGTATATAGATATATAAATATATATAGATATATAAATATACAGATACACGAATATATAAATATACACATACACTAATATGTATATAAACATACACACACGTGTGTGTGTGTGATATAAAGTGGGAGAAAAAATATAAATTATTAAATAAATGATGTAATATTCTTTATAGAGTGAGAATATTACACTAGATAATAAAAGTTTGTAGCGGAGCGTGGAAAAAATGTCCGTGACCAAAGTTTTTGACGACAAATATTGGATTGCTTCTGCTTTATTAAACAGGTTCATGTGCTTGTTATCACTAGATGATAGCTTGTCAATAAAACATGGCTTTTAATAGCTTCAACGTTAAGGTTGTTATCAGAAACAGAAATAGCTTTGACCTCCAGCTGCTACTTAGCACTTATTAATGAGATTTTACTGTTTCGTTATCTGGAAACGAATTTTTAAAAACCTGTGGAATGTATTTGTGAAATAATAACTAGTCCCTCGCAAACCTTTCGTAATTATCATGGCGGCATCATAATACTTTCGTGTACTAACACACATTAAATTCTCTATCTTCAAACAAAATGTACTCCATAAGTTGTTGGCATTTCAGTTTTTGTATCTTTACACATAGTTTCTGGGTGGGGAAGAAAGGATAAAAGAAATACAGGACTTATGGCATTGACACTTTCTGTTTCTATCATTGCTGGAACATGACAGCTATGAAAAGATTTCAATTGTATTCAATTGATTCAATTTTCAGAGTTTCTTCTTTCTTTGAATGCTATTATTTACTACAACGGGGGCGGTGGATTGGCAGAATCGGTAGAGGGTCGGACGCCATGCTTTGCAGCTTAGAGTTACGGCTCTTTGTGATCTGAGTTCAAATCCCGCCGAAGTTAACTTTGCCTTTCATCCTTACGGGGTCGATAAAATAAAGTACCAGTAATACACTGGGTAATTGCTGGCCTTGTGCCTAAAGTAGAAACAATTATTTACTACAACGTTGTATTTCTCCACGAGTGACTGAAACATTGTCTCATATCAAATGTATTTCACTGAAAGTTAGAAATATCAATGAATATGAGTTTAATACAGGAAAAAAATACAAAACAGATTATAAAGTTATTGTTAGTTTGTGTTAAGTTATTTCAGATATTGGCTATTGTCGACTTTTATGTCGACATATTATTCATTCTTATTCTTTCTTTCTTTCTTTCTTTCTTTCTTTCTTTCTTTCTTTCTTTCTTTCTTTCTTTCTTTCTTTTTTCCTTCCTTCCTCCATCCCTTTCTTTCTTTCTTTTTCCCTTTCTGTCTTTCTTCCTTCCTTCCTTTCTTCCTTCCTCCCTTCCTTCCTTCCTTCCTTCCATTCTTTCTTTCTTTCTTTCTTCCTTCTTTTCTTCCTTCCTTCCTTTCTTTCTTTCTTCCTTCCTTCCTT
>OZ024740.1:60046522-60069022 GCA_964016885.1 Eledone cirrhosa | reverse complement strand
TATTTTCAGTTTAATTTTTTTTTTAGTTATTGATATTACTATTGTTGAGTTGTTGTTGTTGTTATTAAGAAGAAGAAGAAGAAGAAGAGCGGTAGATTGGAAGAGTTGGTAGAGCATCGGACAACATGCTTCGTAGTATATAGTTACAACCCTTTACATTCTGAGTTCAAATCCCGCCGAGGTTTACACTTTGCTTTTCATCCTTACGTGGTCGATAAAATAAAGTACCAGTCACGCACTGGGGTCGATTTAATTGACTTTTCCCCTCCTCCAAAATTGCTGGCCTTGTGCCTAAATCAGAAACCATTATTAAAACGGAATGTTAATGGATTGGCAGAATCATTTGAGCGTCAGATGCTTTGCGATATTTAGTTACAGAACTTTAGATTCTAAGCTAAATTCCCACCGTAGTCAACTTTTTATCCTTCCGCGTACTGGGGTCAATACAATCGACTTTTACCCCTTCTGACATTTTTACCCCTGCCTATACTAGAAATATTAATGAAAGGCAAGGGATTAGTAAAATCGGCAGAACATTGAACAAAATGCAAATTTTCTCCATATTTAGTTTAGTTGTAGCTATCAATATATTTGTCTCTCTATGTATCTATCTATACGTTGTGAGTTTATATCCCTCTGGAGTAGACTTTGCTTTTGATCTTTCTAGAATCGATAAAATAAAATACCATCCAAGAACTGGAATCGATATAACCGAGTGTTCCCTTTGCCTAAAATGTGGTCTCGTTGCTTTTTTTTATATAAAGAACAGAAATGGTAGAGGAATTAGATTCTGAGTTCAAATCTCACTTGGTTCGATCGATTGGCTTTCATCCCACCGTATCAAATACCCAACCGAGTTAAGCACTGGATTCTATTTAATCGACTGTACATTCGGATAAATGTGACTCTATGTACTGTCATTGTTAGAGATTATTATTCATTTTCAATGTAGAGCGTCGGACAACATGCGTATCAGCATGGAATTACGGCCCTTTAGTATCTGGGTTCAAATCCCGCTGAGGTTAGCTTTGCCTTTCATCCTTACAAAGTCGATAAAATATAGTACCAGTAATGCACTGGGATCGATTTAATCGACTCCGCCCTCAAATTGCTGGCCTTATACCAAAAAATAGAAACAATTATTTATTTTCAATGTCTAATAAATCAAGAAAACTTAGAACAGAAATAGTGAAATGGGTCACGAGGCGTATATCACGGTGTCGATATGTGATGATGAATTAACCAAATATATTACCATACTACTTATTTCACGTGCTGTAATAAGTAGAGCTAAAGCTAACTTCAGTGAAATGTGAAGGCAGTGTGCGACAAAAATATTGTTGCGTTTCTTTGTCTTTTTAAACCCGCTCAACACTTAATAACTTCTGTCACGTTAAGTCCGTGATTTGGTTCCTGTACACTTGATTAAGTTGGTTAAATTCTGAATTTGAATAAAATAAAATTCTTTAGGTTTCAAAAGCTAGGTTTCTGTGAAATATTTCTTGGTTGTGGAGGCAATAGTCTAATACTGAAGACATTATAAACCAGTACAAAGGTGCATGGCTTAGTGGTTAGAGCATTGGACTTGCAATCGAAAGGTTCTGAGTTCAATTCTCGGACCGGGTGATGTGTTGTTTCCTTGAGCAGACACTTTATTTCACGTTGCTCCAGTTTATTTAACTGTAGAAATGAGATGATAGGACTGGGGTCTCTATCATTAAATCACCCAAGACAACTCCAACGAGATATACCTTGGAGGAGGCCAGCTAAACCTGCATAGGTGTGAGCTGTAACAACAACAGTACAAAGATTTACAAATGCTACATAATTTTAAGGGGTAGTTTTTAGATTTGCTAAAACGCATTCCAAACTGACGTATTGTAAACATATAACTTAGGTTGGCATAATTCGGCATAATTCTGTGTGACGTTTGACAACATGAAATGTAATCTACCACGAAACTTGTTAATATCAGTCGGACATTTTATAATGTCTCAGCAAAATCAAAAAATCTTAATCTATTAATCCCCCTCCAATAAATATCAACGTACATTGGTGGCATTCCAAGCGTCTTTTAATATTGACATTGATTATTGTCGGAGAATTTTGACTGTTACACATTTGTAAGGCTGTAAACTATCACTAGTTTTACCCCTCAATCCGAAGCTGTCATACATGCTCTAACCGACCAACTAGAACCAAAATGTTCACCTGCTCATAAACTACATTGATTTCGGAAAAGAACAAACTCAAAGGATGTTGCCATTCAGTTGGAAAGCTCTATTAGTAAATGAGCTAGTGGTGGTTGTTATTTACAGCCATGGTAGCTCTAATCTATGATCAACTATGGTAGTTCAAATCTATGATCAAAGATATTCCAATCATGAACGTCTCATTGTCTTGTTTTCAGTAATAGTACATCTAGGATTACATTATCATATGTCACCTGTTTTGTTTTAAGACAGTAGAGTTTGATTTGGGGCAGATTTGACGGCTATTTCTACAAATGTGTAGACGTTTCATCGATGTCTCACAATACTTAGTTTCAGTGGATGCTGTTAACCATATAATGTGATAAATATTACACCCTATAAAGGTGGTAAATGTTACATCCATATAAAGTGTTTTTTTTTTCTGGTAGGCCTTCTCAAGTCATGGGCATTAATATATCAAATATTTACAAAACCCATAATCGTCCCTCTTTAATATTTACAGAGAGGGACCATGTTGTAGTGAAGGAGCATTTAAGTAAGCTGATACTTTTGTCTACCTGTCTATTTCTGCTCCCATCACACACACACACACACACTCTCTCTCTCTCTCTCTCTTTCCACACACACATATATATATATATATATATATATATATATATATATACATATATATATTTACATACACACATACATACATACATACATACATACGCGCATGCGAAGGTGGCCACAACCCCATGACTGGAACTAGTAAAATAAAGAATTTGTTCTTTTTCATTCGAAGTATTTAACTCCAGAAATGTATTTCTGGTCTAATGTATATAAATGCATGCACACGTACACGCACACATGCATTTATTGCTACAAACAGCCGCATATACATGCATACAAACTTACGTGTGATTGTACGTGTTGTAAATAATACTACGTAGAATTTATTGAGGAAAGTGCCATAGAACAATATGTAAGCTCATGTCACCATTTCCTTCGAGAAACACATGTCACAGCATCACTTTTCTCAGTTTCTATAAGCGGAAGTGGGGGTCCTTGGGCGAATACAAAAGAAGAAATCAATATATTCAAATGAAATAGCCACATGCAAATATGTATGTATGCAGGATTCATTTCATTTGAATTACATTACAAGCAGAATTATGCTATTCCAGATCAATAGAATATTAACACTTTGCAACCCCTTTCCTAGACCAGATTGCATTCCTCATAATTGATGACATCGACTATAATTATAGTTAAATATGGTTGGATGTAGCGGGCAATGTAGTCAGTGTAATGATACAAAAGAATCTTTAATCAATTAAAATTGTGATGGTAATGAAGAGAAAAGTCCTTGCTGTTAATGATTTGTGACAAGAAATACAAGAAAGATACCTATGAAATTAGAATTAAGCTTGAAACTGAAACATGAGAACATGCAATGGGTAATGGATCTAACATTTGATAGTTACGTTAACTAATTCGGGCATATTTCGATATTATTAAACATTTTCAGCGAAGTATAGTCTTACTCGCAACTATTAAACCTGAGAATGACTGGGAAAATATGTAACTATAATCATAAACTTTTGACCTTAAATATTGTTTCTTTCGGGTACACTTTACTAGAGCATACACGTTTAGTTGATTCATAAAACCTAGCATATATTAATGATGGTTATTTCATTGATCCATTGTATCAGATAGAGTATGATAAGTACATAGGTTTGTATGTTACCTTTCTGATTTTTTATTCTTTGAATTCTTCCTACAAAGAAAGAAATGGTTTCTAACTTTAAAACAAAGCCCCATATTTGGAATTTAGATAACAACATCGGTAAAGATTTACATGCTGAATTTCAGAATAGCTTGAATTTGTAAAGATCTCTATACAAGGAGGACAGAATGCCTTATTTAATTGAATACTATGTGTATCTAATGTATATACTGCGTATACTTCGTAGCCATATTTTTTCATTTATACGTAAATCTCATCTTCATTGTCTTTGTAATATCTCCTGTAGCAAATAACAGAAATTAAAGTACCAGTAACGCACTGGGGTCGATTTAATCGGCTTTCCTCTCCACCAAAATTGCTGGCCTTGTGTCTATAGTAGAAACCATTATTATTATTATTAGGGCGGTTGGTCGGACGATATGTTTTGTGGCATAGGGTTACGGCCCTTTACATTCTGAGTTCAAATCCCGCCGAGGTTGGCTTTGCCTTTAATCCTTACGTGGTCTATACAATAAAGTACCGTAACGCACTGGGGTCGATTTAACCAACTGTCCCCCCCCCAAAAAATTGCTGGCCTTGTGCCAAAAGTAGAAACAATTATTACTATTGAAAACCTAAGCTTTTCATGATTACTATTTAGACACTTAGTAACTCAACGGAATGCATGAATGATTATGGTTAAACATTTTTTTTATAATCTAGAGAGAATATACCAGTCAACGTTGCGTGCGTACTTGCACACAGATATATGATTAATAACATTCACTGTCTCAATTCGTCTTACCAACACACTAATATAATGGTAATAATGATTTCTAGTATAGGCACAAGGCCAGTAATTTGGGGTAAGGGAAAGTCGATTAAATCGACCCCAGTACGTTACTGGTACTTTATTTTATCGAACCCATAAGGATGAAAGGCAAAGTTAACCTCGGCAGGATTTGAACTCAGATGATAAAGGGCCGTAATTCTATGCTGCAAAGCATGGTATCCGACTCTCTACCGGTAAATGCCATTTTATTAGTTGCACAGTATCAATAATTCTAAGTGAGCACACATCACTTCAGAGTGAAGACGTGCCACTTCTGAGTGAGATCAATGATTTCAATATGAGACTTTATGACTTGACAGAGTGGTGATTTCAAAGTGAGATTAACTAAAAAAAAATTATTTAGTAAAAAATATAGCATCAAATCATCATTCATAATGACAAGATGAAGTCGATTTTATCGGCCAAACATCTCAACAAATAACCCATTCATCTTTTATAAAGTCATTGTTGAGATTTTATTTATTACCTTATCCAAACAGGCGGTCATCTCTTGATCAACCTTTCTATTGCGTCTGCCACCTTTAAGCAACACTTGTAGTTTTGTTATGTATATAATAAAATTATTGTTTTCAATCTTCAAGTTAATGCCTATAAATTGAATAAGATCTTTGTAGTCTGATCTACGATCATAATAATCTATGTGCTGACCGAGAGTGACATAAGATAATGGCGTCTTCTTTGTTTGACGTACACTTGATGCTGGTTGTCTAAGCATTATGAACAAATACACTTTAGAAAAAGTAATATAATTTTATTTATGGAATATATCATGTAAACACAGTCTAATAGAAGAAGAAAATTTATATTGAGAAGAATGGAATGTAAAATACGAAAATATAAAGAAAAAAGAGAAAAAGAACAAAAACGGAAAAGGGAGGGAATGGCAAGGACTCTAGTGTCACAGAAAAATGAGGGGGGGGGGCTCTGGGCTCTGGGCCTAGGGCTGCGCCACACGGACAATAGCCAGTGACACCATCTGCAACAACCACCCCACCTCGCGGGGCTCCTTCATCAGACGGGCCGCTGACGTTCCGATGTTGCGGAGGAGCTCGACACTACGGGGTCCAAGTACGCCTGAGGTCTCGACGGTGACTGGTACGAAGAGGAAGCGGCTTGACAAGAACAAGATCTAATCTACAATCATAACAATCTAGGCGCTGAGTGTGACATAAGATACTGACATCTTCATTGACGTCCACGTGATGCTGATTGTCTAAAAAAAATACACTTTAGAAAATAAACTGGTTGACTAATAAATGAATAGGTGCCGTATTGGACTCAAAGAAAATGATTCGTGCGACGAGTTTGGAAGCCACCGACACCGTCAAATTTTATCAATACATAATTACACAAGAAAGAAGCTATACAGAGAAAAAAAACTATTTTCATTACTGCGATTGAAAAATAATTTAATAGACGTCCACTTTTGTTGATATATTTTGCCTTGGGTTTGACGTCGTCACATCATGAGTTTTCCATGCGACTTTCAGTATGGTGAATCGTGTCAAATTTTCCTCTGGATATCTGCAAGTATATTATTCTATGTACTATTTTTGCTTTTATATTTATCTTACAATGTTGTAGACTATACCTCTGATGAGTATTCTGAGTTTCCTGCAGTTTATTTATAATAATTTATTTATAATATATATATATATATATATATATATATATATATATATATATATATATAACGAAGGAAATGTGGTAAGGAACCAGGTGGACCATAACGCACCAAAGTACTCAATACTTAGGGTAGTAGAGTGGGTAATAGGAACCAGTAAGACCCCGACGGCTTGAGCTCAGCCGTCGGGGTCTTACTGGTTCCTATATATATATAGTACAGAATTAGCCGTCGAAACGGCTTGAGCTCAGCCGTCGGGGTCTTACTTACTCCTATTACCCACTCTACTACCCCAAGTATTGAGTACTTTGGTGCGTTATGGTCCACCTGGTTCCTTACCACTTTTCCCTCGCTATATATATATATATATATATATATATATATATATATATTTACGTATGTATATATCAAACCAATGTCTTCAAAAATCAGCATGCAGGAGTTTTAACGAAAAAACAATTTAACATTAACAGATGTTTTGAAGGTCCAAAACGGAGAAAGCAGGTTTTGCTAACATCAACTTTGTATACATGTTATAAAGATCCTTTTCGTATATATACCCGGTGCGTGCGTTTTTCGATCCTTTTTATTAATCATTTTCCCAGATATATACCTACATACATACATGCATATATATGTGTGTGTGTGTATACATACAGAGACACACACACATACATACATACATACATGCATGTGTGTAGGTATGTATACATAGAAGGTATCACGCAAACTTTTTACCTTCTATTTTAGATTACCTTTATTAGATTACATCAGCTGAACGGCGAATTGCTTAATTTGCAGAATATGTACATATAACAGGCTTTGCATTAGACTGTTTCGTTAATTCATATGTTTTAAGTCCATCTGTACAATTGTACAGGATGCAAAGTACAAAGACCAAACGTAAACATCCACATATCAAATTGTACAGCTTTCTTTCATTTCATCAAACAAAATAAGAAAAACCATAATATATATAGATTAAAACAGGCAAAAAAAATGATGACTCAGCTTGTATAGAAAAACAGGTTTCTCGTTCTGTATTGCTTTATTTATTTTAGTTCTTCTCCAATATTTGATGTGACGAATAAACAAGCATTCTCTGGAACGGAATTTTCCTCTCCGCCCCTTTCATACTTTTCCTTCCTTTTGTGCTTCTCTTTCTCTTCTCTCCCCCCCCCCCCCCTCTCTCTCTCTCTATCTATCTATCTATCTATCTATCTATCTGTCTATATATTTGTCTATCTATCTATATATATTTAAGTGAGTGTGTGTTTTTATAAATGTATATGTATAAATATATATACATGTATGTATATATGTATATCTATAAAAATATATATCTATACCTGAATATATATATATACATATGTGTGTGTGTGTGTGTGAGTGTGTATACACACACACACACACACATATATATATATATATATATATATATATATATATCGTTTTCTGTGTTATTTATTTTGCTTATTGAAATTAGATCGAATAAATGAATACGCATGTCAGGTGTGTTAGACACACGATATCGGTGGTTCTCTTTAGCTATTCAATAATATTTGAATATATTCAGAGCGCGCGCATGCGCACATACATGCACATGCTCACACACTCATTCTCGCGCACATATGTAACATTTTATACCGATCTCTCTCCCCCCCTCTCCCCCCCCTCTCTCTCTCTCTCTCTCTTTGTATATATATATAAACATAAATGACATACATACATACATGATGGCTGCGCCCTCGTTATCGAGTATGGCCATTGCAAGATATACCATTATTAATAATTATTAATTAATTCTATCGTGCAATGCCTGTGCGTGATATTTTTTAAAGTGAGGAAAGACTGTGCACTGAGCCAATCCCACTCTCTGAGCGACTGTAGCTATAACCCGAAAAGAAGATAATATCAACATCATCGGTAACTACTGAGCCGCAGGTTTTATGTTGGAGTTATCCCAGTTTCCTGAGTTGCCTTCTAGAAGAATGCCCTGACAAAGGCTAGGGGTCCTTCACTCCCAGTGGTTTAACCGCGCGATCGGGTGTCCAGCCCGACTATTTTTATGTCCCCGCGCATATACATACACATGCACCCATGTACATATACATATACATACATATGTACATGTGTATATACATATTTACACACTATTGGATGGCCGTTTCCGCCCTTTGTCAGGTTTTGTTTTTTGCCCTGCAGGGTGTCCAAAATCACCCTCCTCACCAAGTAAACTTGGTGGGGTTGCCGGTTTAATCGCCGACGACCCGACCATGTGACAGGTTATACTGGGTTACATGTTATCAGTAGCAGCCAAGAGTGACCCGACATACATACATATATACATATATATATATATATATATATATATATATATATATATATATATATATACATATAGGTTATACCCCGACGGCAAAGCTCAAGCCGTTTCGACGGCTATTTCTGGACTATTACATTTTCCTATTACCCACTCTACTACCCTAAGTATTGAGTATTCTTGTGCGTTATGGTCCATCTGGTTCCTTACCACACTTCCTTCGTTATATATATATATATATATATATATATATATATATATATATAAAAGTAGTAACACAACAGTTAGTTGACCATACCGAGAACAATTGTTTCACCTTATGCAGATCTTCAGCTCGACCAGTACGAGCTGAAGATCTGCATAAGGTGAAACAATTGTTCTCGGTATGGTCAACTAACTGTTGTGTTACTACTTCTACCAAACTCGTCTCATGGATTGAGTGCTCTACCCCTACGATATTACCTTCCTATGTTCTACCTCTCTCTCTCTCTCTCTCTCTCTCACTATATGTATATATATATATATATATATATATGTGTGTGTGTGTGTGTGTGTGTGTGTTCATCTAGTGACACAGATTTCGGTATGGAAAAATGTGTGGAAATGGTGAGTGAGTAATGTGGACATCTGAGAGATTGACTCCACTTAAGGCTCACCTGTGGCAAAGAATATTTAGACAGATATGACTATAGCAGCTTTTTTTCTACCATGCTAGGAAGAAGCTCGCAACTAGCCATTACATCAATGCCCCAAAAGACCTCCATAGAAAGATGCAATGGTTGCACGAACGCCAAACGGACCTCTGCAAACAATGATCACATGAAGAAATGAACGCACATGCGGTGAGAGCTAGTATAAGAATAGTTGTTTCCTATCTTGGTACAAGGCCAGCAATTATCCCAGTGCGTTACTGGTACTTTATTTTATCGATCCTGTAAGGATGAAAGGCAAAGTTAATCTCGGCGGGATTTGAACTCAGACCGTAAAGGGACGTAACTATATGCTGGAATGCATGGTGTCCGACCCTCTACGGATACTACCAATAATATTAAAAGAGCATATTTTCAAGCTCACTGACAAAACATATAGCCAGGAAGAGTAGGCAGCCACCAGTTAGTATCGTTGGTGAGGTGTTCAGTATCTTTAGGGTACGGTTGGACAACATACATAGGAGAAATGGCTCACAGTATAGGAGAAAGAATGGTGTACAAAGATGACGAAAAAAACCCGTCACTGTTTTACCGACAGGCCAAACCAGAACATAATGACTCACTAGAAAACATTGAGATAAAAATGATATCTACACATCGAACCGACATAATGCTCAGAGAGATTAAGGAAGCCACGTATATAACAGAAAGTAAATCTACTTTCAATAGAAACCATGAATAGTATAACCACAATGCCGCAACCTAGCGACTGATAACAATATGACACATATGAAGAAGCTTAAAATGGTGCACAAATAGACATACACTCGCTCTTGGTAGAATATAGGAATATAATAATAAGTGTCTTGTGATGGGTGAGAGATAGACAATGAAAGAAAAATGCATA
Source organism: Eledone cirrhosa (assembly GCA_964016885.1). Lineage (NCBI taxonomy): Eukaryota > Metazoa > Mollusca > Cephalopoda > Octopoda > Eledonidae > Eledone > Eledone cirrhosa. The sequence continues at coordinate 60,058,741 of OZ024740.1, read as the reverse complement.
TGCAGACAAAAATCTGGAGAAGAAACAAAACAAAGACACACATGCACACATGTATATACACGCCATATACAGACGCTTGTGGAAGTAGCAGCACACACACACCACACATGCATACGCAGACCACGTAAACATCGCTGAAAGACAAGATCGAGTAAAAGATCAGAACAAAGAGGAGACACACATAAGCAAGAATATGCATTGAGAAGGTGTGTGGCGAAAGAACTTTGAGATTTATATATATATATATATATATATATATATATATATATATGAATATATATATATATACACAGGGTGTTCCAAAATAATGTATAAATATTATTTATTAGAATGCTGTTGAAGTGAGTATACATGTTTTTGGAACATCCTCTCTCTCTCTCTCTCTATGTATATATATGTGTGTGTGTGTGTGTGTATGTGCGTTTAAAAATGTGTAAATTGAAAATGCAGAAAATAACTGTAACAACAGTCGAACGCTATTATATCCCAACAGATGGGGGGGAAATGGCCAGTTAGAAGAGGATTTTGGCTTTAAAGACAGCTAGTGAATGCAGGAGATAATATTTCAATCATGTGAGATCTCACGAGAGAACTATATTCACCTCAATTTGTAAGAGTGAGAAGTGATAGATATACATAGAATTGAAAGAAGAGCAGGAACATTGATTGGTGATAGCAGTAATATGGCTCAGAGAAAATACGTGAGAGGAGAGCTCATAATATGAAAGACGCACACGGTAGAAAATCCTGAAATACCGTGATCTGTCGGTTAACTACAGTTTCCAACCTGTGACGTTCAGGGGACTCGGGTTACTAACTGCGAGGTTCTTATCTTCACTGGCGGCTCGCCTAACCGAGGTAACTGGTGATGCTCGTGAGGGCGCTTGGTTGTTCCAGCGTATCAACCTCGCCATCACCTGAGGTAACACTGCAAGCGTGCTGGCTTGCCTAAAAAATGATTAGAGAGTGCTCCTCGTGATACTGTTATCTTTTGCTCTGTTAGCGGTTCGTTTGCCCACCCCTTTCGTCTCCTTTTTGTTATATCTCATCCTAGATGTATGTATTACCTGCTTTGTATATATCATAAGTGTTTGTGCTTTCCTTCTGTAACCATTATACTATTATATTTTTTTTATACAACTGTGTATATAATATGAGTTGAAAACTACAATAAACTTAGATTATCCTTACAAGTAGAAGATAAAATCTTCCCCAATGAGATGTTAAAAATCTAAAAATAAGGAAGCGATAACACCAATAATATCAGCTAACCCCAATTTTTGAAAGTGATGAGAATGCATGCAAAATGCTCCCTTGGAGTATTTTTTCTCAACCTTATTATCTATTGAAAAGAGAGATATACCGAGAATATGGGTTTATTACCAGATACAATTTCACTGACATAGCATAGTGGAGGATATAAGTTGGTAAATTTTTATATAGTGATAATATGTCTTGGAAACATAAGACTGAGTTTAAGTTACTTATTTCATAGACGTGCAGAAACGAGACGAGCTAATTTGATTGATGTAAATACCATGTTGATAAAGACATTATTCGTACTGGTTGTTGTTTATATTGCTAGACGGACAACTGATAGTCATTAAACTAGTTACGATTATATGGTTTAATAGGTATACATTTATAAAATGATATAACACTTACAGAATTACAGTACTCGCCACAATAAAAAAAAAAACATTATTGGTTGCAAACTAGAAATCCTCTATATTCGAATAACTTTAATATACTGTAGGATCTCATTATTAATATTTAATATTTAATATCCCGCCGAGGTTGACTTTGCCTTTCATCCTTACGGGGTCGATAAAATAAAGTACCAGTAATGCACTGGGTAATTGCTGGCCTTGTGCCTAAAGTAGAAACAATTATTAATATTTAATATAATGTGTTCAAAGTTAAGGTAAATTCATATTCTGCTTGGTAAAAAAAATTTTTTTTTCCAGATTGTAATTACACAACAGAAATGGTAAACTCCCAACAGATATTCTTTATGCGAAAACATTAGCAATTTTCCATGCAAACTTCATTATCTACTTAGTTATTTTTCAATATGATTTCAGGATTTTTTCTAAGCATTTTTGTTTTTTGCTGAAAATAATCCTTTTTTTTTCTTTTCAACACATCGTCTGTTATTTTGCCCATTTCTGGTTAATGTGTTTCTAAAGAAAATAGTATAGCAACGTGTAAACAACTCCTTCGTGGTAGTTTATTAGCACGCGTAGATAATATGTCTAATAGTTATATAAGTGCATAGTGAAAGCTGTCTCTTTGAATTCAAGTTAAGCTGCCATATCGTCAGTTGCACAGACTTACTTAACAGACACATTTAATGTTTATCACTAATCGTTTTTTCACCTATATCTATATACATTTAACAAACTCTTCTTATCTTTTTACAAAGCTCTCTCCCTATTTTTCTAATTTCGCCCCTTTCCTCTCCATTTCCCTATATCAGTTACTATCACCTATATTTCAACTTTTGAAATAATTTCTAAGGTTGTGCTTAGTTTGTTTTGTTTGTTTGTTTTCTAAACTTTTTACATCATATTTAGATGTAGATTTTTTTCGTCCCCTATCTTAAAAGAACACCATCGAAGAATATTATTTATTTTACTGATAGCCATCATTGAAGGAATGAAATTTAGTTTCAAACCCTTTTACTTCTCTGCTATTTCCTTCCTGATTATTCATCTATATTTGTTCGTCCTTTTTAAAAAAATTTCTAGAGAGAATAAACTTATTGGAAGTTTTAGGCATTCTTCAGTTAAAAAACAACAACAAACCAACGATAATCTTATTAAATAATAAACCAAAGAAAATGCTAAAATTATGTTACTTGCAAACAGAAAATAATTCTAATAGTCGATCACTATAGATAATAGTTTAGAAAATTCGGTAAATTGCCCTTAGAGCCGGAAACAAGTGAACGGAAGCGCCAAGAGTAATTTACCCAATGTTTTCCATTATTATCTAAAATAATCCTCTGTTATTACAGTCTGCGTTTGGGATTCTCATATTTTCAAATTTCAAACACTCCCAAAATTTCGATAGTTCATAAGGTTTATGTTAAAATTATTTTGTTTACTTTAGAGCTGTTGTTTATGTCACAATGTATTACACATATCTCCTCTTAAAATTTCAGTTCACCGTCATATCTTATTGTGTTGCTGAATTCAGCTGATATACCACGAAAAAATAAACAAACATTGGAACAGTATCATTATATCGCTAGAAAGTTCTTTAGTGGTGTTGACACCTGGCTTTGGAGATTTTCTTAAACTATATGATGAAGAAGTTCGCTTCACAACCACGTCTTTTTCGGATTTAATTCCATTTCGCGTTAACTAGAACAAGTTTATTGTACCTGAGCCTAGGGTGATAAATGCTCTGGGAGAGAAATTTAAAAGTGCATTTTTATTTAAACTTTATTCATGTGACGCTAAAGTTTTAATTTTATTTTAGTTTACTTACTCCATCCTTTCTCCGTCGTTTTATCCTTTTTCGTAATTCTCCATAAGTTCTGCTCCACCGATCACGTTCTCGCTTATCTTCTCTCCTCTTCTGTACTCTCTCTCTCTTTCTCTGTGTACCCCTCTCATTTCTCATCTCATACTTTAGACTCTTTTACTTCCTTTCTCTCCCCATCTCCGTTCAATATAAGGTTATACCTTAACCCGACCTTTTACTATACAAATAGTATCCAGCTTTTTACGGCTACCCTTCGCGTTGAGAATAATACATATATATATTATTTGACCGTAGGATAGTCCTTATCGAGCACTAATAGTTGATGTTGCTGTTTAGCCCCAGGTCAAACCTATTTGAACAGAACTATAATCAAAACTATTCCAGCCATTAAGATCCCATCATTTAAGGTGTATATAAGACTACACTATCGTTATGTAGAGTTTGCAAGACGGTAAAGTGTAATTTTTAGGAAGGTGTGACATCTATTTCTAAGTCGAGAGACCATGTAAGATGTTGCTCGTTGGTTTGGTCGAGCAGTACTTTTGTTGGTTGGTAATATTTAACAAAGTGCAAAACTGATCCATAATCAACTGTTCACTCCATCTCTCTCTCTCTCTCTATATATATATATATATATATATATATATATATATATATATATGTATGTGTGTGTGTGTGTGTGTATACAAGCCGAAACCGCTAGGCGTCGCGGTGTTTTCTTTTTACCTTTCTTCTGTTTCTTCCCATGCATACGCACACACGCACGCACGCACACACACACACACACACACACACACACACACACACACACACACACACACACACACACACACACACGCACACATATATGTATATATATATATATATATATATATATATAATCTTGCCGCACTACTAAAACTAAAACTATATGCTCTGTATGCTCTTCTCAAATTCAGATTTCTCCTTTCACATTCACTTCTGGCAATTGGATAACTACATTACTAAAACTGTGTTGGAAACGATCTAGAAAGATTTCTTCAATGAGATATCAATACGGGTTCCACAAAGCTAGTTCCATTGGTGATTACTTCCAGTCCTACTTTTGCCCATGAAAAATAATATTGATTTTTAAGATAGGCACAAAGCTAGCACATTTGACTGAACAGCAAAGTTGATTAAATTCACTCAAGTACTTTACTGGTACTTTATTTTATCGAGTTCCTAGGAGAGTAAAAGGCAAAGTTGAGCTCGGTTTCATTTGAAATCATAATGTAGAGAGTCGAATCAAATACCGCAGAGTATTTTATCCAACGATGCTGCCAATCCACTAATCAACTACTCTGTAAAAAAAAAATATTGACATTGATATTTTTCCCCTTAATGAAAAAAAAAAAACATTACTAGAATGAGTCATACAAGAGCATTGGCAGAATCGTTTGAACGTCGGATAGAATGCTTCGCGGTATTCCCTTCAACTTTCTGCTCTCTGAGTTCAAATCCCACCGAGGCAAACTTTGCTTGATACATCTCTTTCTTATTTCCATTCTCCCACTCTCTCTTTCTTTTTCAGGAAGAAATCTGCTGTATTCAGACATGGAGAGATGAGCTCTGCCAGATTAAAAAAATGCCCTAAGAAACGTTGTATGTCAATATGGCGCCCCAACGTTACCCTCAGAATTTGCGGGACTATAATCTATACAAGAGCTGTGGGTGAATTATCGTCCTATCGGTAGCGAGCCAATGGAAGAGGGGTTCTATAGGGTTATGTGGACCTGCTAAAAATAGCAGACAAATCTACTTAATATCACATCGTACCATCTTAAAAGTAAGATTTTTCATAGTGTAGCTCTAAATAAAACACTAGGGGAAAAAAGAAAATCTAAATTTTCATCACTTTGAAAACATTTGCAAAGATGCTATTGCATAGCATCTTGGGGAAATGCTTTCTACTATAGCCCCGAGTTAATCAATCAACGCCTTGTGAATAGACACTGATAGATAGAAACTGTGCAGAAGCCTGTCGTATATACTATGGGCGTGTGTTTACGATACATCCCATTATGTCCTGTAATCTAACGGTTCGGCATATGACCTCCAGATTGCAATAAGTACTGAGTATTGATCTGATCGAAAAAAAGCATTGAGGTTGGTGCCCCAACTTGGCCGCACTTCAGTCGTGATCATAAGGTCATAATTTCGATTCCCGGTGGTGCGTTGTATCTTTGTGCATGACACTGTATTCCACGTTGTTCCAGTACACTCAGCTAATAAAAAAAGTGTTGTATATGTAATTCAAAAGGCTAGTCTTGTCGCACACTGTCATGTTGAATTTCCCTGAGAATTGAGTTAAGAGTACTCGTGTCTGTGGAATGATGAACCACTTTCACGTTAATTTCACGAGCAAGTCATTATGTTGGTCAAAGAAATGGAACACTCATCGTCGTAACCAATGGTCTACCAAAACACTTGGCTGATTAAGTCCAATTAATAAGACTAGTAAAACAACATCAGGACATTTGGCAACCTTTATCAAGCTTTAAAGACAATGTTACTTCAATTTCTCTTCGTGGCGAAGAATTAATTTAATCCAATTAATTTAAATACACTGCACAATAGAAAACTCTTCTATATTCGTTCACTAACATCCTAGATCAGTGATACAGAAAGTATTCCAGGAGGAACCCCACTATTCTCTTGCCTCTCTTCGTCTCTCTCCTGCTCTATTACCCCCCCCCCCCCCCCCGCATGTCTCTCTCTTTCGCTCAAAGAAATCCGCTGTGTTCAGAACTGGAGAGGAAATGGGCTCTGTCAAGTTTTTAAAATGTCCAAAACATGCTATATTCCACCATCGTGCCTTTACGGGTTCATCCATACTTACCATAACATCATTAATTTCATGTGAATTAATGCCAGGTTCGCTCACCGTGGGCGCCACTAGAAGGCCGTTTGATTTACATGAAACGGAATAGAAACCTTCGAGAAATCTCATACTACTGTCTTGAAGAAAGGATGACAGGCTGGATGTTGTGGACGTAGAAAAATATATTTGGGAAAAAAAGACAAGACGTTTCGGTTAAAATGCCGAGGTCTACTCGATCATAAATGACTTGTGGCTAAGCAATAACAACCGTATTGTATATCAAGAATATGATGAAATGCATTTAGTCGTAAGTCTGTTCGATCATAGATCACTTTGGGCTAAATAACAACAACAATATGTTATCTCCAGAAGAATGGAGTATAATCAGGCAGGCAGCCTGGTAGATTTGTATAGAAATGCAGCAACATTGATTCATCAATAAGATAAATTGCAGACTTGTCGGTTTGTCTCCCCAATATAAATAATAATTGTACTCAATAGACTGCACGGTGATCTTGAAACGTGATAAATAAAATACTAGATTTATATTTATTGAAAAGCTCTATACTGGATTCTACTCCAATTCTGTTCGTGGTAAAAAAAAATCGTCCAACCACACAAAAAGTTTGAATTGATAATGAATTTGAGAAAATAGAGATCGGGTGAGTGACATATTGAGGATTTCAATTGAAATACACTGATTGTCTTCGCTGCCTGTCAAGTGAAATCGATTGGAAGAGATTTAAAGCTAATTTATCTTATATGAAGACATTAACATATATCACAAAGAAACATGAATGTTAATTTGTTGAAGATGTCCGAGATTAAGAAAAGCCTGAAAATGTCACGGAAATGTGAAACTCCGTATAATTCACAATCCGCCTATAAATCAAGATTTCAATTGCAACTAGAATCTATTGAAGCCACGAATAAATGAAAAGTAAGTCGACTTCAGACTAAACGATAGAAAAGAGTTCAGGTTATTCAAGAAAAATACAAAATAATATTCAACACCTATACGCCATCTAAAATGACAATTTTGCTCTAACAGTAATATCACATGTGGATAAAGAATTATCTATTGTTTCAATATGTTTGTAGATATATTATTATAACCCCAAAATAGATACAGCATGGCCGAATAGTCAAAGACTTTACTTCGTAGTCAGTAAGTCTCGGGTTCGATTCCATTCAACTGCATTGGACAAGTGTAATTTACAATAACCTCGGATCAACCCATACTTTGTGAAATTTTGTAGTTGGTTTAACTGTACCTATAATTCAAACGGCCAGCACTGTCACACTATGTCTCCTTGATAATTCGTTATGAGCACACGTCTTTATGGAATATGCAGCCAATTCCATGCTATTTACACAATCTAGCTGTTCAATTAATCAAACAATTTGATCACTCATCGTCAAAACCGACGATTGCCCATTCCATAACTCGATTAACGACTGATAAAACATAGAGCTCGAAGAGAAAATATTTATATATATATTAATATATATATATATAAAATTAGGTAGTAACATGTGCTTATGCCGTATTTGACTACATAGAATTAGTCTGTTAGTTAGGATTTTAAAAAACACTCTGAATGGAAAAAAAAGGATGAGTATTGGCGTACATGGTCCGGCAAACCAAAGATGTAGGTTCGTGTCCCATATACGTCAATACTCATCCTTTTCCATTCAGAGGGTTTTTTAAAATCCCAACTAACAGACTAATTCTATTTAGTCAAATACGGCGTAAGCACATGTTACTACCTAATTTTCAAATTCGCTAGCCGTTTGTAAACAAAGTGTGCTTTGTGTCTCCCTATTTACCCCCCCCCCCCCCACACACATATATATATATATATTGCATACACACATACATACGCACATACATAGTATAAAGTAGAAATATTTTGACATTGGTGCAATATCGGTGGGATTGAGTCATTTCTGATGCAATCCCAACTCAGACGAGCTGGTCATATCCTACGGATGACTGAGGACCGCACACCCAATCTACTGCTATACAGTCAACTTCATAATGGGCACGTAATGTAGGCAGACCATTACTCAGATAATCAAACTGAAGTACAATCTTAAATCTGTGAACATATATTATATTTCTTTTTGAAGCCCTAACTACAGACCGTGGAAAATGGAGATCTGCATACCATGAAGGTAAAAAGAACTTCGAAAATTCTCGTCAGGTCCATCATGGTGATCTAAGATCTGACAATAAGATCCGCTCAAACATTCTATGCTGCTCCGTTCAAAATCCTGTCATCTCGTTAAATGCGTCTTGATGTATCAATCAGCAGCTGGATTAAAGTGGTATTTATGGCATAACCATAAGAAATGGGCTGAGAAGACTGATGAACCCTCATACATTACTATACGACAGGAGAGTCCATCATATATATATATATATATATATATATATATATATATATATATATATATATATATAAAGAAAAAAAGATGAAATCGAAAATGCAACTGAAGTCTTATTTAAAAAAAAATATATATATATTTTTAAAAATAAGACTCCAGTTGCATTTTCGATTTCATCTTTTTTCTATATATATATACATATATATATATATATATATATATATATATATATATATATATGATGGACTCTCCTGTCGTATAGTAATGTATGAGGGTTCAGCAGTCTTCTCAGCTCATTTCTTATGGTTATGCCATAAATACCACTCGTGTAGGACACCTCACTTTCTAATATATATATATATATATATATCCATGAGAATCCGTTGAATGAGACGCACGTCTTCGAGTATGGTTTGCTAATTTGTTGTGGAACTAACTCGTCCTATAGATTGAGTGCTCTACTTACTTCGGATTTTTACCACTATACATACATATATATATATATATATATATATATATAGTAATAATAATAAATGTGAAGACTAAAATCCGTTTCAGAAGATCCCGCTAAGGGTGAAAGCAGCGATTCTTTGCTTAAACTTTAATCTGTTATTTTAATATATATATATATATATATCACATAAGAAACGGAGAATCAGTGGTGCGACAAATGAAAATTTATTAGACATTACAATCGTTTCTCTGGCGACCAGCTCGAGGCACGATCGATGCGATGATCGAATCTGACTCTGAAATCGCAAGATCCTCAGATACGTCTTAATCTTTCGAATCAGTTTCGAAATGTCTGTTTCTTATGTGATATTATACTCTGCTCTGTAAGAGCATCGAGTTCTAAAACGGCCTGCCGCATACGGACGCTTTAAGCATCCCACACCAGATATTTATATATTCCGTATAACCATGACCAGTACGAGCTGAGGATCCGCTAAGGTGAAACAATTGTTCTCGGTATGCTAAACTAACTGTTGTGTTACCACTTCTATCCCGCCGAGGTTAACTTTGCCTTTCATCCTTACGGGGTCGATAAAATAAAGTACCAGTAATGCACTGGGTAATTGCTGGCCTTGTGCCAAAGGTAGAAACAATTATTAATATTAATATTCGAAAAACTCAGATTACATTTATCACATATATATATATATATATATATATGTGTGTGTGTGATAAATGTAATCTGAGGCGGGATTTGAACTCAGAATGGCAAGGGCCGTAACTCTATGCGTCAAAGCATGGCGTCCGACCCTTTACCGATACTGCCAATCCACCTCGATTCGTTTGCAATTTTGCAAACAAGCCTCAATTTTATAGCCATGTCAGTAGAATGAACACTTCATTCTTGCTCTTGTGTTGGTATGCGAACAGAACTGCTTGTTTGCAAAATTGCAAACGAATCGAATCTTATTATTAATATTAATATTCGAAAAACTCAGATTACATTTATTGTATTCAGCCATGTAGAGCGAAATTTTCTTTTTTATTATATATATATGTATATATATATATATATATATAGCTGTTGTTGTTGTGATTATTATTATTTTCTCTCCGATCTCTACACGTTGTCTGTTTCTTCTTTTCACAGTCTTTTCTAAATCGATAAATTAATTACCATTCTGAGACAACGAACTCGTATCGTGTACCATTGCATGTTCATCGGGTTAACTTTGACTCGTGTTGCTTTAATGCTAGTATGACTTCGATAAATTCCAAATATATATCTCTCTCTATATATATATGTGTGTGTGTGTGTGTGTGTGTGTGTGTGTGTGTGTGTGTGTGTGTGTGTGTGTGTGTGTGTGTGTGTGTGTGTGTGTGTGTGTGTGTGTGTGTCCTATACATTGTTATGCACATGTGTTTGTGAGCTTGTAAGTATATATGTATATTCTCTTTGCTTAATAATTCTTTGAATTCTCTATAAAAAGACGACGGTTTCTAACAATAAACAAAAACTCCATCTTTGCAATTTTGAAAGCAACAACAATAACGAGTTACATGATAAGCTTTGAAAATAGCTTGCGTATTTTCATTGCACTGCTTAGTGTTAGAATTTGTACAATACGAACTTTAATGGTATATTTCTTTGATAAAAAGAAACAACTTTTTCAACGCTAGCACTAAAACATTCAATAATAAAACAAAGTAGTTATATCTAACGATTTTATTTGCCATTGATTTTGATTAAAACACTGCAGCTCATGTCAACAATGCAACTGGCTTCCACAACTATATTTCTTAAATATACGAAGATGAACATGGAAATACCATTAGATTTAACAACGAACTTGAGACGAAAAAGTAAATAAAACAATGACACTGATCTTTCCCCGAGGAAAAACCTATACAAGAAGAAAAAACCTATACAAGAAGAACAAATTTCTACTGATTTGAGGGCCTTAAGGGGATAAATCCGCTTTGTATTGATCGTATAAGAATGAGTACTCAATAGTAGAGATTAATAGTTTCTTTATGGGCAAATTAGATTCTTGTTGCCTGTGTACGCAGGAGAAAATCCAGACACAAGTCTAAAATTTGGCTTTTATATATATATATATATATATATAGCTTAGAGTTTACACTCAATGGGATCATTTACAATCATTTCAGCTCTAAGAATCGCTTCTGAGCAGAATAAATTAATATTTGATGAACATTTACATGTTTTAGTTGCAATTGACTAATAAAATCGCTAGAATGAAATATCTTAATTCAACAACGTAAAGTTTGCCTGTACGATCTAAAAAGTAATAAATCAATACTCACAGACTCATATGGGCAAAAGGCCTTTTGCCCATATGAGTCTGTGAGTATTGATTTATTATTTTTTAGATCGTACAGGCAAACTTTATGTTGTTGAATTAAGATATTTCATTCTAGCGATTTTATTAGTCAATTGCAACTAAAACATGTAAATGTTCATCAAATATTAATATATATATATATATATATATATCGTTTCTGAATTTGTTTAGCAAGATTCTTTATCTGAAAACGTGTGTTCAAACCGATATTGTTATGCTTTTGGAGGGTCATGTTACCAATAAGAAACACACCCACCAGTTGCTTTCACTCCAATTTATTATAAATTAAATTTATAAATTTAAGAATTTATAAATTTCCGTTTGGTTGGTTGGTTCCAAAACCAGACGATTGTATATATATATATATATATATATATTAATTTCAACAATGTCAGTATTCCGTGTGTCATAATTCTCGATTAGTTCATAGGTTTCAAACGACTCCGCCCACCTCAACGATGGTAAACTTAAATTAATATGCATAATGCCAATGAAGGAGTGAGAGGGGAGAGTAAGAAACAGAGAGGCAAAGTGAACGCTGTGTTGGATACACTATGTATATGTGTCAGTGTAGAGACATATGTGTGTGTGATGTGTGTGGAGATAAGAGGGGAAGGAAAGCAGTAACTATTAACATGTGTGCGTGTGTATGTACGTGCGCGTATGTTTATCTGT
>OZ024740.1:60034022-60036522 GCA_964016885.1 Eledone cirrhosa | reverse complement strand
ATATTACGCAAATATGACCCTCCCCAAATATAACAATATAGTGTAGTGAATTTCGTAAAAATCATATCCAAAGTTGGCAGAGCACTCAGTCCGGATATGTAATATACTAGCATTAAAGCCCGGTGTTGCTCGGGGTCATTAAGTTACCAAAGTCAGGTTGGACCACCCATTTTATGGCAGCACTTTTTTGTCTGCCAGGCACTGGGTGAATGAATTGCAGACCTGGAAGCAGGAGCTGCGCCAGCAGTGACAATTGTAGTTTCGCCTATGGATATTATCTCTGTGCAAAAAAGTGTTGAAATTTATTGTTTCACAGTACTTGCGCAACACGCGCGTAGACGATGCCAGCCGAACAACAGAGCTGCGATGGAGTTGTTCTGCATGGTTGTCTGTGTTTTCTAAATTTAAGACAGTAGGGAGCGTTGTGATATGAGGGAGAGTTAGCTGTTGTTTCTAGCAGGTTTAGTGACCTCATAGAGGATATGTGTTTTCTAAATTTAAGACAGTAGGGAGTGGTGTGATATGAGGGAGAGATAGCTGCTGTTTCTAGCAGGTTTAGTGACCTCATAGAAGATATGTTTTCTAAATTTAAGACAGTAGGGAGGGGTGTGATATGGGGGAGAGTTAGCTGCTGTTTCTAGCAGGTTTAGTAACCTCATAGAGGATATGTGTTTTCTAAATTTAAGACAGTAGGGAGTGGTGTGAACGGACAGTATCACCATCAAGCTTGGAAAGAGAAAGTAGCAGAAAGTATGAAGTTGTATAGATTTTGAATGGTAGTAGAAAGAGTTCAGCAGTTTAAATGAGAGAGAAAATCGTAAAATATTGAGTTTTATCTATTTTTTGCGTAATTGTGGGTGAAATTGAAAAAATTATCTGCGTCAAGACGCAATCGAAGCTATTTCAAATACTGAATTGTAAATTTCAATTGAAGAAATTCTATATCGTAGATTTCTATAACGAAGGAGCATGACCACACACTGAGCTTTAGAGATTATGATACAAAAATTGGTTAAATTCACAATAACAGATGAAAATGTTGTGAATTGTATATATATATACATATACATATACACACACACATATATATATATATACATATACACACACACACACACACACACACATATATATATATATATATATATATATATATATATATGTATATGTATATATATATATATATGTGTGTATATATATATGTACATATATATATATATATATATATGTAATGTATATATATATATATATGTAATGTATATATATATATATATATATAATGTGTATATATATATATATATATATATATATATATATAATGTATATATATATATATATATATATTTATATATATATATATATATATATATATATATATATATATATATATATATAAACACACACATCTTATGCACATATGTATATGTACATATTATGCATATATATATATATATATATATATATATATATATATATATATACACATACACATACACACACACTCTCATTTACATGTGAGTGTGTGTGTGTACATGTTTGTGAGTATGTGTGTAACGTGGGTGTTTGTGGTGACAGTTTGCCCTGAAGTAATCATTATAGCCTATTATCAGTTGGGTTGATAAGGTGATAGGTGGAAAGGTGAGTGGGGAGCCGGGAGCTGATGTCGAAAGGGGATTTCATAGAAAACAAAAAGACTGGCTTAGTGAGAACGTCGTCTTAGGAAAACGAATTGAAATTTGACAGATGATTAAGAAGACATTGTCAGTGGGACAGGCTAAACAGATGATGGACGAAGCTGGGTCAAAATACAACCAAAAGCAATGGAGTGATACAAACAGATAGATAGATAGATAGATAGATAGATAGATAGATAGATATCTTTCTTTATTTGCCACAGGGGCGTACAAAAATGGGACATTACAAGACGCGGCGGCGGCATAGATGGATAGATGGATAGATAGATAGATAGATAGAGAAAAACAGCCACATATATATATATATATGTGCATGGGCGTGTTTATGCTTGTGTATGTATATGTGTGTATGTATATATATATGTGTGTGTATGTTTATGTACATATGTATAAGTATGTATGTCTATATATATATATATGTATATATATATATATATAACCAAAGATATAAACCTGCCAATACTGGAATTGAACTATCAAGACCGTAGAGGTATGTCATATATCAAATCATATATTTTATCTGACGAGGACGTACTGAAAAAACAACACAGTACCTTCGAAATATATATAATAAAGCATATATTTTGATTATGTGAATATCTTAATTTGTTAATATGTTGAATAATATATATATATATTATGTATGTGTGTATATATATATATTATGTGTGTATTATGTATGTGTATATATATATATTAAGTATATGTATATATATATTACGTATATGTATATATAAATTATATATGTAAATATATATATTATGTATAAGTATATATATGTATATGTATATATATATATTCCCGAG
>OZ024740.1:60004022-60029022 GCA_964016885.1 Eledone cirrhosa | reverse complement strand
CTGAGTCTATTAATCGACTATCCCCTCTCCAAAATTGCTGGCCTTGTGCCTAAATGAGAAACCATTATTATTATCCGGCTATCTATTGTGTCCATTGTGAATATCATCCTGTATCTTAGACTGCATTATCTAGTGTACCCTCTCCTTTAAATCAATGATACTATTTCTAGCATGTGGAATGATCATATAGAGACTCATTTGTTTCTTTGTCGTTTTTTAATGATAAGTGGGAATGGAGAGCATCATCTGAGGAAATGAACCTGCTCGTTGTATGCATTTATAAATTGGAGGAGGACAACTGGGAGAATATTTTGCCTTAGTGATCAGGGTGATCGTGCTTTTTGCGTGTTTTTTCACGAGTATTCCTCGGAAGTCCATTTAGGTAGAAAACCTAAATTTTGGGGGAGGGAAAAGTCGATTAAATCGACCCCAGTGCCTTACTGGTACTTTATTTTATCGATCCCCTAAGGATGAAAGGTTAAGCTAACCTCGACGGGATTTGATCCCAGAATGTAAAAGGCCGTAACTATAGGCCGCCAAACATGTTGTCCAACGCTCTATCGATACTGCCTATTCATCTCACAATGATAGTGACCTCCTCAATACGTATGCCATACCAGTTAAAACAATTGTTCGCCCTCTAGTAGTGATGGTAAGCCAAGGATCATTCTTAAATAATTTTCTGTTCCTTTTTTTATCATTCCTAGTGCTCCTACAATCACTGGTATTGTAGCCACCTTGAGATGTCACAGTTTTTCAATTTTAATAGGAAAATCTTTACATTTTCTGATCTTGTCAAACTCCTTTCGCCATAATACTGTGATCACATGGGATGTGCATATCAGTAAGCAGGATTTTTTATTTTGTTCTTTTACAATGATATCCTGTTTAGTAGTTTTGAAGGTTCTGTCTGTATGTACAAGAACGTTTCAAAGAATCGTTACATTTCCTCCTTCAGTTACAGCCTTAGGATGATGATTATACCACTTGTCAGCAGTTTTGATTTTATAATGCCGACATATTAACTAGTGTAGATATTGGCCAACTCTGTGCGTGCCTTGATTTATACATACTGGAGCTAAAACTTGTGGCCAATAAATGAAACCATTATTATTAGGCCGGTGGTTAACTTTGCCTTTCATCCTTACGGGGTCGATAAAATAGAGTACCAGTAATGTACTGGGTAATTGCTGGCCAATTATTATTAGGGCGGGGATTGGCAGTATCGGTAGAGGATCGGACGCCATGCTTTGACACATAGAGTTACGGCTCTTGCCATTCTGAGTTCAAATCCCGCCGAGGTTAACTTTGCCTTTCATCCTTACGGGGTCGATAAAATAAAGTACCAGTAATGTACTGGAAATTGCTGGCCTTGTGCCAAAAGTAGAAATAAGACCTTGTGCCTATACTAGAAATCATTATTTGGGCGGTGGATTGGCAGTATCGGTAGAAGGTCGGATGCCGTGCTTTGCAGCAAAAAGTTACGTCCCTTTATGGTCTGAGTTCAAATCCCGCCGAGGTTAACTTTGCCTTTCATCCTGACGGAATCGATAAAATAAAGTACCAGTAATGTACTGGGTAATTGCTGGCCTTGTGCTAAAAGTAGAAATAATAATTATTATGTCTGTTTTTTTAATGTTTATTTTCTTAGTCCCTGTTATAAATTTTAATTTACACAAAAAATACCCACACTGTATCGTCCTGTACCGTCTTTAATGTTTCCTTAATGTGAGCCCTGTGTGGCTGATAAAGAAATTATTATTATCATTATTTCTGATTCTATTCTAGAATCGATAAGGTTTAATAGAGGAGTAGCAATAGATAAAATTAAACGAGAGAGAGAGCTAGTTAGAAAGCTAAAAAAGACTTTTAGGAAAGGCAACGCAACTGATGTGCTTGCAGCAAGATTGGCTCTCGATCAATACATGAACGCAAAGCCCGAAGGCTGCGTTGTCAGAGCTAAGATGTGTGCTCTTAGACACGAGGGGATGAAAGCCGTTCACTTGGCTGGTTTTTGGCAGACTGTGACGGGCGCATGTTACTCGATACCAAGCAGAGGGTGTAGTTTTTCAGCAACACTTTGCTCAACTGTTCGGGAGCAGTCGTGAATTGGATCGTGAAATGGACTTTAGTGTCTACCTCGATTCTCGGCGACGGAGGCAGAGTGTTGCGAAAAGATGATAACAGCCGCTGAAATATGGGAGGCAATGTCTAACTGCATGAGGGGTAAGTCACCTGGTTTGGATGGTCTGCTCTTCGAGTTTTACGCTTACATGTCACATTTATTCAGTGATCTCTTGGCAGACGTCTACTGCAATTGGCAGCAGAACGAGAGAATTCCCGGTTCTATGAGCTGTGATCAGTGGTGCTACAGAGAAAGGCCCCAAACAGGGGGGAATATATTGGTAATGTTAGGCCCATAATTCAGCTAAATGCAGATTTTGACCAAGATGTTAGCGACGAGATTGGCGATTGTCGTCGTTGGTCTTGTATGGGAAGCTCAAACATGCATTCTCCCTGATAGATCTATCTATGACAACTTCTAACTCATGTGATACATCATAGAGAGTGTGGCTAAGGAACCTGGCACGGATGGGGCCCTGAAATTAATCGAAAGCTTTCGATTGGGTCGACCATCGGTACCTTGCGGGAGTCCTCAAAGTAGCCGGCTTCGAATTCGTTTTTAAAGGCTGAATCACTGCAATGCACAGCGGTATCTGCTCTGTGATCAAAGTGAACGGTCACCTCTCAGAATCGTTCCCAATTATGCATCAGTCCACTAAGGTTGTCCCTTCTCGTCCCTATTGTATGTATCGACCCTCAAGCCACTACTACACAAATTGGAAACATTGAGGGGGGTCCCACGCGAACTAGGATGTGGGAGATCCGTATCGGTGTCGAACACCAAACACACACACACACACACACACACACACACACACACACACACACACACACACACACACACACACACACACACACACACACACACACACACACACGCATACACACACACACACATACACACATAACCATTTGAGACAGATCTACGGTTAAATGATAACTTTGCTTATTCTTCCTCAATTTCAGGAGGATCTAAAGAACTTCACGAATGTTGACCTTCCTCTGACTGAGCCATAAAAAACAAATAAACAAAGCTCCAGTCTCTGTTCTTACGGCTATGTTTGCCACAATAACACTATCTACAAACCATTATTGGATTGGCAGTATCGGTAGAGCGTCAAACACCATGATTTGTAACAGAAATATGGCCCTTTACGTTCTGAGTTCAAATCCCGCCGAGGTTAACTTTGCCTTTCATCCTTACGGGGTCGATAAAATAAAGTACCAGTAATGCACTGGGATAATTGCTGGCCTTGTGCCAAAAAGTAGAAACAATTATTTCAGTGTTATCATATATGAGCATCTCTGAATTAACACAATCGTTAGTGTTTTGGGGAGCAAAAATAAGACATCCTACGATATATAGTCATGGTTCTTTACATTCTGAGTTCAAATCCCACCGAGGTCAAATTTGCTTTTCATCATTCAGTTGTCGCTAAAAATATAGTGCTAGTCAGGTACTGGGGTCCATTTATATTCATATAAATCATTCCAGGTGTGAATGCCTTTATGATAAAAGACTAGGACAACAGGGAAGCGGAATGTATACTCATGTTCTCTGCATTCCCATGAACACCATCCATCAGAATCTCATTTTACTCCTCTGGGTCCCTATAATTACAATATTGTATTATGATTCATTTAGGCTAATACAGCTAATGAGAGCATGAATTAATCCAAGTTAGCTCTGATGGCACACTATAATAATAGAAGGCATACAATATTCAATATGTCCTCCCTTTAAAAAAAAAAGCGATACAATATGATTTAAGTGGTATTTAGCTGCTATTTCTAGCCGGTCAACTGACAGGTAGTTGATCTTCCCTAATTCGAAAGAAAATTCATGTTGTGTGTCGATAAATATGATGCGATGTAAAATAAAGTTAATAAAGCAGTGGATCAACAGAACGCAGTATTTACTTATGGCCCTTTCCACTGTCAGATCGAATTTCACCGAGACCAACTTTATCAAGTCGATCAAGTAAGAATTACACGATTTAATATAAAGCATCGTAGATGTGAATATAATTATATTATTATAATTATTCAAGAGCATAACATACAATTTGCAGTGCAATGTACAACCGATAGATCTCTTTATTCTTCTTTGCCCTAAAATAAAATTGCCTGTTTCTAGGACAAAAAAGAATTTGGAATTATGAAGTAAAAATCGATATTATCATATGCTATTTCCTGTGTCTACATACATCTACTTAGCTACAAATATTACTATTTATATAAAAGTATCTTCAAAATATCTTTCTTTAATATGAATATTATTTATGTTGAAAATTGCAAAATCACCGGCTTTAAACTACACTGTATTTATGAATTAACATCTTAAAGAGACTGCCTGCTTGTTAGCCGCAAGGGAGCAGTTGTAAAATTGTATGCTTAATGTTTTTTATGCAGTAAACGCTAGAATCGCTGTATGATTAAGAATTTCGTTTCACAACCATGTGGCTCTCGGTTTGGTCTTACTGCGCAACAGCTAGGGAGTCTTCTACTGAAAGCCTCGGAGTGACCATTGCGTGTGGATTTTAGTGGTGGTGATAGAAATGGGTTTTAGAGGCTGTGGTTGAATAGGAGAGAGCTAGACACTATATGACCTGTCCCATCCACCCTGAGAAACTGATAAGTAAAGGAATGTCTTCTGTCTGCGTATCCTCTTATTTCCATTCCTCTTTGTTGATGGAAACTGTGCCAAAGCCCAGCACGCGCTTATGTGTGTGAGGGTATATATACAGAGTGGGCCTTAAGTCGCGCACCAAAAGCGTGAACTGTCGAGCAAAATGTCAAACATTGGATTCAATCAATACCTTAAAATTACAGATAAGATAATGAAAATGGTTCCTTATTTCAATATAATTTTTGTCATTAATACAATACCGTATACTAAATTTTTGTATATTTAAATATATATATACATAAATATATAGATATATATATAAATATATATATCTAGAGTAAGCACTCGATGCTTAGTTTCCAGTATGTATAGCGGTGTAGAACTAAGCAGAATGTAATTACAGCAGAGGTCCGATGAGCTTTTGATTCCAGAGTCGGGCTAGATCGATACAGATCCAACCTTGAGCTGATCAATAGCGAAAAGCGCGTCACTATTCAATAAACGTAATGAAGACATACAAATCGTCCTTTTTATTATTATATAAATATATATATATTTGAAAGAGAGAGAGAGTGAGAGTCAAGATAAGTTTAGATGTTCCTTTATTATGGCTAAGCCTTGTTAGACTGAAGTCTCATCTGCGTACTCACTAAACAAAACCGTTGATCCTGTGAGTGTGCAGGTGAAACTTCAGAGTAACAAAGCTTACCAATAGACATGATAAATGAATGTGTGTATATATATATGTACATATATATATATATATCGACAGTCAATCGACTTTCTTCAAATCGGACCTAGGAAACATATAAATATAAATATATATATATATAGGAGATGAATAAATTAGGTGTAATACAAGTTTCTTACCAAATGCAAAGAAGCTCGATATATTAACCCCTTAGGAAAGGGCACAGAGCATAATTATTTTTTTAAATTATATATATAAACAGCGGCGGTGGAACTGGGGAAGGGGGCATGCCCTCCACCCCAAATAATTATATTTTTCTCCCCAAACTATCAAAACTCACATCTATTTGGATATATGCTACAATTTATGTAGATGTTTTGTTTATCGCAAATCGAAGTTTTCTGATCATTTTAGAGTGCAAAGAGGTAAACTAATCACTGCAACTAAATTGTCCAAATCCCCCCCTCCCCCTCATTCAGAAATGCTTCCACCACCCCTGTACACCCCTCTCATTTTTAATATTCTGTTGTTTTTTAATTCTGTGTTTTTTAAAAATATATATTCCGTTTAATTCTGTATCTATTTTATTTTCACTTAATGTTTTATATTCATTTTTATTTCTATTTTTCCCGTCTGTTCATATTTTTCCCGCTAACTGCCCCCCCCCCCCCCCATTCTTCCCCCTCACTCTCCTGAAGAAGGGCTTATGTCCGAAACGTCGTAAACAACAAGCGAGAAGCTAATAACACTATGTAACATTTACTCCTGCGTTTGTCGCTCACATCTCACCCAGGTCGGATGGTCTTTATCTCTCGTCTATGATTTCACAGAACTTAAGTTCATAGATATCACGGACTTGTTTCTTCTCTTCCTCTCTTTCCGTTGCATTACCATCTATGTTTGTTTACATGTCTCGCTCGCTTCACCCTAATTTACGTGTCCCAATAACTTTTTTTTAGTTATTGCTCGCACCAACCAGAGGTATAGCCAGTCACCCTCTCTCAGCTGGCCTCTTCCTCACACTTTCACTCACTCACTCTCTGCTACTCCTACTCTCTCACTTCCCCCCGTTTGACCGGCGTGAAACCCTTTTCTCGCTCACATCTCACTCCGGTTGGATGGTCTTTATCTCTCGTCTATGATTTCACAGAACTTAAGTTCATAGATATCACGGACTTGTCTCTTCTCTTCCTCTCTTTCCGTTGCATTGCCATCTATGTTTGTTTACATGTCTCGCTCGCTTCACCCTATTTTACGTGTCCCAATAACTTTCTTTAGTTATTGCTCGCACAAACCAGAAGTATATGATCTTTAAAGCGAAGAAATACCAATGAAGGTTGGAAGATCACTGATGAAGGACTAATTTTATTCATATGTAACCCATTTGCAACCACACAGCAAGCCATTTTTCATATATTTATATTTTTTCCTCCGCTGTGATCTGTCTGTTTCTTTCTTACTGCTTCCCCTTTCTCTGTATCACTCACCCTCTTTTTACCCCCTCTGCCAGTCTCTCTCTCAGCTGGCCTCTTCCTCACACTTTCACTCACTCACTCTCTGCTACTTCCCCTCTCTCACTTCCTCTCGTTTGACCTGCGTGAAATCCTTTTCTCGCTCACATCTCACCCAGGTCGGATGGTATTTATCTCTGGTCTATGAATTCACAGAACTTAAGTTCATAGATATCATGGACTTGTTTTTTCTCTTCTTCTCTTTCCGTTGCATTACCATCTATGTTTGTTTAGATGTCTCGTTCGCTTCACCCTAATTTACGTGTCCCAATAATTTTTTTTAGTTATTGCTCGCACCAACCAGAGATATAGCCAGTCACTCTCTCTCAGCTGGCCTCTTCCTCACACTTTCACCCACTCACTCTCTGCTAACCCCCCCCCCCCCCTCTCTCTCTCACTTCCTCTAGTTTGACCTGCGTGAAATACTTTTCTCGCTCACATCTCACCCAGGTCGGATGGTCTTTATCTCTCGTCTAATATTTCACAGAACTTAAGTTCATAGATATCACGGACTTTTTTCTTCTCTTCCTCTCTTTCTGTTGCATTACCATCTATGTTTGTTTACATGTCTCGCTCGCTTCACCCGATTTTACGCGTCCTAATAACTTTCTTTAGTTATTGCTCGCACAAACCAGAAGTATATGATCTTTAAAGCGAATAAATACCAATGAAGGTTGGAAGATCACTGATGAAGGACTAATTTTATTCATATGTAACCCATTTGCAACCACACAGCAAGCCATTTTTCATATATATATATATATATATATATAAGTATGTACACGTGCATACATATATGTATACAGACGTACAGTAGTATGTATATATATATACATACATGCACACATATATATATATGCACGTATGGATTCACCGAACATTTATTATAATGCTCGGTGTGTTTGTAAACAAACATCCCGTATTAAGCCGTAGTGTCTAGCAACCACCGTTGCTCGTTTGTTCAACACTGACAAAGGAACGCTGTACTAGTTTCAGGCTTGTTAACTATCGTCAGCAACGTATACCTTCCTGCCAGATTGTTGAACGTATATACTTACCTTATGCATATTAACGGCTGAGTAGCCCAATTTGCATATTGAGTGGGTTAATCGGCCGGGTGCACCGAAAACGATAAACGGAAAAAATGAAACGATATTTCATTTCCCACTCTTAGTACGACTGTTACTTAAATATAAGTATGTACACGTGCATACATATATGTATACAGACGTACAGTAGTATGTATATATATATACATACATGCACACATATATATATGCACGTATGGATTCACCGAACATTTATTATAATGCTCGGTGTGTTTGTAAACAAACATCCCGTATTAAGCCGTAGTGTCTAGCAACCACCGTTGCTCGTTTGTTCAACACTGACAAAGGAACGCTGTACTAGTTTCAGGCTTGTTAACTAGTACAGTTATTATACGTCTGTATACATATATGTATGCACGTGTACATACTTATATTTAAGTAACAGCCGTACTAAGAGTGGGAAATGAAATATCGTTTCATTTTTTCCGTTTATATATATATATATATATATATATATACACACAATATATATATACAATGATATTAAATAAATGGAAACTATATTTATAAAACCATATTTATTCTATTATATATATTTCAAGGGTACCAAAACTTTGGTATGCTTTCATCAGATAAAATACAAAGTTTGTTTTATAAATTTTGACATAATCAAGAAAAATACCTTAACGATTCAAGTTTTCCTTGGATAGAGAAGGGATAAGAGAAGAAAAGTCAGATATTTCAAATTATTAAGATGAGTATGCAAATGAGGTTGAGGTATAGGGCTTAAAAAAACGTTATTTTAGACGCTATGGAGAATTTAAATAATTGGGATATGTGTATATATGCGTAGGAAGGAAAAAAAGGAAGAGCTTGTATTTACGTTAATTTGGGGGAATGGTGGAATATGATTCCAGAATTTAAATTTATTTAGCTATATTATGAGTATATATATTATATATATTGTATATATAATCAATTAGATTATATGAAGAATTATGGTTGTAAGTATTTTTATCTTATTACATTACAATAGGTTATATGTATATAAATATCTATATAGATTAATAATTGTGCATGTATAATTATTATAGAAATAGAAATAATTTACAATTATTAGTTCTTTATATTTCTAATATGAGCTACGAGGAAGTTGATTTTGTATTTTACACACAAAAAAAAAATAGGTGCTTCAAGTTGTGAGAGGAGAACAATTTGTAGATTCGAATATTTTGTTCCAACATTGAAAATGTTTTCAGAATATTGTTAATTTAGCGAAGTTATATAGTTTATCGTACATATTATATTATGTTTATGTTTGCACGATTGAAAAGGGAAAGATAACTCCAATAGTTAAAACAGAAAAAAAAAAAAAAAAACAAAGCGAAGAGAAAGTACAAAGTGTTAATATTACGTGCATTAGGTTCACGCTTGAGAGTGGGCGGTGGGGGACTTTCGAAGGGGAGGTGTATATATATATATATAGGAAAATGTTTGACCCCGACGGAGTCAAACATTTTCCTATTACCCACTCTACTACCCTAAGTATTGAGTACTCTAGTGCGTTATAGTCCATCTGATTCCTTACCACTCTTCCTTCGTTATATATATATATATATATATATATATATATATATATATATATATATGTATGTGTGTGTGTGTGTGTGTGTGTGTGTGTGTGTGTGTGTGTGTGTGTGTGTGTGTGTGTGTGTGTGTGTGTGTGTGTGTGTGCGAGTAACTACATGATCTTACTTTCAAGATAACAGGGCGCAATTTAAGAGTCATTTAGCTGCTATTCCTAGCTTGACGAGCATTCCCGACGAGGTTAACTTTGCCTTTCATCCTTACGAGGTCGATAAAATAAAATACCAGTCACGCACTGGGGTCGATTTAATCGACTTTCCCCTCCCCCAAAATTGCTGGCCTTGTGCCTATATAAGAAACCATTCTGTTGATGATGGTTGCTGTTGTTGTTTAGCCCTCGGTCTGTCGCGATTGAGTAGAGCTATGATAAAAGCTATTCCATCCACGACAATCTCACCTTTTTTGTATGTGTAGGGTAACCCAGTGTCACATTATCTACCGTGTCCTTTTCTAAGATTATATGACAGATCTCCAAAACAGTGTGTCGCTGCACTGCAGTGTGTCACCTTCTGGTGTTTTCGGCCCTAGGGCTACCTCCCTACTCAGCACCATAGGTGCTGAGCTTGCCAGCCGCAGGTGTGTGCCTCGCGATCTGGAATGGCTTTTCCAGCGCGTCTCCCTTGCTGTCCTCCGGGGAAACGCCTTCTCCATTCTGTTCCCCGGGGCTGTGGGGAGGCCACCAATATGATTGACTGACTTGTCATTTTATCAGTCAGATGTTCTAATGATTCTATATATATGTATACGTTCATATATATATATATATATATATATATATATATATATATATATATATATATATATGCCCCACCTTTATGTCACAATAACTTA
The DNA here is from genome assembly GCA_964016885.1 of Eledone cirrhosa. NCBI lineage: Eukaryota > Metazoa > Mollusca > Cephalopoda > Octopoda > Eledonidae > Eledone > Eledone cirrhosa. The sequence continues at coordinate 60,018,540 of OZ024740.1, read as the reverse complement.
CATTTTAGTGCGAAAGGGAGTTTTTGTATGTATATGTATATACACATGTTCCGTATCTCTCTCTCTCTCTCTCTCTCTCTCTCTCTCTCTCTCTCTCTCTCTCTCTCTCTCTCTCTCTATATATATATATATATATATATATATATATATATATATATATATATATATATATTTTGAAAAGACTTGCTGAACACACAAGCCGAAACCGCTTGGCGCCGCGTTCGGGATTTCACATATGTTTCTCTGTGTGTATATATATGTATATATATATATATATATATATATATATATATATATATATATAAAACATGAGAAGAATCGAATACTGCGTGGTTGCACATGGGTTACATATGATAAAAATAGTCCCTCATCAGTGATTTTCCAACCTTCATTGGTATTTCATCGCTTTAAAAATCATATACCTCCACTTGGTGCGAGCAATAGCTAAATAAAGCTATTGGGACAAGTAATATAGCGTAAAGCGAGCGAGACAAGTAAACAAACATATAAGGTATAGCAACGAAAAGATAGGAAGAAACAAGCACATGGAGTCCGATCAGCTTAAGCTGATATAAGTTATATATATATATATATATATATAAGTTTATCCCGTGTTCAATCGGGGTTAACCACAGTAAGTAAAGTACACAATACATAGCAGACTATAAATGAGCTTCCTGGTGATTTCTCCCGAATGAAACAGTTCCAGTCCTGTAGAAGCCATTTCTATAATATCTGATGGTGTGTCACGAAATTAAATCAAATCTGATGAATTTTTATGAATGTGAAGTATATTCGATGATCTGACATCTCTGCGTAGACGTCACGTGACTAGTGATACGATATCTTATAATATATTTATTAATTTCATCGATTTCGTGTCTCTAACAAAATTCGGTGTCACGAAAAGTGTTATTTCTAAAGAAGTGTTTCTCCAATGTGAAAAGTCGAGGAGGTTTTAATCTAACGCGTCCGTTTATAAGACGATCGTGTAATTTGGCTGCTATTTCTAGCATGTCGACTTAATACCTAAATGCCTCTCTTTTTTGTTCGTCATGATGATGATATAGTATGGACGCTACATGGCCAAATTGTAAATGTATTCGTTTCTCAATCATTAGGTTCCAAGTTCGATCCCACTGCGTGGAATCTTAGGCAAGTATCATTAGCCTCGGAACTACCCATGCTTTGGATTGACGGAAACTGTTTAGCAGCCCGTTGGATGAACTGTACCAGTAATTCAAAGGGTCAGCCTTGTCGCACTCCGAATCACGCTACATTTCCTTGAGAGTTACGTTAAGAGTGTTCGTGTTTGTGAAATGCGCAGCCACTTACACGTAAATTTCATGAGCAAGTTGTTCTGTTGATCGAACAACTGGAACACTCGTCGTCGAAACTGGTGGCGGTCCATCAGAGAGTGGTAGTCGCGTGAGGTATTTAAGACTTCTATGAGGTGTTTAGTGACTTCTGCCTTCAAAGCCTAATGTTCCCTAACCAGTATGATATGCTCAGTTAAACTGACAAATGAAATATAACCTTTCTTTTTAACTACTCATCACTTACCAATTATTCAGCGCAGAAAAAAAAAGGTCAGTGGGTCGTTTGTTTCTGTGGAGCTTAAAATGAGTGACAACTTGTATGACCGCACAGCGTCCTGCCATGACCTAGCTTATAAATTATTCATCCCACTTCGTTTGGGAAGGCGGCAACCTATCCCCACCCCTCTTCATTTAGGATACTGCAATAAACTTTATTTCTCGCTAAATTTTATTGCCTAGAGAGTGGGGTGGGTGGGGATGATAGTGGTGTAGCCTCTACATGGTCGCTCGACCTGCAAGAAATAACAGCTAAATCTCCCTGAAAGAAACATTGAATGATACATCCCTAAATATTTTCCCCCCATCCTCCCCGAAAAAAAGGGTGTGAAGGTTATTGCTAAGTCTTCTCTATTAGGTCTGACCTAAGATGAAACAAGGAGAGAGAGAGAGAGAGAGAGAGAGAGAGAGAGAGAGAGAGAGAGAGAGAGAGAGAGAGAGAGAGAGATTTTGATTGTAAAAAAAAAAGACAGCTCTGTATGTGAAAATCCCTGGCAAGAAACGCTAAGTAATAATCGACAGAATCTCATTAATAATGAAGGAATATTTGGCAGGCGGAACAAATAAAAATGTTTTTATTTCATTTGCAAAGTAATCAGATGCAGCTCTTGTATCAAAACGTTACTGCTAACTTGGGGATGTGCCAAAATATTCCTAAAATCAATAATGCAAGATTTAGTTCCTGTCCAAAGACTCTCCCTCCCATTCAGCACGGGAGACCGACCGTACAATGAACAAGAAGATATAAGCTGAGGGGTTTTTGTATTAAGCGGGAGATTTATTCTCGATATCATGACAGTAACGTTGAACTTTCGCAGATGGTAATTCACCATCCTGTCCTATATCGAGCGAGACATGGTGAATATTGAGTCACGAGAATTCATTAAAGCTAATTTTCTTCTCTTGTGTATATTTCAGCTAATAAACAGTTTGCCTATCTACAGGCTAAATACCAAACAGCGCAATTGACAGCAGACGACACGAAACTCATTTGACTAAGAATGACAATGTAAAGTACTTTTTTTAAAGAACTCTATGATCACACACACACACACACACACACACACACACACACACACACACACACACACACACACACACACACACACACACACACACACACACACACACACACACACACACACACACACGCGCGCGCGCGCATACACTCACAGACACTCACGCACTCCCACACGCACTCACACATATATGGTTTAATCTCGATGTATATATATATATACAGTTTTAAACTAGTTAGACCATTATTCAACAGAGTACTCGATATTTGGGATAGTAGTGTATGACTAATACATAAGTTTATATATATATAACTTATACATATATATATATATATGTGTGTGTGTGTGTAAAGGGTAAACAGGAATATTAAAATAAACGGCACAGTACATAGAAGAACTATATTAGTTTAACGCTTGAAATAGCAGGAAGAGAGCCTTAACGTTTCGGATACGTTCGTCATCAGAAGATAGCGTTAGAAATAGAAGATAAATAGAAAGTAAAGAGTGATAGGAAGGAACGGGGGGAAATGAGGGGGAGAAAAAAGAGAGAGAGAGATAGAGAGAGAGAGGTGAGGGAGAATATTAGGAAAAACTAGGCAAGAAGAGAAGAGAGGTGAGATTTGAAGAAATATTTACATTATATTACCTAACACGTGTTTCATCACTGAACTGAATCATCTATGAGAGCTGAATCCAACCATTTTTCCGTTAATCACTCGATCACATTGTGTCCGCTTTCAACAAACCATCGGAGAGAAATAAAAAAGTTGAAGAGAATAAACTATTATAAATACGTTTTACTATATTTGAGTACAAAGAGATAGAAGAGGAAATGTAGTGATTAACAACTAATGAAAATTAGCAGGAGGTATATGTTCTAAATACACAATAATATAAGGGTTAAAGAGGGAAACACATTTTATGAATGAAATTTATAACCGGAAACGATATTCTCGGGGATGATCTCCAGAAAACAGTGCAGTCAGTAGATATTTAAGCACCTCCTCCCTCTTTTGCTCGTAAAAATCTTCCATGGGCTCATCATCATCCAGAACAGTTTGATAATGAGACTTATCAATGGAATCCCAACGTCCCTGTAAATTTTTGAACAATAGGATACCGGGACCAGATGATGGGGAAAAGATTAAATCGACCCCAGTGGGTTACTAGTACTTTATTTTATCAATCCCGTAAGGTTGAAAGGTAAAGCTAACCTCGGCGGGATTTAAACTCAGAACGTAAAGGGCCGTAACCATGTGCTGCAAAGCATATTGGCCGTCGCTCTACAGACAATGCCAATCCACCTCATAACTAATAATAATAATTTAACATCATATGTCAGTTCACAATATTATTATCACTACTACTCTAGATCAGAAGTTAGTACACCTGCCTCACCTTACATTGTTTATGTTTAGGTTATCCCCAAAATAACAATTTTTGCAATCATATCTTCGTTATTTCTTGATTATTTTTTGGGTTTTGGCGCAAAAAGGATGGCCGCGTAAGTCAGTCAGTCATCACTAAATGCCAACCTTAACTATGATGTAATATTATCCACTTTATCAAATAATACTAATCTATGTTATAAAAGAAAAACTGTTTCTCCGTCTGTCTATCACACACATATATATGTAGGAGTGAAAAGAATAGGAAACCTCTCTTTTTAAGTTGAGAAGAGAAAGGAAGGAGATAATTTATGTCATACTATAGTTTATTGCAAGCTTAAGAATGTAAGGGGCACCTAGTTTGAATAATACTGGTAGTCTGCGGCATGTTTTCACTGCTCAGCTATAGTACTTTCTGTACAGCGACTATTTCAGCTTTCCGTGACATTTTTTTCAGCTTTTTTTTCTTTCAATCTAGCATAGTGCTCTTGTATGGCCATGCTGCTCCCTAGGAGTGGTGCTAGGCATTAGGTCTTAGATTTGTGTGGGATATGAAATGCGATGTTTGGACATTCATACTTTCACAAATGCGTTAGAAGCAGAAGTGAAAAGAAAGGTCTTTAACTGGGAATCGAAATTGAATCGAAGATTTAATTTCTGTTTTGTAAAGTACTGTATAACCATTTACAACTGGTACTACATAGAAATTTAAACAGGAGCTATTCAATTTATCTTTGTTTAAGTAACCATTGTGCTACGTAGTAATCTAAATGGAGTCTATTTTTGTTATATTCACCAGCTATAGATGTCAGTTATTTGAAACTGATTTTTAACAGCAACTAAAATTACAGATTATATTGAGCAATCGTGATAGTTGGGAGGACACAAATTTAAATTAGCTATCATAAAGTAATTATTCTTGACAGTCATCTGGTAACAATTAATTCAGACATTCAGATATGAGAATAGAAATATATTAAAACTTCAATTAAATTACAGATAGATTATTACTTAAAAGAACTGATCAGCTAATTAATTTTCATAACCAATCATTTATTTTACAAACGAATAAATACTCAATTCAATTTAATTAAAATCAAACTAGATGTGTGAAACAATCAAGTTTCGAGCAAATACCGAAGCTTGATAGTTTCCTGTCAATTTGGTTTCATCTGTTTCGTTCTGATAGAGGAAATAATAATGTTTATGTTATCACTGGTTGTTCTTAATGTTTCGTGTCTACGTCAATGATTGTACATCTATAAAAGCTGATAATTAATGTATTTTACAGCTTAGAGTAACTTAGATAGAATTGAAGTGAGCGCCGTAGAGAAGAAATATGTTTTCGACAAGCTGTGTCAATGTTGACTCCAGGTTCGATTCTTAGTTCGAACTGTTGACCACCTTGACTTCTTTTGAACACAAAACATAACTTAGAGATTTTAGTAAATGAAATGAAATAATATCAAGTGAAAAGCAGGAAATCAGTTCGTTAACTCGGCTCATCAATAATTCAACACCACTTCAGAGATTAAAAACATAAATCTATTGAAGCGAGAGTGTGCATGTATATATATATATATATATGTGTGTGTGTGTGTGTGTGTGTGTGTGTGTGATGTGTGTGTGTGTGTGTGTGATGTGTGTGTGTGTGTGCGTGTGTGTGTGTGATGTGTGTGATGTGTGTGCGTGATTGTATGTGTGTGTGTGTGTGTGTGTATGTGTGTGTGTATGTGTGTGTGTATGTGTGTGTGTGTGCAAAAAGTAAAGAGAAATAACAAAGCAAACGATACAGTACAATGAAGAAATATATTAGTTCAACACTTGATATAATAAAAAAAAAAAGAGTCTTTATGTTTCGGACACTATTTTGTCATCAGAAGATAGAATGAGAAATAAAAGATGAATTAGAAAAATAGAGAGTGAGAAGAGGACGGAACGGGAAAAAAAATGAGACAAAAACACACGTGCTTATTCAGTCAGCCATTTTGGAGGTTGGTGTTGGCATAACCATTAGTGTGTTGGATGAAATACATTGAAGTATTTCGTTACGGCCCTCTACGTTTTCATTTCAAATACCGCAGTCGATCGAACGACTCTGCCTCCACCTTGAGAGTGGGTGAGATAACAGAGCCCTGTGGTACAGCATTCTGAAAATTGGAGGCTCTTGAGTGTTGATTTTGTATTCTACATAGGTCTGGTGACTTAACAGATAGTTTATTTGTTAATGAAACAAAAATCATTCAGAATCACGTAAAAATATTAACACATACATCTATACTTAAAATATAGCAGCACAAGAGTTGTGATAACTCCAAGAGTATTGTAACTAGTTTTTTGAATCTGACTGATAAAACGACAAGTCAGTCAATCATATTGGTGGCCTCCCCACTGCCCCGGCGGACAGAATAGAGAATGCGTTTCTCCGGAGGACGGCAAGGAAGACGCGCTGGAAAAGCCATTCCAACTCACATGGCTCACACCTGTGGCTGGCCAGCTCAGCGCCTATGGTGGTGTGTAGGGAGGTAGCCCTAGGGCCGAGGACACAAGAAGTCTCCACTACCAAGGGTACAACCGCAAACCTGTCGGAGAGCGACCGGTACTTGAGCCCGACGTTCCCGACGTGCCCGACGTGCAACAGAACCTGGGTTAGTCGCAGACTGCACCAGGTTGCGGCTGCAGAAAGTGTCGGTGCAAGTGGCATCCCAGACGAGGGGTTTGCCGCCGCGAAACGGGAAGATGGTCAGTGTTATTTGTTAAAGAGTAGACTATTGTGTGTATAAATGGATAGCCAGGAATTGATCAAGCGCTTTGCTGACGTGTATGGCAGTTAGAATGGTGAGGGTGAGAAATTTTGTTATTGAAGCTGTAATTTATTTTCAGTGTTTAATTCGTGAATAGTGTGGTGTTTGAGTGTAGTGGGTTAGGGTTAGAGCCTCTTGTTGGCTTTGGAGCTGGAGAGAGGAGATAAGCTGGAAGCCAGGAGGCGAAGATGGGCAGTAATTTGGCCACCATTGCTGACTCACCAGCGAAAGGATGTTACAGTTGAGGGTCGAAACACCCAGTGAACGTTGGACACAGTCTGATGACACCATCTGATGACACCGTCTGATGACACCGTCTGATGACATCGTCTGATGACACCGTCTGATGACACCGTCTGATGACACCAACACCTCCTGACCAAGGCTATGTTCACTGAATGTGAATAAATGTGAGGCATCTTTTTGAAGATGAAAATATGCCTACAATTATAATTTGGAGAGCAGAATGTAAGGGCTAGTGATGTCAAGGGTTAGCTTTTCTAATTCCTTCGGGGTTTTACATTGGAAGTTGATGGCACTGTAATTATTCACTTTGTTAGTCTTTAAAATTGTTATGATTTCGCCCACCTCCCAGATTCTTGGAAATTGGTAGTATCGGTACTAGATACAGTTGCTGTTTGCCTCAATCGTTCAAGTTATTATCCTATCTTCATTTTCAAGCAATAATTTATTTCAACTTATGTGCCCTTCCTTTATTTGAGATGGTATCATGCAATTTCGAGGGTATTTGGTAACTATTTCTAGCTGGTCTATTGACCACATAAACCTTCCTTTACAAAAGTAGATGTAAATATTGAATTCTGTGGCTTATTTCCACACTAAAGAGCTCATGTTCCTGTTTTTTGTTGTTTTTATTTTATTTATTTATTTTTTTACTCTGGCTGATTTCGATCGATGTTTAAGGTAGTTGGGTTTATGTAGGAGTATTGGTATGCTTATTGGTGTGATGCAGTTGTTATTGTTATTGATGCTGCTATTCACTCTATATAGTGTTTTACTGTCTGTTTCGTTGTCACAGAGTTCCAAAGTCAAAGACAATCCATTGGCACAACTGTAATTGCAGCCTAGGTGCAACGAAAAACTTAAGATACGGACCCTGTCAGCTAATAACCTAAAGAGGGGAAAAACATTCTCTTCTTGTTTGCATACTAGAACATTCAAATTACAATCATTTAAACATTCCTGCTCCAAACGCATTCCAGTTACAAACTGATTAAATACCTGAATCCTGGGATCCACAACCGAGGAATACAGCAAGTTCAGTTAAACCTCATTTTATTTTGTTAATATTCCTTTGCGGATATCTTCCTTTACTGGGCGAATTAGTTGTGCACTAGCGAGCAGTTAGATACAGTGGGCGAAGAGATATACGCTATTTTCTTGTTAGATTTCCATTCTGTTCTCCCTCTTCATTGAATATATTAGTTACATACGAGTAAATTAGTTCTATTTAGAAGATACACTATAGAGTTTGGTAATGTAGGTACAACCAAAGGCAGATGAGAGCCATTATAAGTGCCATCCAACTGAGTAGACCGGTTACCAGTGGATTAGTTTCTTTTAAAACAGGAAATGATAATGTAGTTCCAACATTTAACTTATAACGAAAAGCGCAGGCTGTATATCAGTCTTAAACTAGGGTTTTTAGGCATAACATTTAATTCATCTTTAACCAAGAGCTACGTTTAAGAACTTTTACCTTCGAATTCATAGAAAGAGGTTCGACCATGATCGTATATATGTGTAAGTAACATTATTATTTTCAATCATCTCTTCTTTGATATTTCAGTTATGCGTGCTCATGCTAAAACTGTGAATTCACGAAGCAGCAATTAGGAAGATACTGGATTCTTGTCTCCATATCTTTAAGCTTGAATATGTGAGGCATGCAATTGAATCTACATATTTAAACTTAAATTTCACTGGCTTCATACTCAATCACCAGTTAGGATTGGCTTGCAATACTCAAGAGGTCTTACATCATGATGGGTAAGTATTTAGTATCCGTATTTAAAGCACGTCTTGCACATTCGGTTATTGTATCACTGCAACGTATACACAACCGATAAATCTTCGGGACACACGTGACAGATTAATCTTATCTTAGTGTTCACGTCCACGCTTATACCATGTGTGTATGACAAATTCTCAACTTTAATCCTGTTCCATGTCACCTTCTTTATCACGTAACATTGTGTAACACATTGTATCACTCTCTTAATTCCTGAACACCCAATTATCATCACTTCAAAGCGTGTTCTCTACGTGAAACGACAACGCGACTTAAGTTTTTCAGTATCTAGAATAAAGCACAAAGGTTTTAAAGATGCTAGAGGGAAAGAATTTAAATCTGGAAGCCATAATATAGTTATAGAAGTCTCTAGAACCAGTAGGGTAGGACATTTACATTCGGGTAGGAAAAGAAATCACAGAAGGTTTACTGAGCGGTAGTGGCCAAAATATAAAATGATATCAATGTTTTGTTAAATAGTTATCAGACGCTAATGTAAAGGAATATTTGTGGAAAACAAATAATTGCACATAAACCATGAAAAGTGTCTTGCTCTAACGAGGCACTTTTATAGCTTATGAAACAAATTGCAAAGCTGAGTAAAAGGTTTCTCATTAAAACACAAGACACTTTTATAGTTAATGAAACAAAATTGCCAGGTTGAATATATTTGAAGTATACACTGAGAGTATTTTAGAAGATATTATAACCGTAGTACCATGATGAATGCTATGTGAACCGCGTTTACTTTCCTAACGTCATTCACCGAGAATAAACTTCTCCCATTCCATTCTCTATCAAACTAAATCGTTGTATCTAGTTAAGAATCTGTTATAGTCTATCATATTTATTCTACAAGCAATCAATTGATTTTATTGTTGTGTTCACGCTCGTGCTTATATCACAAATAATATAACCATTAGAATTCTTATATCACAAAACCCGTGGCTATTAGAGAACAATTGATATTTGTTAACAAATCTTCAACTTTAATTCTGTACCATGTAATATTCTGTATCATATGATAATATATAACACTTAATATCACCCTCTTAATACTGCTTGATCACCTCCAAACTGTTTTCTCTTTATATATACCAATTATTTGCCCATACCTTATAGCGTGTAACAACAATATTTCCCCTATGTTATTCCGTTTCATACGTGTATATATGTATATATATATATATGTGTGTGTGTGTGTGTGTGTGAGAGAGAGAGAGAGAGAGAGAGAGAGAGAGAGATCTACTATAGGCACAAGGCCAGCAACAATTGGGGAGGGAAAAGTCGATTGAATCGACACCAGTGTATTACTGGTGCTTTATTTTATTTTAAGGATGAAAGGCAAAGTTAACCTCGGTGGGATTTGAACTCAGAACGTAAAGGGTCATGACTCTGTGCTGCAAAGCACAATGTCTTACGCTCTATCGATACTGCCATATGCAGAAGGTTCAGTAAATCCGAAGAAAACTGGTGAGAGAACCAAAGTCTGCACTCGATACAGAGCAGAGTATACAATAAGAACAAAGTGGAGATGTTACATAGGAGATTTATTGCTTAATCCTGGTTACTAATGTTTCCCAAGCAGCTGGCTCGTGATCTGGGTTGGCACCCCCCAGACTAGACTCCAAGACTGCCTGATCCTTAGACCAGTGTTAACACAACAAAAATTATATCAAATCTATATCAAATATATATATATGTGTATGTAAAAGGTAAACAGAAATAACAACACTGTCGGTGCAGTATATGGAAGGAATATATTAGGTTAACGCTTGAAATAGTAGGAAGGGGTCTTAACGTTTCGGACACTAGTCCTTCACCAGAAGAAAGAATGAGAAATTAGAAAGATTGAAGGAACGGGCGGGGCGGAATCGGAAAAAATGTCTCTTGGAAAACTGTTGATGTTGGCATTTTGTGTATGTTATACCTTTTTAGAAAAGTGGATAATGAAGCGCGTTTACCGGAATTGGAAAAAAAAAACCTTTTGTATATACAGCTATACTTGTGCGCGTGCGTATGCGTGTGTGTGTGCATATGCGTGTGTGCATATGCGTGTGTGTGTGTTATTATTCGTCCGTACGAAGCTAAGAGGATATGTGTATGTAAGTAAAAGAGTGTGTGTGCTTGTAAGTACGAAGCTGTGAGCAAAAGCATGTTGATATAAGTGTGTGTGTGTGTGTGTGTGTGTGTGTGTGTGTGTGTGTGTGTGTGTGTGTGTGTGTGTACAGAGCTGTGAAGGTAAAAGTAGAGTGTGCGTATTTTGTTGGTCTGTATTAGTTGTAAGAGTATATGTTTCTGACCATAAGAGAGCCATAGGAATCTAGGGGGAATGTACAGGCGCGTGTGTGATAACGGACGGGGTTTTAAAGAAGTTGGGGATGGGAGTTGAGTCCGTGAGGGAAACAGGACCCAAGGCGGTAAATCAGACTCTGTTCAGTCCTGGTGCGAGAGGCCTGTGATCTGTGATGTAAAAGGACACCCAGGACTGAGAGATGTAGGGAAGGGTGACCTGGGGAACGGAAATGACGGGCAACGGGAGTATCCATACCGAGTCGTATGCCCCTCAAATGTTCAGCAAAATGGTCTGCCAAACGGCGTCCTATTTGTCCGATGTATAAGGACCCGCAAAGGGAACACCGGAAGGCATAGACAACATGGGTGGAGGTGCAGGTAAAGGGGTGGCGGATACGGAATGAACCGTTGGGGCCTGTGAGAGTGGTGAGGGTGGAAATAAAAGGACAAGTATTACAGCGGGGACGAGAACAAGGACGAGAGCCGAGTGGAGTCGTAGGAGAGGACGAGAAGGAACTGCACCCCAGGAGGTCGTGGAGGTTACGGGCACTTATATATATATGTGTGTGTGTGTGTGTGTCTGTGTCTGTGTCTGTGTTTATGTATATATATATATATATATATATATATATATATATATATATATATATATATATATATATATATATATATAAGGTTGAACAATGAAAACAAATAAGACAAGGTTTAGTACTTAATCCATTATTTTACGATCACAGGATGGACTTCGTACAATGTCCCTCAATCAAATTCTCCTCGCGAGGTATTGCTCAACTCCAGTCTCTGCTACACACTTACCCAAAGTGCAGCGTGGTTAGGATTACACCTAGTCAGGACATGAAAATCTAGATTACACAATTATGCCTGTATGCAATATTACTTACATGGCAGCATATATCAAGGGAAGAGAGTTCTCTCTGTAAAACGTCGAGATAAAATTAAGTGTTTTTACAACTAAAATTAAAAGAAATTTGAAAGATACTAGAGGGAAATTAATTTTGTTGTCGTTATGATAGTCTGTTGAACCAATAGGAAAGGAAACAAAAATTAGCAAGAGGGTTTACTGGTGGGTTATCAAACTATGTATGGACCAGTAATTCCCGATGGAGTCGTAGGGGCGCCTTAGTGACATACCTGGCTGAAACCACCCTCTCTCTAGAATTGAACACAGTCGATTTCTTCCAAAGAGTGAGAGAAAGGAAACGAGAAAGAGATGTAGAGGAAGGATGGAGTACAGTACTAGATTGGTACTTCTTTATCGACTTTAAAGAATAAAAGGCAAAGTTAAAGACGACGGGATTTGAACTCGGGGAGCAGGGTACGAATTCTGCAAATCATTTGTTCAACGTTCTAACAATTCTTCCAATCCGCTGCTTTGGTCAAACTATAAAATGAACAATAATCATCAGACGCTACTAAAAATTGATATCAGTGAAAAAAGAAAATACACCCATCCATTTAAAAAGTAATTCCACATAAACTATGAAAAGTATCTTCCTCCAACGAGACACTTTTATAGTTTATGAAACAAATTGCAAATCTAGGTAAAATGTTTCTCATTAAAACACAAGACACTTTTATAGTTAATGAAACAATATTACCAGGTTGTGTATATTTGAAGTATACACTAAGAGTATTTTAGAGAATATTATAGCAATGGTGCCGTGAGGAATGTTTTATGAACCATGTTTGGTTTTCTAATGTCATTTAACCGGAATACGACTTCTATTCCATTATACCATTGTATTTAAATAAACTATTATAGAATGTTTTGGGTTGAGACAAATATTGGCCTGGTTTAGCTTTCTTCGTGCTTTATAAAGAATTAGAAACCTTTCCAAGAACTATGTTGTTACTTGTTTTTCACAACTTCTATATAGTGTACCAATGAAACATAATTGAAGACGTGTGCATGTGCCTGTCTGTCTGCCTTTTGTCTGTGTGTATATATACTGTATATACATATATATATATATACTGTATATATATATTTGGCTGTTTTAACGGCTCGGTTGGTGATGAGTTTTCTCATTTTTATATAACTACAGTGGCGGACTGGCCAAGTTGCCAGGTTGCCCAATGGCAAGTGGCCACTAGGGGGCCCACGGTAGCATCGCATGACCCACAGTAGCATTGCAGGACCCACTGTAGTATTGCAGGGCCCACCGTACCATTACAATGCCCACTGTAGTATTTTAGGGGCCAACGCTTAGCTTTCAAAAAATATCTGAAGTCTAAGAGTAAGAATAAATAAATAAAAAAATAAATAAAACAATTAAGCAAAGCATTTGGTCAACCAATTCCCAGCGAATTAATAGAAACCAAAATATATGATAGTGCAAATAACTGGAATCAGTGATTGTACATTCTACTAGATCTAAAGCTTAGTGTATTCATTCATGCAAGCAAACATACATATATAGACACACACACACAAGCATATATATATATATATATATATATATATATATATATATATATACACTGTCAATTAGATCCCTAGGGATTTTTGTACAAGTTGAAAACATGTTATGTATACATATATATAAATACACTATATTTTTATCTCTACATTGTCCTTCAATACATCTTATGCATAAAATGTACTGAAGGACAATGTAGAGATAAAAATATAGTGTACATAGGTGAGACAGCTCGTAGTATAGGGGAACGGATAAATGAACACTGGCGAGACCTTCAAGGTAGCAAAGAATCATCTGTACTCTACCAACATGCTAAAATAGAACATAAGGGTAAATTAGAGAACATAGAAATAAAAATAGAATCTACACACAGAAAAGACGCAATGTTTAGACAAATCACAGAGGCAATAAACATAAATGAATTACAACCAAAATTAAATAGAAAACATGAGTGGAATAGCAACATCACAACTTACAATTAAGGACAAAATGAAAACACACACGCACATAGAACAAACAACCAACCAGTAACATGTAAATAAACAAATAAATAAACGAATATAAACACACACAGACACCCGGATGTAACACATGCGCAAACTAAGCACACAACACACACAGAAAAACAAGATGGCGTAGGACAGAACAAAGGAGAGGCACAACAAACAAAGAAAAGAACCCCCAGTCACTGAAGAGGTCACAGAATGTGTGACGAAAGAACTTTGACAATATATAAACAACCATCTGGTTGTGGAACCAACCAATCAACCAGAAATTTATAAATTCCTAAATTTATAAATTTATTATAATAAATTGAAGTGAAACATTTGGTGCGTGTGTTTCTTATTGGCAACATGACCCTCCCAGAGTATAACAATATCGGTTTCAACACACATTTTCAGATAAAGAATCTTGCTAAACAAATTCAGAAACGAAATATATAT
>OZ024740.1:59831522-59999022 GCA_964016885.1 Eledone cirrhosa | reverse complement strand
AAATCGAACCTAGGGCATTAATATCGAAAGTCCAACACCATAACCACTAGGCCACGCGCCTTCACTGAAATAAAGGTAGCATTAAAATCGAATATGATATGAGCATATTTCTAGCACACGTGTGTGGGTGGGTGTTAGACATATGTACAAGTCTACCTGGAAAAACCATTTAAAGTGGGGGAGTAGGAGAAAAAGTGGGGAGGAGAAGGAGATTCCCGTTACTTGAGTTCAAATATCGCTGCAGTCAATAGTGTCACCCATCCTACTAACAAAAGGTACCAGCAGTGTGCTGGTGGCCAGTAAACCTTTTTGTGGTTGTATGAAGAATTTTGAGCTGTAGTTTATAGAGGACTAGTAGTTATGGTCAGGTTTTTGCCTGCTACTTGTAGCATGTACCTACTTCATGGTCGAGTGGTCAGTGACTAAACTGGTTCCCCCATAAGGATCTGTCTGGTTAGGAGGGTAAGTGGAACCCCAACTGCACACAAACAATGAGTTGTTAAAAGGGCAGATGAACACCTCAGAGTCAACCAATTGTGGGTTAAATAGCCTCACCAACCCACAATTGGCTAAGCATGGGAGTATGGCTGCACCTCTGAAAACATGACCAAAACCAAAAGTGGTGACGGTCAACCAGGGAGGGGTTCCTTCAACAGGAGTGAGAAGGCCCTCGATTTGATTGAATTGGATAATTTGGGTGCAGACATCTCTGTGCTGCCAAGAAGTTCACTACACAACGATACAGATTCACGTTCAAACCCCTTGTGTAGCACCCTGAACAAGTGTTTTCAACAGAAGCTTCTAGGTTAATAATTTGTCAGTTGAATTTAGTAGATGGAAACTGTGCTAAAGTTCATCATAGGTATATGTCTGTGTATCTGTATACATACGCACAATGGGCTTTTGCACTTCCACTTACAAAATATTAGTCAACGAAGAACTGCAGCAGAAGACACTTACTTAGTGGGTTCAAACCTAGAACTTAACTAAAGTCTTATTAGGGTATGTTTGTATATATGCGAAGTATAAAAAGATTGGAAAATGCCAAGATTTCACTTACTCCTCTATGCATTGCTCACAGTGTAGTTTTTTCATAAAATTTAATTAATTTAAATTTCCACGTTGTCTTTCATGAGCAGAATTGATCTGAAACTAATGATTCTTTCTCCTCCACATATGTGTATGTATTCTTAACTAAAATGTATTGCTCACTGTGTATGTTAACACTGATTGCCTCAAATTTGATAAGAATTAGAAGTGCAGAGGTAGACTGAGATAATTTAGATTGAGATATGAAGTAGAAGTATAATGGATGTCATTTAAGTAGACATGACTAATTGTTCAATTGCCAAACAAAGAAAGTTGACTCCAATTGAATTTGAGCTGTAATGTAGACAGTTGAGACAAATTAGTGTAAATCATTTCATCCTGTTGTTTATCGTTAGTGAATGGTTGTGAATGGGTGGCATTCAGGCCAATCCAGATCAGATGGAAGCTGGGGGCCAATTCATATGGACCTACGGTTTTGTCAGAGAGGTGGTGATGAGGGTTGGGTGGAGGGTGCTATTTGCCTTGAGTTCTACTTTATTTATTTACTTTTACTTCTAAATACATCATATACACTACTTGTACATAGCTGAAACCTATACATAAATTATATCTACTGAGCACAAATTATAATAAAATAATAATAATGAAAATTATTGTGTACGGTGCTCAGGTGCACTACAAATCACCAAAGGTGGATGCATAGTATATAGAATAATGTACAAATGTCAGGAAAGTGAACAGTGTATGAGTCATGATATACACATAGGCACATGTGTGGAGAGCGAATATCAGGTGTAGTGTTGGTGAATTTCTGGAAGCATGGCTGTTTTGAAGGATGAAGTGTCCCAACAACTAACAACTGATGCAGGTAATTTGTTCTATGCTTCAGTAACTCTGAGCATGAAAAAATGTTTCTAAAAGTCATGGGAGTTGTGCTGTTTTCTGATTTTGTAAATACTTAATAAATAACTTTAAATAAGTTCTACATTTTTACATCTGACCTAGGCCTATTGCCAACTTCAGGGTCTACATGTTTACATCTGACTTTCGCTTATCTCCAACTTTTTAGAGGGGAAGGTGGCTTTTATTTTTACATCTGACCTGAACCTATTACCATGTTTGGAAGCCTATATCTTTACATTTGGTATGTACTTATTACCAACTTTAGGCTGGAGTGGGTTTACATTTTTGCATCTGGTATGGGCCTATTACCTGCTAGGAGGTGGGGGGGGGACTACATTTTACATTTGGCCTGAGCCCATTACAATTTTTTTTGGTGGGGGTGGGGACTATATTTTTACATCTGCCCTGGGCTTATCACCAACTTTGGAGGAGAGGGCTACATTTTTACATCTGGCCTGAGCTCATTGCCAATTTTGAGCAGACAGACTACATTTTTACATATTACTTGAACTTATTGCCAGCTTTGAGGGCCTATTACCAATTTTACATGGGCCTAGTGGCTTTTGTAAAACACTGCAAAGAATGTACTATTATGAATGAAACCTTCCTGTTTAATCAGTGACACTGATATGCAGAGGTGAAACAATAGAAAACAAAAGAAGGTATTACGAAAGAAATTCAATGCAACAGCAGAATGAATAATAAACCATATTAAACCACTTAAATCTAATGTCTGATGTAATTTGAGCTATATATCAAATTCAGTTAGTCTATGTTTATTTTTGAGACATAGACAATAGAAAATTTGTATCCTTCTGTACATATAGAGAATGAATTGTTTTTTAATAGTACCACTATGCTTGTTATTGAAATAGTAGAATATGAAATATAAAGTTTCCTAAATAATTGGGTCACAACACAACTAAAATCTTGACTTGGTGTGACACTCTAGAGATAATTCCACAAAAACCCATGATAGTATTTGAATTCAGTACTATAAATTAACTAGATATTTACCAGTTATACAAGGCCTACACTTCTTACAGCAGTTAAACAGTTATTCATATCTCTTCTTGGTACAAATTTACTGAAGGATAGCAGGGTGAAATGTCTCTTCAGACACAGTGTAAAGGATATTGAACCATGGAACATTTTCACTGCTTGGTTAACATCCTGTTAACTTGAATGCAATAAGTGTTTCAATGATTAACCCTTTAGCATTTACATTACTCTGTATAAACTATTGTATTTTTGTGGTAAAGGCTTTATCTTAGATAATTATCACACATAATATCATATCTATGAGATTTTGATGTTATTTATTTTGAGAACAATACCTTAAATTCAGTATGAGCAGCTGGTTATGGCTGGTTTCAACAGAAAGAGGTGAGAAAATTCTGGCCGGATATGGCCAGTTTAAATGTTAAAAGGTTAAGCAAACCTCTATCAGAAGGTATTCCAGCTATCACCACACCAACTTTTTGATCTTTCATACACTGTCTATCTCAGATCACATTATCCAAAATAACTATTATTTGAGTATGATAGAGTGTGATCATTGTCTGCTTAAGGCTAACTGATGCCTTAATCATTGCTCAACAATGATCCCTCCTCAAACACAACATTAGGCCAACAGTCTGTGTTTCCTATCAAGGTTTGTAGGTCATCCTTGTCAAATCCAGTGCCTCTTATTATGGTATCCTGGTTATCTGAGTTTTCTGGTAGAGATCGTCCACAAGCAGCCTGAGATCATCTCATCTTTTGCACAGAAGCAGTGACCAGCAAACCTTGTATGATGTTCAATCAGTTGTGTAATTAGTGTGGGATGGGTCTTCCTAGAAATATTTTGAGCCTTTCTCAGGAGGGTAGTGCAAGGTCCAAGTCTCAGAACCATAGAGAAAGATAGGCTCTAAACAGATAGGTTCTAAACAGACTGATTTAAAGTTTTGGTGTATTGGATTTCCAAATTTTATCCAGCTTATGAAATGTATTCCAGGTCAAGGCTCTATGTATTTGGAAATCCTTTTCTGAGTTCATTTTGAAAGAACCAAGGTACTTAAAGTCTTCTACCTGCCTTAAGGGTTTCCTGTTTACTGTGACAATGCTACCTCAGATTCCATTGAGTTAAATTCAGTTCTCAAGCCATTGCTGTAGAGTTCAACATGAGCAGCAGCTGATACCAACATATGGAGGAGTGATTAGGCATTTGCTACTGAGTGTGAGGGAAGAGCCAAATCATCAGCAAAGTCTAGATTGGTGACAAATTCAGCACAATATCTTCTGCTTTGCAGCATTTGTTCTGATTTTCTACACTCTGATTTAAATCTTACCAATGTCAATGGTACTTTCATTGGTACTTTCCTTCATATCTTGAAGTTAATTAGACCTCCATGGTATTTGATAAGAGAAATTAAATGTAGGCAACTAATTACAGCAATGAATTTAGTCTGTCAATTAACTGCTAACAATTATTATTTTCAATATGACAGACCTACAACATTCAATAGAATTTCCAGCAATAACTACCCCATTTTTTTTGTTATATTCAATATATTAATGATTTCTTTATCCAATAGATTCATTGATTCTTAAGACTTTCATCCTTTTAGGATTGATAAAATAATGACCTCTCCAGGATGGTGGATTAGAGAACTTAATAATATCGAGTGAGATGTTTTGTGGTGATTTTTCTAGTTCTTCCCATTCTTCATTCTTGGATGTGACACTTAATCTGATTGGTTAAACACACCGACTTAGTTTAGTGTGAGTTAATTATGTTGCAAGCATACCAGCAAAGTCTCTTGTTTGACAATAGCTTCCTCTTTTCCTCTCGCCAATTTCAGACACTCTGAAAATGAAAGAGGTGGAGTCATTGGTGTTGTCATGACTAAACAGTGGAAAATAAAAATAATATTAAATTAAAAACTGGGTATGATATGAAGGAAATAAGATATTAAGGCTCTGTAAGAAAATCTCAGACAGACCAATGGCCATTATAGAAAATTCAATTCACCATTTTGAAAAACAATAATGGTTTCTGATTTAGGCACAAAGCGAACAATTTTGGGGGAAAGGAAAGTCGATTAAATCAACCCCAGTGCGTTACTGGTACTTTATTTTTCGACTCCATAAGGATGAAAGGCAAAGCTAACCTCGGTAGGATTTGAATACATAACTTAAAGGGCCGTAACTCTATGCTGAAAAGCGTGGTGTCGAACCCTCTACCGATTCTGCCAATCCACCACCCTAATAATGTACGTAGAAAGTAGACATATTTTATATTAGTACCTTGTTAGTATAAAGTATGGTTGATTTGCTATTTTTTAACTTGCTGAAAGGTGAAATACAACCACGAAAGGATGTGTTAGTGGTAGAAATGGTTGTTCATTTATCTGTCAGGATTTGAATACACTTGTGTGAATTGCTTAGTCGTATATAATACGATATACATATAATACGATATACATATAATACGATATACATATAATCACGGACAAGATGCTAAAAACAATACGATACTGAAGGGAAACAACTTACGCTTAAGAGTTATTTCCCTTGCTACACTTTCTAACTAGTTTCATTGAATAAAGAAATGTTGTGCGCGTTGAAACCCAGCAAGCTTGTCAGCATAGATCATATATGAGATTTAAGGTTATAATGTAATTTCACTTTCTATAGGTTATTCTGTGTAATTTAACTGATAATTTTAGAAAATTGATATATTGCAAATAATTGTTTCTACTTTAGGCACAAGGCCAGCAATTACCCAGTGCATTACTGGTACTTTATTTTATCGACCCCGTAAGGATGAAAGGCAAAGCTAAACTCGGCAGGATTTGAACTCAGAACGTAAAGGGATGTAACTATGCCGCGAAGCATGATGACCGACGCTCTATCGATTTTGCCAATCCACCGTCTTTATAAACGTAATATAATAATAATTGTTTCTACTTTTGGCACAAGGCCAGCAATTACCCAGTGCATTACTGGTACTTTATTTTATCGACCCCGTAAGGATGAAAGGCAAAGTCAACCTCGGCGGGATTTGAACTCAGATCATAAAGGGACGCAACTATGCTGGAAAGCATGGCGTCTGACCCTCTACCGATACTGCCAATCCACCGCCCCTGATATATTGCAAATAATATTAATGGTTCCTAATTTAGGCACAAGGTCAACAATTTTTTTTGTTTTTTGTGTGTGTGGGGGGGGGGGGTCGATCTAATTGAACACAGTGTGTTACTGGTATTTTATTTTATCGATCCCATAAGGATGAAAAGCAAAGCTAACCTCGGTGGAATTTGAATTGAAAATGTAAAGGGCCTTAACTATATGCCGTAAACTATAATATTGGGTCGTCAAGTATGAAATTTCTATAAAATAACATATGACCATATGCCTCACTACAAATTTCATACTTGACGACCGAATAATAATGATTTCTACTATAGGCACAAGGCCACCAATTTGAGGAGAAGGGAAAGTCAATTAAATTGACCCCAGTGCATTACTGGTGCTTTATTTTAGCGACCCTATAAGGATGAAAGGCAAAGCAAACCTCGGCTCGATTTGAACTCAGAACGTAAAGGACCATAACTGTATGTCGCGAAGCAGGGTGTCCAACGCTCTGCTGATACTGCCAATCCACCAATGGTGTCTAATTTAGGCACAAGGCTGGAAATTTAAGGGGTGGGATATAGTTGATTGAATTGATCCCTGTACTTCAGTTGTGCTATATTTTATCAACCCCAGAACATGAAAAGCAAAGTTGACCTCAGCAGAGTTTGAACTCAAAACCAAAATAACTATAGTTAAATTGCCATTATGCAATTTACCTGATGCTGTAATAATTCTACCAACCCACCATCCTACCACTGCCAAATATACAAGCCAGGTCTCTTGTTTGAAGATAGCTTCCACCATTCCTCCCACCAGTTTCAGATACTGAAAACGACAGGGGCTGGGATCATGGGTGCTGTGGGTGCAGTCTTGACTAAACAGTAGAGAAAAGAAAAATTCAAACCTGGGCATGATATGAAGGAAATAAGATATAAAGGTTCTGCAAGAAAATTATGGTTCTAATATTAGTACAAGGCCACACATTTTGTTGGAGTTAATCAATTATATACACTTCAGTATTTAACCTATACTTTACTTTATCAACCCTGGAAAGGATGAAAGTGAAAGTTGATCTTAGTGAAATTTGAACTCAGAATGTAAAAGACTATAACTAAATATCACAAGGCATTTTGGCAGTCAGAGGAGTTACGACTGGCAGATAGTATCAGCATGGAAAAATCCTATGAAAACATAGCTTCCTTGGTTCGATCTGACAATCAGCTCCTCTTCTTTCGTCTAATTGCTTACCACCTCCACCCAAGCCCATCTGACACACTTGTTTCCACTCTTCTTCTTGTCTGTACTATATTCTTGTCCACACAAGCTCCATGGTCTTTTAAATGTATTACCCTTTCTGTATACCCACACTGTAAATGTGGTTGGTGTTAGGAAGGGCATCCAGCTGTAGAAAACCTGCCAGACAGTCCTATACGAGCGAGACATGGTCAGCCGACCAATCTTGCCTCAAGTGGGACAATTCCCGTCTAAACCCATGCTAGCGTGGAAGATAGACGTTAAACGACAATGATGCTGATGATGATGACCCTTTCCTTTCACCCCAGAATGTTGTCCTTCTAGAATTAGACTTTTGCTTACATTTTTTTTATGTAGATATAATCTTGTTCTTGAAAAACCTGAATAGCACCCATAATGAGATTATTCATCATCCTCATCATCATCATCGTTGGAAAATAGACGTTAAACGATGATGATGATGATGATGATGATGATGATGAATAATCTCACTAATCTTGCATGGGCCAGGGGTCTGTGAAGGTCATGGACATTACTCCCTTTCTTCTGACTAAAGTTCAATTTTGTGGCGATGGTGGCAGGGAGAAAAGGCCCAGATGCATTAAAGTTCTTGTCACTTGGTTCAAAAATACCTAAGTGTGTTTGTCAATATCAATTTATTCATCATCTCTAACATAGAGCTTTTACCTAGTTGTTTGACATGCTAGAAATAGCAGCTAAATCTAACTAAAATTACACCCATTAGATAATGTAGTCTCAGATACTCCTAAAAAAGACAGGATAGTCTTAACTGGAATGCTTTAGACCAGGAGCGTGTAACATATTCCATTGGCGGGCCACTTTTGAACATTGGAACAACTATTAGGGCTAATAATATTTATTAAGAACTATTCCAAAGATTCACCACAACTTCTTTCCATGACATCGAACTGGGAAATTATAGCACACATAACCCTATCAGTGAAGCCCTTTAGTATAGGTCAACTAACAGAAAATTGTATTACGGTTATGAAAACCATTCTAAATTAGCCTACAAAGTAAAAATTAAAAACGGTCATCGTGGGCCACTCTAAATTGTGGCCTGCAGGCCACCTGTAGCATGCCCTTTGGTTTAAACCATTGGCTTACTCGGTTAGATTTGACTTAATGTGTCAAAAATAATCTTACAATAAAAATTAGAAAGAAATTACTTTTCCCTTTCTTTAACATATTTCCAATGAAAGACACTGTCTATGATTTTCAACTCATTTTGAAAATAATCAAGAATTTGGCTTCATTTAGTAATTAACTTAATCATTATTAAGGTCGTATTTGGAGCAAAACATAAATGTTCTTATATAAAATTATGATGGAAGTGTTTTAGATAAATAAAAATATTTTTAAGTAACCAGCTTACTATCATAGAACCAAGCATGATTTCAAGCAGTTTGATATCAAAAAGGTTAAGTTGTCTAACTGCTTAAATGCCTAAATATCTGAGATAAATTATTGGTAAACGAATTATAATTTATTTTTTAACTAATTAACCTCAACTTTAGTGATGAAAATTTTTTTAATCCTTTTATCACGATATTTCTAATGAAAAACACAACCTATTTTTTTCAAATAGATTGAAAATATTTTTAATTAAATAATTGAAAATATTTTTAATCAAATAATTGAAAATATTTTAAATTAAATAATTGAAAATATCTTTAATTAAATTTCTCATTATTAAACTGCTGTTTGGAACATAACCTAGCAAAGGTTTTTTCATAGAGTTATGATGGAAGGTTTTTAGATGAATTGAAGCAAACTTTAAAGCAAACAGCTTTGTATTAGAGAACCAAAGGGTGGTTTCAGATGGTTTGGTAACAAAAGGGTTAATATTTACATCTATACTACATTTACATTGGTTTCATCTCTGATTATCATTCAGGTGTTATAACACCTGGATGCCTACATGATATTAATGATGTCTACATAGTACCAGTTCAGTACTACATATACAATCAGCAATAAGACAACTAGACGATTGGAAACTAAACTGAAAATTCAGACCCATCACCAGACGAAAGTAGGGAGCACTAAATGGCACCGACACCCCACCCACCGACTTTTTAATGATGTTCCTTCAGATTTAGAAAATTTACCTTAACCACTAAACTATGTACCTTCATATGGAGGGATGCTGCAGGTGATTAGAATGACTTCTGTTTCTTCACTGGTTAATAGTCATAACCAGAATACAGCAACCAACATTATGTTGAATGAAGGAAGACTTGAAGCAATGAACACCTTCATGTATCTAGGATAGAAAAGCGACTCCATTAGTTTCCAATGAGGTTCAAATTGTATAAGACCCTGGTGATTTCAATTCTTCTGTATAGATGCAAGAGCTGGACTCTTACAGCTGACATGAAATGAAGAATCCAGGCATACAAGAACAAATGCTTCAAAAGACTGTTATGTGTCCAATAAAATGAGAACTAAACAAACAGCTTTGTCAAGCAGGAAGTTAACAAATATGCTGGCAGACAGGAACCATACCTTGCAATGGTGAAAAGATGGAAACTCACCTGGTACAGCAACATAACCTGCCACAACTAACTGTCTAAAACCATCCTTCAGTTGAGGGAGGGTTAAAAAGCAGCAGACAAAGAAAATCCTGGTCTGACAACATCAAGAACTGGACAGGTCACAATACCATGGCCCTTCTACACATGACAGAGAGTAGAGATCAGTAGTAATGGCTGACTGCAAAAATATCTAGAATGGCACCCCAATGACTGGCTGCCCCTGTTATGGGAACTCGATGATGATGATGAGGATGACTCTTTCTATTGAACCCCCAAAAGGATGAATAAGAAAAGTTGACTCTAGAGATATTTAAATTCATAACTACCAATTAATCCACACTCACTATCCTGAGATAATTATTTTAACCCCATTGATATTAAGCTGACTGAAAGCATCATTGATATATGATACAAGAGTCCTTATTTTTAAATGTCTGTTGTTATATTAAAACCTTACATCATAACTTTATTTTAGAAAGTTTTCTTATGTGATAATCTAAATATCAGCTTACTAATGACAAAAATAATTCATCATCATCATCATCATCATCATTTAACATCCATTTTCCACACTAGCATGGGTTAGATGAGCTATCCTGTTGTGAGTCAACAGGTTGGTGGACTGTATTTTGCTCACACAGAACTGATTTTGGCTTGGTTTCTACAGCTGGATGCCCTTCCTAATGCCAACCACATTTACATAGTGTGCTGGCTGCTCTTTATCATGATACCTTCACAACCACTTGATAGTGTGGAGTGGGTGCTTTTTATCTTGACTCCTTCACGACCACTTTACAGTGCAGGCTAGGTGCTTTTTGTCATGACTCCTACACAACCACTTTACAGTATGGGCTGAGTGTTTTTTGTCATGTCACAAACATGACCACTTTACAGTGTAGCCTAGGAGCTTTTTATCATAACACCTACACGACCATTTTACAGTGTGGACTGGGCGCTTATTGTCATAGCTCATTTTACTAAAATCCTCCAAATTTTCAAAATTAATAGAATCATAGGCAGTGTATTTCATTAGAAATATGGTAATGAAATAGTTGATTTAGGAAGCAGAGCCACAAATGTCAGGAGAAGGAACTATTGATTAAATCAAGTTTCCAGTATCTAATTTGTACATATTTCATTGAACATTGGAAGAATGAAAGACAGTTGACTCCAGAGGTATTTGAACTCATAACATTGCAAATTATGTTACTCCATCACTCTGATGTAATGTTAACAACAAGAACAACAGTATTATTATTATCATTATTAGTGTAGTAGTAGTGGTGGTAGTAGTAGTAGTAGTAGTAGTAGTAGTAGAAGTAGCAGCAGCAGTAGTGGTGGTAGTAGTAGCAGTAGTGGTAGTAGTAGTAGCAGCAGCAGCAGCAGCATTAATAGTAGTAGTAGTAGTAGTAGTAGTAGCAGCAACAGTAGTGGTAGTAGCAGTAGTGGTCGTGGTGGTAGCAGTAGTGGTGGTGGAAGTAGCACTAGCGGTGGTGGTGGTAGTAGTAGTAGTAGTAGTAGTAGTAGCAGTAGTAGTAGTAGTTATTTAGGTAAACAAAAGGTGTGATGTTTGTAGTGGAAATGAGAATGTGTGATGCTCATACCTTTCTTTCAAGGACGGTAGTGATGTAACGATAAATGAAATAACATGGCTGCAAGATACATTCTTTTATTTATGTCAGTCGTCAGTCAATGCATTTGAAACTAGGCTCCACTGACGGTCCATTGTTCAATGTATGCTAAAGGTCAGCTAACATTTAAAACATCTGCAAAGAATTTAAATAAAAAATAAAATTCAAAATAGCAAAATGTTCATTCATTCTATATAAATTTATACAGCCCCCCCCCCCAAAAAAAAAACACAATGACAATAAAATATGTTTAAATAACAAATAATAATGTTGATAAAAGAAAAATAATGAACTTTTAGAATAATAATTGTTTCTACTTTTGGCACAAGGCCAGCAATTACTCCAGTGCATTACTGGTACTTTATTTTATCAACCCTGTAAGGATGAAAGACGTAGTTAACCTCGGCGGCATTTGAACTCTGAACGCAAAGGGCCATAACTCTATGCTGCAAAGTATGGTGTCTGACGCTCTACTGATACTTCCAATCCACATCCCTTATCATAAAAGAATAATATTGATAAAAGAAAAACAAAATGAACTTTTAGAATAATAATGTTGATGATGATGATGACCCAGTTTGGCTCGAGTCTACTACTTGGGACCAGTAAAAAAGTAATAAATAAATAAGCTTTTTAATAATTTCTCCTTTAGGCCTTTGATTATTATATTTCTAATGAAAGATGCTGCCAATGATTTTTCATATAATTTTGAAAATAATCAAGGATTTGAAGTGATTTAGTAATATCATCATCATCATCATTGTTTAACGTCAATTTTCCATGCCTATATGGGTTAGACGGGCTGTCCCATTACAGGTAAGTTGGGTCAGGTGATCGCGTCTTGTTCATATAGAACTGTTTCTGGCTAATATAATTGTAAATGTAGGCCTGTAACTCCTGGTGGAGTTGTAGAGATGCCATAGTGACATATGGTGTTTCTTGGACATGTTTAAACCTAGCTGAGCCCATCTCCTCTCCAGGTCTGAACATAGCCAATTTCTTCTGGAAGGAGAGAGAAAGTGTGAGAAAGAGATATAGATCAAGAATTGACCCCAGTACTGCATTGTTACTTTTTTTTATCGACCTCCAAAAGACAGAGTTCATATCGCTGGAATTTGAACTCAAAGAGTGCAGAGAGCCAGAAAAAATCCCACAAAGCTTTCTATCTTATGTTCTAATGCCTTTGCCAATTTGTAATCTATCATGATATAATTACATTTCTTCATTAATAAGCGGGTGCTAGGAGCATAACTTAACAAGGGTTCTTACATAAAATTATGATAGAAGGTTTTTAGATAAATAAAAGATAAGGTGGTCTTGTAGGTGTCACAAATAAAAGCACCCAGCCCACATGGTAAAGTGGTCATGTAGGAGTCACAACTAAAAGCAAGCAGCCCACACTGTAAAGTGGTCATGCAGATGTCACAACTAAAATCACCCAACCCACACTGTAAAGTGGTCTTGTAGGTGTCACAACTAAAAGCACCCAGCCCACACTGTAAATTGGTCATGTAGGAGTCACAACTAAAAGTACACAACCCACACTGATAAGTGGTCATGTAAGTGTCACAAATAAAAGTATCCAGCCCACACTGTAAAGTGGTCTTGTAGGTGTCACAACTAAAAGCACCCAGCCCACACTGTAAAGTGGTCTTGTGGGTGTCACAAATAAAAGCATCCAGCCCACACTGTAAAGTGGTCTTGTAGGAGTCACAACTAAAAGCACCCAACCCACACCGTAAAGTGGTCATGTAGGAGTCACAACTAAAAGTACCCAGCCCACACTGTAAAGTGGTCATCTAGGAGTCACAACTAAAAGCACCCAACTCACATTGTAAAGTGGTCATGTAGGTGTCACAACTAAAAGCACCCAACCCACACTGTAAAGTGGTCTTGTAGGAGTCACAACTAAAAGCACCCAGCCCACACTGTAAAGTGGTCTTGTAGGTGTCACAACTAAAAGCACCCAACCCACACTGTAAAGTGGTCTTGTAGGAGTCACAACTAAAAGCACCCAACCCACACTGTAAAGTGGTCATGTAGGAGTCAAAACTAAAAGCACCCAGCCCACACTGTAAAGTGGTGATGTAGGAGTCACAACTAAAAGCACACAACCCACACTGTAAAGTGGTCTTGTAGGAGTCACAAACAAAAGTATCCAGCCCACACTGTAAAGTGGTCTTGTAGGTGTCACAACTAAAAGCACCCAGCCCACACTGTAAAGTGGTCATGTAGGAGTCACAACTAAAAGCACCCAGCCCACATTGTAAAGTGGTATTGTAGGTGTCACAACTAAAAGCACCCAACCCACACTGTAAAGTGGTCATGTAGGAGTCACAATTAAAGCACCCAGCCCACACTGTAAAGTGGTCTTGTAGGTGTCACAACTAAAAGCACCCAGCCCACACTGTAAAGTGGTCTTGTAGGAGTCACAACTAAAAGCACCCAACCCACACCGTAAAGTGGTCATGTAGGAGTCACAACTAAAAGTACCCAGCCCACACTGTAAAGTGGTCATCTAGGAGTCACAACTAAAAGCACCCAGCTCACATTGTAAAGTGGTCATGTAGGTGTCACAACTAAAAGCACCCAACCCACACTGTAAAGTGGTCATGTGAGTGTCACAAATAAAAGTATCCAGCCCACACTGTAAAGTGGTCTTGTAGGAGTCACAACTAAAAGCACCCAGCCCACATTGTAAAGGGGTATTGTAGGAGTCACAACTAAAAGCACCCAACCCACACTGTAAAGTGGTCATGTGAGTGTCATAAATAAAAGTATCCAGCCCACACTGTAAAGTGGACTTGTACGAGTCAGAACTAAAAGCATCCAACCCACACTGTAAAGTGGTCATGTAGGAGTGACAACTAAAATCACCCAACCCACACTGTAAAGTGGTCTTGTAGGTGTCACAACTAAAAGCACACAGCCCACACTGTAGAGTGGTCATGTAGGAGTCACAACTAAAGCATCCAGCCCACACTGTAAAGTGGTCTTGTAGGTGTCACAACTAAAAGCACCCAGCCCACACTGTAAAGTGGTCATGCAGATGTCACAACTAAAAGAAGCCAGCCCACACTGTAAAGTGGTCTTGTAGGAGTCACAGCTAAAAGCACCCAGCCCACACTGTAAAGTGGTCATGCAGATGTCACAACTAAAAGAACCCAGCCCACACTGTAAAGTGGTCTTGTAGGAGTCACAACTAAAAGCACCCAGCACAGACTGTAAAGTGGTCATGTAGGAATCACAACTAAAAGCACCCAGCCCACACTGTAAAGTGGTCTTGTAGGAGTCACAACTAAAAGCACTCAGTCCACACTGTAAAGTGGTCTAGTAGGAGTCTCAACTAAAAGCACCCAGCCCACTGTTGAGTGGTCTTGTAGGAGTCACAACTAAAAGCACCCAGCCCACTGTTGAGTGGTCTTGTAGGAGTCACAACTAAAAGCACCCAGACCACACTGTAAAGTGGTCTAGTAGGAGTCACAACTAAAAGCACCCAGCCACTGTTGAGTGGTCTTGTAGGAGTCACAACCAAAAGCATCCAGCCCACACTCTAAAGTGGTCTTGTAGGAGTCACAAATAAAAGCATCCAACCCACACTGTAAAGTGGTCTTGTAGGAGTCACAACTAAAAGCACCCAGCCCACACTGTAAAGTGGTCTAGTAGGAGTCACAACTAAAAGCACCCAGCCACTGTTGAGTGGTCTTGTAGGAGTCACAACCAAAAGCATCCAGCCCACACTCTAAAGTGGGCTTGTAGGAGTCACAAATAAAAGCATCCAACCCACACTGTAAAGTGGTCTTGTAGGAGTCACAACTAAAAGCATCCAACCCACACTGTAAAGTGGTCTTGTAGGAGTCACAACTAAAAGCACCCAGCCCACTGTTGAGTGGTCTTGTAGGTGTCACAACTAAAAGCATCCAGCCCACACTGTAAAGTGGTCTTGTAGGAGTCACAACTAAAAGCACCCAACCCACTGTTAAGTGGTTTTGTAGGTATCACAAATAAAAGCATCCAGTCCACACTGTAAATTGTTCTTGTATGAGTCACAACTAAAAGCATCCAGCCCACACTGTAAAGTGGTCATGTAAGTGTCACAAATAAAAGCACCCAACCCACACTGTAAAGTGGTCTTGTAGGAGTCACAACTAAAAGCACCCAGCCCACACTGTAAAGTGGTCTTGTAGGAGTCACAACTAAAAGCACCCAACCCACACTGTGAAGTGGTCTTGTAGGAGTCACAAATAAAAGCACCCAACCCACACTGTAAAGTGGTCTTGTAGGAGTCACAACTAAAAGCACCCAGCACACACTGTAAAGTGGTCTTGTAGGTGTCACAAATAAAATCACCCAACCCACACTGTAAAGTGGTCTTGTAGAAATCACAACTAAAAGCACCCAGCACACACTGTAAAGTGGTCATGTAGGAATCACAACTAAAGGCACCCAGCCCACACTGTAAAGTGGTCTTGTAGGAGTCACAACTAAAAGCATCCAGCCCACACTGTAAAGTGGTCATGTAGGTGTCACATCTAAAAGCACCCAGCCCACACTGTAAAGTGGTCATGTAGGTGTCACAACTAAAAGCACCCAGCCCACACTGTAAAGTCGTCTTGTACGAGTCAAAACTAAAAGCACCCAGCCCACATTGTAAAGTGCTCATGTAGGAGTCACAACTAAAAGCACCCAACCCACACTGTAAAGTGGTCATGTAGGAGTCACAACTAAAAGCATCCAGCCCACACAGTAAAGTGGTCTTGCAGATGTCACAACTAAAAGCATCCAGCCCACACTGTAAAGTGGTCTTGTAGGAGTCACAACTAAAAGCATCCAACCCACACTGTAAAGTGGTCTTGTAGGTGTTACAACTAAAAGCATCCACCCCACACTGTAAAGTGGTCTTGTAGGAGTGACAACTAAAAGCACCCAAACCACACTGTAAAGTGGTCTTGTAGGAGTCACAACTAAAAGCACCGAGCCCACTGTTCAGTGGTCTTGTAGGAGTCACAACTAAAAGCACCCAGACCACACTGTAAAGTGGTCATGTAAGTGTCACAAATAAAAGCACCCAACCCACACTGTAAAGTGGTCTTGTAGGAGTCACAACTAAAAGCACCGAGCCCACACTGTAAAGTGGTCTTGTAGGAGTCACAACTAAAAGCACCCAACCCACACTGTGAAGTGGTCTTGTAGGAGTCACAAATAAAAGCACCCAACCCACACTGTAAAGTGGTCTTGTAGGTGTCACAACTAAAAGCACCCAACCCACACATTAAAGTGGTCTTGTACGAGTCACAACTAAAATCACACAACCCACACTGTAAAGTAGTCTTGTAGGAGTCACAACTAAAAGCACCCAGCACACACTGTAAAGTGGTCTTGTAGGTGTCACAACTAAAATCACCCAACCCACACTGTAAAGTGGTCTTGTAGGAGTCACAACTAAAAGCATCGAGCCCACACTGTAACGTGGTCATGCAGATGTCACAACTAAAAGCACCCAACCCACACTGTAAAGTGGTCATCTAGGAGTCACAACTAAAAGCATCCAGCCCACACTGTAAAGTGGTCTTGTAGGAGTCACAACTAAAAGCACCGAGCCCACTGTAAAGTGGTCTTGTAGGAGTCACAACTAAAAGCATCCAGCCCACACTGTAAAGTGGTCATGTAAGTGTCACAAATAAAAGCACCCAACACACACTGTAAAGTGGTCTTGTAGGAGTCACAACTAAAAGCACTCAGCCCACACTGTAAAGTGGTCTTGTAGGAGTCACAACTAAAAGCACCCAGCCCACACTGTAAAGTGGTCATGTAGGAGTCACAACTAAAAGCAACCAACCCACACTGTAAAGTGGTCTTGTAGGAGTCACAACTAAAAGCATCCAGCCCACACTGTAAAGTGGTCTTGTAGGTGTCAACACTTAAAGCACCCAACCCACACTGTAAAGTGGTCTTGTACGAGTCACAACTAAAAGCATCCAGCCCACAATTTAATGTTATGTAGGAGTCACAACTAAAAGCATCCAGCCCACACTGTAAAGAGGTCTTGTAGGAGTCACAACTAAAAGCATCCAGACCCCGCTGTAAAGTTGTCTTGTAGGAGTCACAACTAAAAGCACCCAGCTCACTGTTGAGTGGTCTTGTAGGAGTCACAACTAAAAGCACTCAGTCCACACTGTAAAGTGGTCTAGTAGGAGTCACAACTAAAAGCACCCAGCCCACTGTTGAGTGGTCTTGTAGGAGTCACAACTAAAAGCATCCAGCCCACACTCTAAAGTGGTCTTGTAGGAGTCACAACTAAAAGCACCCAAACCACACTGTAAAGTGGTCTTGTAGGAGTCACAACTAAAAGCACCCAGCCCACTGTTGAGTGGTCTTGTAGGAGTCACAACCAAAAGCATCCAGCCCACACTCTAAAGTGGTCTTGTAGGAGTCACAAATAAAAGCATCCTACCCACACTGTAAAGTGGTCTTGTAGGAGTCACAACTAAAAGCATCCAGCCCACACTGTAAAGTGGTCTTGTAGGAGTCACAACTAAAAGCACCCAGCCCACTGTTGAGTGGTCTTGTAGGTATCAAAAATAAAAGCATCCAGTCCACACTGTAAAGTGTTCTTGTATGAGTCACAACTAAAAGCATCCAGCCCACACTGTAAAGTGGTCATGTAAGCGTCACAAATAAAAGCACCCAACCCACACTGTAAAGTTGTCTTGTAGGAGTCACAACTAAAAGCACCCAGCCCACACTGTAAAGTGGTCTTGTAGGAGTCACAACTAAAAGCAACCAACCCACACTGTAAAGTGGTCTTGTAGGAGTCACAAATAAAAACACCCAGCCCACACTGTAAAGTGGTCTTGTAGGTGTCACAACTAAAAGCATCCAGCCCACACTGTAAAGTGGTCTTGTACGTGTCGCAACTAAAAGCAACCAACCCACACATTAAAGTGGTCTTGTACGAGTCACAACTAAAAGCATCCAGCCCACACTGTAAACTGGTCATGTAGGAGTCACAACTAAAAGCACCCAGCACACACTGTAAAGTGGTCAGGTAGAAGTCACAACTAAAAGCACCCAGCCCACACTGTAAAGTGGTCTTGTAGGAGTCACAACTAAAACATCCAGCCCACACTGTAAAGTGGTCATGTAGGTGTCACAACTAAAAGCACCCAACCCACACTGTAAAGTGGTCATGTAAGTGTCACAACTAAAAGCACCCAATGCACACTGTAAAGTGGTCTTGTACGAGTCACAACTAAAAGCACCCAGCCCACATTGTAAAGTGGTCATGTAGGTGTGACAACTAAAAGCACCCAACCCACACTGTAAAGTGGTCATGAAGAAGTCACAAGTAAAAGCACCCAGCCCACACTGTAAAGTGGTCATGCAGATGTCACAACTAAAAGCACCCAACCCACACTGTAAAGTGGTCATGTAGGAGTCACAACTAAAAGCATCCAGCCCACACTGTAAAGTGGTCTTGTAGATGTCACAACTAAAACATCCAGCCCACACTGTAAAGTGGTCTTGTAGGAGTCACAACTAAAAGCATCCAAGCCACACTGTAAAGTGGTCTTGTAGGTGTTACAACTAAAAGCACCCACCCCACACTGTAAAGTGGTCTTGTAGGAGTGACAACTAAAAGCACCCGAACCACACTGTAAAGTGGTCTTGTAGGAGTCACAACTAAAAGCACCGAGCCCACTGTTGAGTGGTCTTGTAGGAGTCACAACTAAAAGCACCCAGCCCACACTGTAATGTGGTCTTGTAGGAGTCACAACTAAAAGCACCCAGCCCACACTGTAAAGTGGTATTGTAGGAGTCACAAATGAAAGCACCCAACCCACACTGTAAAGTGGTCTTGTAGGTGTCACAAATAAAAGCACCCAACCCACACTGTAAAGTGGTCTTGTAGGTGTCACAACTAAAAGTATCCAGCCCACACTGTAAAGTGGTCTTGTACGAGTCACAACTAAAAGCATCCAGCTCACACTGTAAAGTGGTCATGTAGGAGTCACAACTAAAAGCACCCAACCCACACTGTAAAGTGGTCATGTAGGAGTCACAACTAAAAGCAACCAACCGACACTGTAAAGTGGTCATGTAGGAGTCAAAACTAAAAGCATCCAGCCCACACTGTAAAGTGGTCTTGTAGGTTTCAACATTTAAAGCACCCAACCCACACTGTAAAGTGGACTTGTACGAGTCACAACTAAAAGCATCCAGCCCACACTTTAATGTTATGTAGGAGTCAAAACTAAAAGCACCCAGCCCACACTGTAAAGTGGTCTTGTAAGAGTCACAACTAAAAGCACCCAACCCACACTGTAAAGTGGTCATGCAGATGTCACAACTAAAAGCACCCAACCCACACTGTAAAGTGGTCATGTAGGAGTCACAACTAAAAGCATCCAGCCCACACTGTAAAGTGGTCTTGTAGATGTCACAACTAAAAGCATCGACCCCACACTGTAAAGTGGTCATGCAGATGTCACAACTAAAAGCACCCAACCCACACTGTAAAGTGGTCATGTAGGAGTCACAACTAAAAGTACCCAGCCCACACTGTAAAGTGGTCATCTAGGAGTCACAACTAAAAGCACCCAGCTCACATTGTAAAGTGGTCATGTAGGTGTCACAACTAAAAGCACCCAACCCACACTGTAAAGTGGTCTTGTAGGAGTCACAACTAAAAGCAACCAGCCCACACTGTAAAGTGGTCTTGTAGGTGTCACAACTAAAAGCACCCAACCCACACTGTAAAGTGGTCTTGTAGGAGTGACAACTAAAAGCACCCGAACCACACTGTAAAGTGGTCTTGTAGGAGTCACAACTAAAAGCACCTAACCCACACTGTAAAGTGGTCTTGTAGGAGTCACAACTAAAAGCACCGAGCCCACTGTTGAGTGGTCTTGTAGGAGTCACAACTAAAAGCACCCAGCCCACTGTTGAGTGGTCTTGTAGGAGTCACAACTAAAAGCATCCAGCCCACACTCTAAAGTGGTCTTGTAGGAGTCACAACTAAAAGCACCCAAACCACTGTTGAGTGGTCTTGTAGGTGTCACAACTAAAAGCACCCAGCCCACTGTTGAGTGGTCTTGTAGGAGTCACAACCAAAAGCATCCAGCCCACACTCTAAAGTGGTCTTGTAGGAGTCACAAATAAAGGCATCCAACCCACACTGTAAAGTGGTCTTGTAGGAGTCACAACTAAAAGCATCCAGCCCACATGGTAAAGTGGTCTTGTAGGAGTCACAACTAAAAGCACCCAGCCCACTGTTGAGTGGTCTTGTAGGTGTCACAACAAAAAGCATCCAGCCCACACTGTAAAGTGTTCTTGTATGAGTCACAACTAAAAGCATCCAGCCCACACTGTAAAGTGGTCATGTAAGTTTCACAAATAAAATCACCCAACCCACACTGTAAAGTGGTCTTGTAGGAGTCACAACTAAAAGCACCCAGCCCACACTGTAATGTGGTCTTGTAGGAGTCACAACTAAAAGCACCCAACCCACACTGTAAAGTGGTCTTGTAGGAGTCACAAATAAAAACACCCAGCCCACACTGTAAAGTGGTCTTGTAGGTGTCACAACTAAAAGCATCCAGCCCACACTGTAAAGTGGTCTTGTACGTGTCACAACTAAAAGCACCCAACCCACACATTAAAGTGGTCTTGTACAAGTCACAACTAAAAGCATCCAGCCCCCACTGTAAAGTGGTCATGTAGGAGTCACAAATAAAAGCAACCAACCCACAGTGTAAAGTGGTCTTGTAAGAGTCACAACTAAAAGCACCCAGCCCACATTGTAAAGTGGTCATGTAGGAGTCACAATTAAAAGCACCCAGCCCACACTGTAAAGTGGTCTTGTAGGAGTCACAACTAAAAGCATCCAGGCCACACTGTAAAGAGGTCATGTAGGTGTCACAACTAAAAGCACACAACCCACACTGTAAAGTGGTCATGTAAGTGTCACAAATAAAAGCACCCAATGCAAACTGTAAAGTGGTCTTGTACGAGTCACAACTAAAAGCAACCAACCCACAGTGTAAAGTGGTCTTGTAAGAGTCACAACTAAAAGCAACCAGCACACACTGTAAAGTGGTCATGTAGTAGTCACAACTAAAAGCACCCAGCCCACACTGTAAAGTGGTCTTGTAGGAGTCACAACTAAAAGCATCCAGCCCACATTGTAAAGTGGTCATGTAGGAGTGACAACTAAAAGCACCCAACCCACACTGTAAAGTGGTCATGAAGAAGTCACAACTAAAAGCATCGAGCCCACACTGTAAAGTGGTCATGCAGATGTCACAATTAAAAGCACCCAACCCACACTGTAAAGTGGTCATGTAGGAGTCACAACTAAAAACATCCAGCCCACACTGTAAAGTGATCTTGTAGGAGTCACAACTAAAAGCATCCAACCCATACTGTAAAGTGGTCTTGTAGGTGTTACAACTAAAAGCATCCACCCCACAATGTAAAGTGGTCTTGTAGGTGTCACAACTAAAAGCACCCAACCCACACTGTAAAGTGGTCTTGTAGGAGTCACAATTAAAACACCGAGCCCACTGTTGAGTGGTCTTGTAGGAGTCACAACTAAAAGCACCCAGCCCACACTGTAAAGTGGTCTTGTAGGAGTCACAATTAAAGCACCGAGCCCACTGTTGAGTGGTCTTGTAGGAGTCACAACTAAAAGCACCCAGCCCACACTGTAAAGTGGTCTTGTAGGAGTCACAACTAAACGCATCCAGCCCACACTGTAAAGTGGTCATGTAAGTGTCACAAATAAAAGCACCCAACACACACTGTAAAGTGGTCTTGTAGGTGTCACAACTAAAAGCACCCAATCCCACACTGTAAAGTGGTCTTGTACGAGTCACAACTAAAAGCATCCAGCACACACTGTAAAGTGGTCATGAAAGGAGTCACAACTAAAAGCACCCAACCCACACAGTAAAGTGGTCACGTAGGAGTCACAACTAAAAGCAACCAACCCACACTGTAAAGTGGTCTTGTAGGAGTCACCACTAAAATCATCCAGCCCACACTGTAAAGTGGTCTTGTAGGTGTCAACACTTAAAGCACCCAACCCACACTGTACAGTGGTCTTGTACGAGTCACAACTAAAAGCATCCAGCCCACACTTTAATGTTATGTAGGAGTCACAACTAAAAGCACCCAGCCCACACTGTAAAGTGGTCTTGTAGGAGTCACAACTAAAAGCACCCAACCCACACTGTAAAGTGGTCATGCAGATGTCACAACTAAAAGAACCCAGCCCACACTGTAAAGTGATCTTGTAGGAGTCACAACTAAAAGCATCCAGCCCACACTGTAAAGTGGTCATATAAGTGTCACAAATAAAATCACCCAACCCACAGTGTAAAGTGGTCTTGTAGGAGTCACAACTAAAAGCACCCAGCCCACTGTTGAGTGGTCTTGTAGGAGTCACAACTAAAAGCACACAGCCCACACTGTAAAGTGGTCTAGTAGGAGTCACAACTAAAAGCACCCAGCCACTGTTGAGTTGTCTTGTAGGAGTCACAACCAAAAGCATCCAGCCCACACTGTACAGTTGTCATGTAAGTGTCACAAATAAAAGCACCCAACCCACACTGTAAAGTGGTCTTGTAGGAGTCACAACTAAAAGCACCCAGCCCACACTGTAAAGTGGTCTTGTAGGAGTCAAAACTAAAAGCACCCAACCCACACTGTAAAGTGGTCTTGTAGGAGTCACAACTAAAAGCACTGAGCCCACTGTAAAATGGTCTTGTAGGAGTCACAAATAAAAACACCCAGCCCACATTGTAAAGTGGTCTTGTAGGTATCACAACTACAATCATCAAGCCCACACTGTAAAGTGGTCTTGTACGTGTCACAACTAAAAGCACCCAACCCACACATTAAAGTGGTCTTGTACGAGTCACAACTAAAAGCATCCAGCCCACACTGTAAAGTGGTCATGTAGGAGTCACAACTAAAAGCAACCAACCCACACTGTAATGTGGTCATGTAATAGCCACAACTAAAAGCACCCAGCCCACACTGTAAAGTGGTCTTGTAGGAGTCACAATTAAAAGCACCCAACCCACACTGTAAAGTGTTCTTGTAGGTGTCACAACTAAAAGCACCCAACCCACACTGTAAAGTGGTCTTGTAGGAGTCACAACTAAAAGCATCCAGACCACACTGTAAAGTGGTCATGTAGGAGTCACAACTAAAAGCACCCAACCCACACAGTAAAGTGGTCATGTAGGAGTCACAACTAAATGCAACCAACCCACACTGTAAAGTGGTCTTGTAGGAGTCACCACTAAAATCATCCAGCCCACACTGTAAAGTGGTCTTGTAGGAGTCAAAACTAACACCAACCAGCGCACACTGTAATTTAGTCTTGTAATAGCCACAACTAAAAACACCCGGCCCACACTGTAAAGTGGTCTTGTAGGAGTCACAATTAAAAGCACCCAACCCACACTGTAAAGTGTTCTTGTAGGTGTCACAACTAAAAGCACCCAACCCACACTGTAAAGTGGTCTTGTAGGAGTCACAACTAAAAGCACCCAGCACACACTGTAAAGTGGTCATGTAGGAGTAACAACTAAAAGCACCCAACCCACACTGTAAAGTGGTCATGTAAGTGTCACAACTAAAAGCACCCAATGCACACTGTAAAGTGGTCTTGTACGAGTCACAACTAAAAGCACCCAGCCCACATTGTAAAGTGGTCATGTAGGAGTGACAACTAAAAGCACCCAACCCACACTGTAAAGTGGTTATGAAGAAGTCACAACTAAAAGCATCGAGCCCACACTGTAAAGTGGTCATGAAGATATCACAACTAAAAGCACCCAACCCACACTGTAAAGTGGTCATGTAGGAGTCACAACTAAAAGCATCCAGCCCACACTGTAAAGTGGTCTTGTAGATGTCACAACTAAAATCATCCAGCCCACAATGTAAAGTGGTCTTGTAGGAGTCACAACTAAAAGCATCCAACCCACACTGTAAAGTGGTCTTGTAGGTGTTACAACTAAAAGCATCCACCCCACACTGTAAAGTGGTCTTGTAGGTGTCACAACTAAAAGCACCAGAACCACACTGTAAAGTGGTCTTGTAGGAGTCACAACTAAAAGCACCGAGCCCACTGTTGAGTGGTCTTGTAGGAGTCCCAACTAAAAGCACCCAGCCCACACTGTAAAGTGGTCTTGTAGGAGTCACAACTAAAAGCACTCAGCCCACACTGTAAAGTGGTCTTGTAGGAGTCACAACTAAAAGCACCCAGCCCACACTGGAAAGTGGTATTGTAGGAGTCACAAATAAAAGCACCCAACCCACACTGTAAAGTGGTCTTGTAGGTGTCACAAATAAAAGCACCCAGCCCACACTGTAAAGTGGTCTTGTAGGTGTCACAACTAAAAGCATCCAGCCCACACTGTAAAGTGGTCTTGTAGGTGACACAACTAAAAGCACCCAATCCCACACTGTAAAGTGGTCTTGTACGAGTCACAACTAAAAGCATCCAGCCCACACTGTAAAGTGGTCATGTAGGAGTCACAACTAAAAGCATCCAGCCCACACTGTAAAGTGGTCTTGTAGGAGTCACAACTAAAAGCACCTAGCCCACTGTCAAGTGGTCTTGTAGGTATCACAAATAAAAGCATCCAGCCCACACTGTAAAGTGGTCATGTAAGTGTCACAAATAAAAGCACCCAACCCACACTGTAAAGTGGTCTTGTAGGAGTCACAACTAAAAGCACCCAGCACACACTGTA
Organism: Eledone cirrhosa; assembly: GCA_964016885.1. Classification (NCBI taxonomy): domain Eukaryota; kingdom Metazoa; phylum Mollusca; class Cephalopoda; order Octopoda; family Eledonidae; genus Eledone; species Eledone cirrhosa. The sequence continues at coordinate 59,973,735 of OZ024740.1, read as the reverse complement.
AAGTGTTCTTGTAGGAGTCACAACTAAAAGCACCCAGCCCACACTGTAAAGTGGTCTTGTAGGAGTCACAAATTAAAGCACCCAACCCACACTGTAAAGTGGTCTTGTAGGAGTCACACCTAAAAGCACGCAGCACACACTGTAAAGTGGTCATGCAGATGTCACAACTAAAAGAACCCAGCCCACACTGTAAAGTGGTCTTGTAGGAGTCACAACTAAAAGCACACAGCACACACTGTAAAGTGGTCATGTAGGAGTCACAACTAAAAGAACCCAGCCCACACTGTATAGTGGTCTTGTAGGAGTCACAACTAAAAGCACCCAGCACACACTGTAAAGTGGTCATGTAGGAGTCACAACTAAAAGCACCCAGCCCACATTGTAAAGTGGTCATGTAGGAGTCACAACTAAAAGCACCCAACCCACACTGTAAAGTGGTCATGTAGATGTCACAACTAAAAGCATCCAGCCCACACTGTAAAGTGGTCATGCAGATGTCACAACTAAAAGCACCCAACACACACTGTAAAGTGGTCATGTAGGAGTCACAACTAAAAGCATCCAGCCCACACTGTAAAGTGGTCTTGTAGGTGTCACAACTAAAAGCATCCAGCCCACACTGTAAAGTGGTCTTGTAGTAGTCACAACTAAAAGCATCCAACCCACACTGTAAAGTGTTCTTGTAGGTGTTACAACTAAAAGCATCCACCCCACACTGTAAAGTGGTCTTGTAGGAGTCACAACTAAAAGCACCCAAACCACACTGTAAAGTGGTCTTGTAGAAGTCACAACTAAAAGCACCCAGCCCAGTGTCGAGTGGTCTTGTAGGAGTCACAACTAAAAGCACCCAGCTCACACTGTAAAGTGGTCTTGTAGGAGTCACAACTATAAGCACCCAGCCCACTGTTGAGTGGTCTTGTAGGAGTCACAAGTAAAAGCATCCAACCTAACTGAAAAGTGGTCTTGTAGGAGTCACAACTAAAAGCACCCAGCCCACTGTCAAGTGGTTTTGTAGATATCACAAATAAAAGCATCCAGTTCACACTGTAAAGTGTTCTTGTACGAGTCACAACTAAAAGCATCCAGCACATGCTGTAAAGTGGTCATGTAAGTGTCACAAATAAAAGCACCCAACCCACACTGTAAAGTGGTCTTGTAGGAGTCACAACTAAAAGCACCCAGCCCACACTGTAAAGTGGTCTTGTAGGAGTCACAACTAAAAGCACCCAGCACACACTGTAAAGTGGTCCTGTAGGAGTCACAAATAAAAGCACCCACACTGTAAAGTGGTCTTGTAGGAGTCACAACTAAAAGCACGCAGCCCACACTGTAAAGTGGTCATGCAGATGTCACAACTAAAAGCACCCAACCCACACTGTAAAGTGGTCTTGTAGGAGTCACAACTAAAAGCACCCAGCCCACACTGTAAAGTGGTCTTGTAGGAGTCACAAATAAAAGCACCCAGCACACACTGTAAAGTGGTCATGTAGGAGTCACAACTAAAAGCACCCAGCCCACATTGTAAAGTGGTCATGTAGGAGTCACAACTAAAAGCACCCAACCCACACTGTAAAGTGGTCATGTAGATGTCACAAATAAAAGCACCCAGCCCACACTGTAAAGTGGTCTGGTAGGTGTCACAGCTAAAAGCATCCAGCCCACACTGTAAAGTGGTCTTGTAGGTGTCACAACTAAAAGCACCCAACCCACACTGTAAAGTGGTCTTGTACGAGTCACAACTAAAAGCATCCAGCCCACACTGTAAAGTGGTCATGTAGGAGTCACAACTAAAAGCATCCAACCCACACATTAAAGTTGTCTTGTAGGAGTCACAACTAAAAGCACCCAGCCCACACTGTAAAGTGGTCTTGTAGGAGTCACAACTAAAAGCTCCCAAACCCACACTGTAAAGTGGTCTTGTAGGAGTCACAACTAAAAGCACCCAACCCACACTGTAAAGTGGTCTTGTAGGAGTCACAATTAAAGCATCCAGCTCACACTGTAAAGTGGTCATGCAGATGTCACAACTAAAAGAACCCAGCCCACACTGTGAAGTGGTCTTGTAGGAGTCACAACTAAAAGCACCCAACCCACACTGTAAAGTGGTCATGCACATGTCACAACTAAAAGAACCCAGCCCACACTGTAAAGTGGTCTTGTAGGAGTCACAACTAAAACGACCCAGCCCACACTGTAAAGTGGTCATGCAGATGTCACAACTAAAAGAACCCAGCCCACACTGTAAAGTGGTCTTGTAGGAGTCACAACTAAAAGCACCCAGCACACACTGTAAAGTGGTCATGTAGGAGTCACAACTAAAAGCACCCAGCCCACAATGTAAAGTGGTCTTGTAGGTGTCACAACTAAAAGCATCCAGCCCACACTGTAAAGTGGTCATGCAGATGTCACAACTAAAAGCACCCTACCCACACTGTAAACTGATCATGTAGGAGTCACAACTAAAAGCACCCAGCCCACACTGTAAAGTGGTCTTGTAGGTGTCACAACTAAAAGCACCCAACCCACACCGTAAAGTGGTCTTGTACGAGTCACAACTAAAAGCACCCAGCCCACATTGTAAAGTGGTCATGTAGGAGTCACAACTAAAAGCACCCAACCCACACTGTAAAGTGGTCATGTTGATGTCACAACTAAAATCATCGAGCCCACACTGTAAAGTGGTCATGCAGATGCCACAACTAAAAGCACCCTACCCACACTGTAAACTGGTCATGTAGGAGTCACAACTAAAAGCACCCTACCCACACTGTAAAGTGGTCTTGTAGGAGTCACAACTAAAAGCACCCAGCCCACACTGTAAAGTGATCTTGTAGGAATCACAAATAAAATCACCCAGCCCACACTGTAAAGTGGTCTTGTAGGTGTCACAAATAAAAGCACACAGCCCACACTGTAAAGTGGTCTTGTAGGTGTCACAACTAAAAGCATCCAGCCCACACTGTAAAGTGGTCTTGTAGGTGTCACAACTAAAAGCACCCAACCCACACTGTAAAGTGGTCTTATACGAGTCACAACTAAAAGTATCCAGCCCACACTGTAAAGTGGTCATGTAGGAGTCACAACTAAAAGCATCCAACCCACACTGTAAAGTGGTCTTGTAGGAGTCACAACTAAAAGCACCCAGCCCACACTGTAAAGTGGTCTTGTAGGAGTCACAACTAAAAGCACCCAACCCACACTGTAAAGTGGTCTTGTAGGAGTCACAAATAAAAGCACCCAACCCACAGTGTAAAGTGGTCTTGTAGGTGTCACAAATAAAAGCACCCAGCGCACACTGTAAAGTGGTCTTGTAGGTGTCACAACTAAAAGCATCCAGCCCACACTGTAAAGTGGTCTTGTAGGTGACACAACTAAAAGCACCCAATCCCACACTGTAAAGTGGTCTTGTACGAGTCACAACTAAAAGCATCCAGCCCACACTGTAAAGTGGTCATGTAGGAGTCACAACTAAAAGCACCCAACCCACACTGTAAAGTGGTCATGCAGATGTCACAACTAAAAGAACACAGCCCACACTGTAAAGTGGTCTTGTAGGAGTCACAACTAAAAGCACCCAGCACACACTGTAAAGTGGTCATGTAGGAGTCACAACTAAAAGCACCCAGCTGCAACTGTAAAGTGGTTTTGTAGGAGTCACTACTAAAAGCATCTAGCCCACACTGTAAAGTGGTCTTGTAGGAGTCACAACTAAAAGCACCCAGCACACACTGTAAAGTGGTCATGTAGGAGTCACAACTAAAAGCACCCAGCCCACAATGTAAAGTGGTCTTGTATGAGTCACAACTAAAAGCACCCAGCCCACATTCTAAAGTGGTCATGTAGGAGTCACAACTAAAAGCACCCAACCCACACTGTAAAGTGGTCATGTAGATGTCACAACTAAAAGCATCCAGCCCACACTGTAAAGTGGTCATGCAGATGTCACAACTAGAAGCACCCTACCCACACTGTAAAGTGGTCATGTAGGAGTCACAACTAAAAGCACCCAGCCCACACTGTAAAGTGGTCTTGTAGGAGTCACAACTAAAAGCACCCAGCCCATACTGTAAAGTGGTCTTGTAGGTGTCACAAATAAAAGCACCCAGCCCACACTGTAAAGTGGTCTTGTAGGTGTCACAACTAAAAGCATCCAGCCCACACTGTAAAGTGGTCTTGTAGGTGTCACAACTAAAAGCACCCAACTCACACTGTAAAGTGGTCATGTAGGTGTCACAACTAAAAGCACCCAACGCACTCTGTTAAGTGGTCTTGTACGAGTTACAACTGAAAGCACCCAACCCACACTGTAAAGTGTTCATGTAGGAGTCACAACTAAAAGCATCCAGCCCACACTGTAAAGTGGTCTTGTAGGTGTCTCAACTAAAAGCATCCAGCCCACACTGTAAAGTGGTCTTGTAGTATTCACAACTAAAAGCATCCAACCCACAGTGTAAAGTGGTCTTGTAGGTGTTACAGCTAAAAGCATCCACCCCACACTGTAAAGTGGTCTTGTAGGAGTCACAACTAAAAGCACCCAAACTACACTGTAAAGTGGTCTTGTAGATGTCACAACTAAAAGCACCCAGCCCACTGTCGAGTGGTCTTGTAGGAGTAACAAGTAAAAGCACCCAGTCCACACTGTAAAGTGGTCTTGTAGGAGTCACAACTATAAGCACCCAGCCCACTGTTGAGTGGTCTTGTAGGAGTCACAAGTAAAACCATCCAGCCCACAATCTAAAGTGGTCTTGTAGGAGTCACAAATAAAAGCATCCAACCCACACTGTAAAGTGGTCTTGTAGGAGTCACAACTAAAAGCATCCAGCCCACACTGTAAAGTGGTCTTGTAGGAGTCACAAATAAAAGCATCCAACCCACACTGTAAAATGGTCTTGTAGGAGTCACAACTAAAAGCACCCAGCCCACTGTTGAGTGGTCTTGTAGGTGTCACAACTAAAAGCATCCAGCCCACACTGTAAAGTGGTCTTGTAGGAGTCACAACTAAAAGCACCTAGCCCACTGTAAAGTGGTCTTGTAGGTATCACAAATAAAAGCATCCAGTTCACACTGTAAAGTGTTCTTGTACGAGTCACAACTAAAAGCATCCAGCCCACACTGTAAAGTGGTCATGTAAGTGTCACAAATAAAATCACCCAACCCACACTGTAAAGTGGTCTTGTAGGAGTCACAACTAAAAGCACCCAGCACACACTGTAAAGTGTTCTTGTAGGAGTCACAACTAAAAGCACCCAGCCCACACTGTAAAGTGGTCTTGTAGGAGTCACAAATAAAAGCACCCAACCCACACTGTAAAGTGGTCTTGTAGGAGTCACAACTAAAAGCACGCAGCACACACTGTAAAGTGGTCATGCAGATGTCACAACTAAAAGAACCCAGCCCACACTGTAAAGTGGTCATGCAGATGTCACAACTAAAAGCACCCTACCCACACTGTAAACTGATCATGTAGGAGTCACAACTAAAAGCACCCAGCCCACACTGTAAAGTGGTCTTGTAGGTGTCACAACTAAAAGCACCCAACCCACACCGTAAAGTGGTCTTGTACGAGTCACAACTAAAAGCACCCAGCCCACATTGTAAAGTGGTCATGTAGGAGTCACAACTAAAAGCACCCAACCCACACTGTAAAGTGGTCATGTTGATGTCACAACTAAAATCATCGAGCCCACACTGTAAAGTGGTCATGCAGATGCCACAACTAAAAGCACCCTACCCACACTGTAAACTGGTCATGTAGGAGTCACAACTAAAAGCACCCTACCCACACTGTAAAGTGGTCTTGTAGGAGTCACAACTAAAAGCACCCAGCCCACACTGTAAAGTGATCTTGTAGGAATCACAAATAAAATCACCCAGCCCACACTGTAAAGTGGTCTTGTAGGTGTCACAAATAAAAGCACACAGCCCACACTGTAAAGTGGTCTTGTAGGTGTCACAACTAAAAGCATCCAGCCCACACTGTAAAGTGGTCTTGTAGGTGTCACAACTAAAAGCACCCAACCCACACTGTAAAGTGGTCTTATACGAGTCACAACTAAAAGTATCCAGCCCACACTGTAAAGTGGTCATGTAGGAGTCACAACTAAAAGCATCCAACCCACACTGTAAAGTGGTCTTGTAGGAGTCACAACTAAAAGCACCCAGCCCACACTGTAAAGTGGTCTTGTAGGAGTCACAACTAAAAGCACCCAACCCACACTGTAAAGTGGTCTTGTAGGAGTCACAAATAAAAGCACCCAACCCACAGTGTAAAGTGGTCTTGTAGGTGTCACAAATAAAAGCACCCAGCGCACACTGTAAAGTGGTCTTGTAGGTGTCACAACTAAAAGCATCCAGCCCACACTGTAAAGTGGTCTTGTAGGTGACACAACTAAAAGCACCCAATCCCACACTGTAAAGTGGTCTTGTACGAGTCACAACTAAAAGCATCCAGCCCACACTGTAAAGTGGTCATGTAGGAGTCACAACTAAAAGCACCCAACCCACACTGTAAAGTGGTCATGCAGATGTCACAACTAAAAGAACACAGCCCACACTGTAAAGTGGTCTTGTAGGAGTCACAACTAAAAGCACCCAGCACACACTGTAAAGTGGTCATGTAGGAGTCACAACTAAAAGCACCCAGCTGCAACTGTAAAGTGGTTTTGTAGGAGTCACTACTAAAAGCATCTAGCCCACACTGTAAAGTGGTCTTGTAGGAGTCACAACTAAAAGCACCCAGCACACACTGTAAAGTGGTCATGTAGGAGTCACAACTAAAAGCACCCAGCCCACAATGTAAAGTGGTCTTGTATGAGTCACAACTAAAAGCACCCAGCCCACATTCTAAAGTGGTCATGTAGGAGTCACAACTAAAAGCACCCAACCCACACTGTAAAGTGGTCATGTAGATGTCACAACTAAAAGCATCCAGCCCACACTGTAAAGTGGTCATGCAGATGTCACAACTAGAAGCACCCTACCCACACTGTAAAGTGGTCATGTAGGAGTCACAACTAAAAGCACCCAGCCCACACTGTAAAGTGGTCTTGTAGGAGTCACAACTAAAAGCACCCAGCCCATACTGTAAAGTGGTCTTGTAGGTGTCACAAATAAAAGCACCCAGCCCACACTGTAAAGTGGTCTTGTAGGTGTCACAACTAAAAGCATCCAGCCCACACTGTAAAGTGGTCTTGTAGGTGTCACAACTAAAAGCACCCAACTCACACTGTAAAGTGGTCATGTAGGTGTCACAACTAAAAGCACCCAACGCACTCTGTTAAGTGGTCTTGTACGAGTTACAACTGAAAGTACCCAACCCACACTGTAAAGTGTTCATGTAGGAGTCACAACTAAAAGCATCCAGCCCACACTGTAAAGTGGTCTTGTAGGTGTCTCAACTAAAAGCATCCAGCCCACACTGTAAAGTGGTCTTGTAGTATTCACAACTAAAAGCATCCAACCCACAGTGTAAAGTGGTCTTGTAGGTGTTACAGCTAAAAGCATCCACCCCACACTGTAAAGTGGTCTTGTAGGAGTCACAACTAAAAGCACCCAAACCACACTGTAAAGTGGTCTTGTAGATGTCACAACTAAAAGCACCCAGCCCACTGTCGAGTGGTCTTGTAGGAGTAACAAGTAAAAGCACCCAGTCCACACTGTAAAGTGGTCTTGTAGGAGTCACAACTATAAGCACCCAGCCCACTGTTGAGTGGTCTTGTAGGAGTCACAAGTAAAACCATCCAGCCCACAATCTAAAGTGGTCTTGTAGGAGTCACAAATAAAAGCATCCAACCCACACTGTAAAGTGGTCTTGTAGGAGTCACAACTAAAAGCATCCAGCCCACACTGTAAAGTGGTCTTGTAGGAGTCACAAATAAAAGCATCCAACCCACACTGTAAAATGGTCTTGTAGGAGTCACAACTAAAAGCACCCAGCCCACTGTTGAGTGGTCTTGTAGGTGTCACAACTAAAAGCATCCAGCCCACACTGTAAAGTGGTCTTGTAGGAGTCACAACTAAAAGCACCTAGCCCACTGTAAAGTGGTCTTGTAGGTATCACAAATAAAAGCATCCAGTTCACACTGTAAAGTGTTCTTGTACGAGTCACAACTAAAAGCATCCAGCCCACACTGTAAAGTGGTCATGTAAGTGTCACAAATAAAATCACCCAACCCACACTGTAAAGTGGTCTTGTAGGAGTCACAACTAAAAGCACCCAGCACACACTGTAAAGTGTTCTTGTAGGAGTCACAACTAAAAGCACCCAGCCCACACTGTAAAGTGGTCTTGTAGGAGTCACAAATAAAAGCACCCAACCCACACTGTAAAGTGGTCTTGTAGGAGTCACAACTAAAAGCACGCAGCACACACTGTAAAGTGGTCATGCAGATGTCACAACTAAAAGAACCCAGCCCACACTGTAAAGTGGTCTTGTAGGAGTCACAACTAAAAGCACCCAGCACACACTGTAAAGTGGTCATGTAGGAGTCACAACTAAAAGAACCCAGCCCACACTGTATAGTGGTCTTGTAGGAGTCACAACTAAAAGCACCCAGCACACACTGTAAAGTGGTCATATAGGAGTCACAACTAAAAGCACCCAGCCCACATTGTAAAGTGGTCATGTAGGAGTCACAACTAAAAGCACCCAACCCACACTGTAAAGTGGTCATGTAGATGTCACAACTAAAAGCATCCAGCCGACACTGTAAAGTGGTTATGCAGATGTCACAACTAAAAGCACCCAACACACACTGTAAAGTGGTCATGTAGGAGTCACAACTAAAAGCATCCAGCCCACACTGTAAAGTGGTCTTGTAGGTGTCACAACTAAAAGCATCCAGCCCACACTGTAAAGTGGTCTTGTAGTAGTCACAACTAAAAGCATCCAACCCACACTGTAAAGTGGTCTTGTAGGTGTTACAACTAAAAGTATCCACCCCACACTGTAAAGTGGTCTTGTAGGAGTCACAACTAAAAGCACCCAACCCACACCATAAAGTCGTCATGTAGGTGTCACAACTAAAAGCATCCAGCCCACACTGTAAAGTGGTCATGCAGATGTCACAACTAAAAGCACCCTACCCACACTGTAAACTGATCATGTAGGAGTCACAACTAAAAGCACCCAGCCCACACTGTAAAGTGGTCTTGTAGGTGTCACAACTAAAAGCACCCAACCCACACCGTAAAGTGGTCTTGTACGAGTCACAACTAAAAGCACCCAGCCCACATTGTAAAGTGGTCATGTAGGAGTCACAACTAAAAGCACCCAACCCACACTGTAAAGTGGTCATGTTGATGTCACAACTAAAATCATCGAGCCCACACTGTAAAGTGGTCATGCAGATGCCACAACTAAAAGCACCCTACCCACACTGTAAACTGGTCATGTAGGAGTCACAACTAAAAGCACCCTACCCACACTGTAAAGTGGTCTTGTAGGAGTCACAACTAAAAGCACCCAGCCCACACTGTAAAGTGATCTTGTAGGAATCACAAATAAAATCACCCAGCCCACACTGTAAAGTGGTCTTGTAGGTGTCACAAATAAAAGCACACAGCCCACACTGTAAAGTGGTCTTGTAGGTGTCACAACTAAAAGCATCCAGCCCACACTGTAAAGTGGTCTTGTAGGTGTCACAACTAAAAGCACCCAACCCACACTGTAAAGTGGTCTTATACGAGTCACAACTAAAAGTATCCAGCCCACACTGTAAAGTGGTCATGTAGGAGTCACAACTAAAAGCATCCAACCCACACTGTAAAGTGGTCTTGTAGGAGTCACAACTAAAAGCACCCAGCCCACACTGTAAAGTGGTCTTGTAGGAGTCACAACTAAAAGCACCCAACCCACACTGTAAAGTGGTCTTGTAGGAGTCACAAATAAAAGCACCCAACCCACACTGTAAAGTGGTCTTGTAGGTGTCACAAATAAAAGCACCCAGCGCACACTGTAAAGTGGTCTTGTAGGTGTCACAACTAAAAGCATCCAGCCCACACTGTAAAGTGGTCTTGTAGGTGACACAACTAAAAGCACCCAATCCCACACTGTAAAGTGGTCTTGTACGAGTCACAACTAAAAGCATCCAGCCCACACTGTAAAGTGGTCATGTAGGAGTCACAACTAAAAGCACCCAACCCACACTGTAAAGTGGTCATGCAGATGTCACAACTAAAAGAACACAGCCCACACTGTAAAGTGGTCTTGTAGGAGTCACAACTAAAAGCACCCAGCACACACTGTAAAGTGGTCATGTAGGAGTCACAACTAAAAGCACCCAGCTGCAACTGTAAAGTGGTTTTGTAGGAGTCACTACTAAAAGCATCTAGCCCACACTGTAAAGTGGTCTTGTAGGAGTCACAACTAAAAGCACCCAGCACACACTGTAAAGTGGTCATGTAGGAGTCACAACTAAAAGCACCCAGCCCACAATGTAAAGTGGTCTTGTATGAGTCACAACTAAAAGCACCCAGCCCACATTCTAAAGTGGTCATGTAGGAGTCACAACTAAAAGCACCCAACCCACACTGTAAAGTGGTCATGTAGATGTCACAACTAAAAGCATCCAGCCCACACTGTAAAGTGGTCATGCAGATGTCACAACTAAAAGCACCCTACCCACACTGTAAAGTGGTCATGTAGGAGTCACAACTAAAAGCACCCAGCCCACACTGTAAAGTGGTCTTGTAGGAGTCACAACTAAAAGCACCCAGCCCATACTGTAAAGTGGTCTTGTAGGAGTCACAAATAAAAGCACCCAACCCACACAGTAAAGTGGTCTTGTAGGTGTCACAAATAAAAGCACCCAGCCCACACTGTAAAGTGGTCTTGTAGGTGTCACAACTAAAAGCATCCAGCCCACACTGTAAAGTGGTCTTGTAGGTGTCACAACTAAAAGCACCCAACTCACACTGTAAAGTGGTCATGTAGGTGTCACAACTGAAAGCACCCAACCCACACTGTAAAGTGTTCATGTAGGAGTCACAACTAAAAGCATCCAGCCCACACTGTAAAGTGGTCTTGTAGGTGTCTCAACTAAAAGCATCCAGCCCACACTGTAAAGTGGTCTTGTAGTATTCACAACTAAAAGCATCCAACCCACAGTGTAAAGTGGTCTTGTAGGTGTTACAGCTAAAAGCATCCACCCCACACTGTAAAGTGGTCTTGTAGGAGTCACAACTAAAAGCACCCAAACCACACTGTAAAGTGGTCTTGTAGATGTCACAACTAAAAGCACCCAGCCCACTGTCGAGTGGTCTTGTAGGAGTAACAAGTAAAAGCACCCAGTCCACACTGTAAAGTGGTCTTGTAGGAGTCACAACTATAAGCACCCAGCCCACTGTTGAGTGGTCTTGTAGGAGTCACAAGTAAAACCATCCAGCCCACAATCTAAAGTGGTCTTGTAGGAGTCACAAATAAAAGCATCCAACCCACACTGTAAAGTGGTCTTGTAGGAGTCACAACTAAAAGCATCCAGCCCACACTGTAAAGTGGTCTTGTAGGAGTCACAAATAAAAGCATCCAACCCACACTGTAAAATGGTCTTGTAGGAGTCACAACTAAAAGCACCCAGCCCACTGTTGAGTGGTCTTGTAGGTGTCACAACTAAAAGCATCCAGCCCACACTGTAAAGTGGTCTTGTAGGAGTCACAACTAAAAGCACCTAGCCCACTGTCAAGTGGTCTTGTAGGTATCACATATAAAAGCATCCAGTTCACACTGTAAAGTGTTCTTGTACGAGTCACAACTAAAAGCATCCAGCCCACACTGTAAAGTGGTCATGTAAGTGTCACAAATAAAAGCACCCAACCCACACTGTAAAGTGGTCTTGTAGGAGTCACAACTAAAAGCACCCAGCACACACTGTAAAGTGTTCTTGTAGGAGTCACAACTAAAAGCACCCAGCCCACACTGTAAAGTGGTCTTGTAGGAGTCACAAATAAAAGCACCCAACCCACACTGTAAAGTGGTCTTGTAGGAGTCACAACTAAAAGCACGCAGCACACACTGTAAAGTGGTCATGCAGATGTCACAACTAAAAGAACCCAGCCCACACTGTAAAGTGGTCTTGTAGGAGTCACAACTAAAAGCACCCAGCACACACTGTAAAGTGGTCATGTAGGAGTCACAACTAAAAGAACCCAGCCCACATTGTATAGTGGTCTTGTAGGAGTCACAACTAAAAGCACCCAGCACACACTGTAAAGTGGTCATATAGGAGTCACAACTAAAAGCACCCAGCCCACATTGTAAAGTGGTCATGTAGGAGTCACAACTAAAAGCACCCAACCCACACTGTAAAGTGGTCATGTAGATGTCACAACTAAAAGCATCCAGCCCACACTGTAAAGTGGTTATGCAGATGTCACAACTAAAAGCACCCAACACACACTGTAAAGTGGTCATGTAGGAGTCACAACTAAAAGCATCCAGCCCACAGTGTAAAGTGGTCTTGTAGGTGTCACAACTAAAAGCATCCAGCCCACACTGTAAAGTGGTCTTGTAGTAGTCACAACTAAAAGCATCCAACCCACACTGTAAAGTGGTCTTGTAGGTGTTACAACTAAAAGTATCCACCCCACACTGTAAAGTGGTCTTGTAGGAGTCACAACTAAAAGCACCCAAACCACACTGTAAAGTGGTCTTGTAGAAGTCACAACTAAAAGCACCCAGCCCACTGTCGAGTGGTCTTGTAGGAGTCACAACTAAAAGCACCCAGCTCACACTGTAAAGTGGTCTTGTAGGAGTCACAACTATAAGCACCCAGCCCACTGTTGAGTGGTCTTGTAGGAGTCACAAGTAAAAGCATCCAACCTAACTGTAAAGTGGTCTTGTAGGAGTCACAACTAAAAGCACCCAGCCCACTGTCAAGTGGTTTTGTAGATATCACAAATAAAAGCATCCAGTTCACACTGTAAAGTGTTCTTGTACGAGTCACAACTAAAAGCATCCAGCACACGCTGTAAAGTGGTCATGTAAGTGTCACAAATAAAAGCACCCAACCCACACTGTAAAGTGGTCTTGTAGGAGTCACAACTAAAAGCACCCAGCACACACTGTAAAGTGGTCTTGTAGGAGTCACAACTAAAAGCACCCAGCACACACTGTAAAGTGGTCTTGTAGGAGTCACAAATAAAAGCACCCACACTGTAAAGTGGTCTTGTAGGAGTCTCAACTAAAAGCACGCAGCCCACACTGTAAAGTGGTCATGCAGATGTCACAACTAAAAGCACCCAACCCACACTGTAAAGTGGTCTTGTAGGAGTCACAACTAAAAGCACCCAGCCCACACTGTAAAGTGGTCTTGTAGGAGTCACAAATAAAAGCACCCAGCACACACTGTAAAGTGGTCATGTAGGAGTCACAACTAAAAGCACCCAGCCCACATTGTAAAGTGGTCATGTAGGAGTCACAACTAAAAGCACCCAACCCACACTGTAAAGTGGTCATGTAGATGTCACAAATAAAAGCACCCAGCCCACACTGTAAAGTGGTCATGTTAGTGTCACAAATAAAAGCATCCAGCCCACACTGTAAAGTGGTCTTGTAGGTGTCACAACTAAAAGCACCCAACCCACACTGTAAAGTGGTCTTGTACGAGTCACAACTAAAAGCATCCAGCCCACACTGTAAAGTGGTCATGTAGGAATCACAACTAAAAGCATCCAACCCACACATTAAAGTTGTCTTGTAGGAGTCACAACTAAAAGCACCCAGCCCACACTGTAAAGTGGTCTTGTAGGAGTCACAACTAAAAGCTCCCAAACCCACACTGTAAAGTGGTCTTGTAGGAGTCACAACTAAAAGCACCCAACCCACACTGTAAAGTGGTCTTGTAGGAGTCACAATTAAAGCATCCAGCTCACACTGTAAAGTGGTCATGCAGATGTCACAACTAAAAGAACCCAGCCCACACTGTAAAGTGGTCTTGTAGGAGTCACAACTAAAAGCACCCAACCCACACTGTAAAGTGGTCATGCAGATGTCACAACTAAAAGAACCCAGCCCACACTGTAAAGTGGTCTTGTAGGAGTCACAACTAAAAGCACCCAGCACACACTGTAAAGTGGTCATGTAGGAGTCACAACTAAAAGCACCCAGCCCACAATGTAAAGTGGTCTTGTATGAGTCACAACTAAAAGCGTCCAGCCCACACTGTAAAGTGGTCATGTAGGTGACACAACTAAAAGCACCCAACCCACACCATAAAGTGGTCATGTAGGTGTCACAACTAAAAGCATCCAGCCCACACTGTAAAGTGGTCATGCAGATGCCACAACTAAAAGCACCCTACCCACACTGTAAACTGGTCATGTAGGAGTCACAACTAAAAGCACCCTAACCACACTGTAAAGTGGTCTTGTAGGAGTCACAACTAAAAGCACCCAGCCCACACTGTAAAGTGGTCTTGTAGGAATCACAAATAAAATCACCCAGCCCACACTGTAAAGTGGTCTTGTAGGTGTCACAAATAAAAGCACCCAGCCCACACTGTAAAGTGGTCTTGTAGGTGTCACAACTAAAAGCACCCAACCCACACTGTAAAGTGGTCTCATACGAGTCACAACTAAAAGTATCCAGCCCACACTGTAAAGTGGTCATGTAGGAGTCACAACTAAAAGCATCCAACCCACATTGTAAAGTGGTCTTGTAGGAGTCACAACTAAAAGCACCCAGCCCACACTGTAAAGTGGTCTTGTAGGAGTCACAACTAAAAGCACCCAACCCACACTGTAAAGTGGTCTTGTAGGAGTCACAAATAAAAGCACCCAACCCACACTGTAAAGTGGTCTTGTAGGTGTCACAAATAAAAGCACCCAGCCCACACTGTTAAGTGGTCTTGTAGGTGTCACAACTAAAAGCATCCAGCCCACACTGTAAAGTGGTCTTGTAGGTGTCACAACTAAAAGCACCCAACTCACACTGTAAAGTGGTCATGTAGGAGTCACAACTAAAAGCACCCAACACACACTGTTAAGTGGTCTTGTACGAGTTACAACTGAAAGCACCCAGCCCACATTGTAAAGTGGTCATGTAGGAGTCACAACTAAAAGCACCCAACCCACACTGTAAAGTGGTCATGTAGATGTCACAACTAAAATCATCCAGCCCACACTGTAAAGTGGTCATGCAGATGTCACAACTAAAAGCACACAACCCACACTGTAAAGTGTTCATGTAGGAGTCACAACTAAAAGCATCCAGCCCACACTGTAAAGTGGTCTTGTAGGTGTCACAACTAAAAGCATCCAGCCCACACTGTAAAGTGGTCTTGTAGGTGTCACAACTAAAAGCATCCAGCCCACACTGTAAAGTGGTCTTGTAGTAGTCACAACTAAAAGCATCCAACCCACACTGTAAAGTGGTCTTGTAGGTTTTACAACTAAAAGCATTCACCCCACACTGTAAAGTGGTCTTGTAGGAGTCACAACTAAAAGCACCCAAACCACACTGTAAAGTGGTCTTGTAGAAGTCACAACTAAAAGCACCCAGACCACTGTCGAGTGGTCTTGTAGGAGTCACAACTAAAAGCACCCAGCCCACACTGTAAAGTGGTCTTGTAGGAGTCACAACTATATGCACCCAGCCCACTGTTGAGTGGTCTTGTAGGAGTCACAAGTAAAAGCATCCAGCCCACACTCTAAAGTGGTCTTGTAGGAGTCACAAATAAAAGCATCCAACCCACACTGTAAAGTGGTCTTGTAGGAGTCACAACTAAAAGCATCCAGCCCACACTGTAAAGTGGTCTTGTAGGAGTCACAAATAAAAGCATCCAACCCACACTGTAAAATGGTCTTGTAGGAGTCACAACAAAAAGCACCCAGCCCACTGTTGAGTGGTCTTGTAGGTTTCACAACTAAAAGCATCCAGCCCACACTGTAAAGTGGTCTTGTAGGAGTCACAACTAAAAGCACCCAGCCCACTGTCAAGTGGTCTTGTAGGTATCACAAATAAAAGCATCCAGTTCACACTGTAAAGTGTTCTTGTACGAGTCACAACTAAAAGCATCCAGCCCACACTGTAAAGTGGTCATGTAAGTGTCACAAATAAAATCACCCAGCCCACACTGTAAAGTGGTCTTGTAGGAGTCACAACTAAAAGCACCCAGCACACACTGTAAAGTGGTCTTGTAGGAGTCACAACTAAAAGCACCCAGCCCACACTGTAAAGTGGTCTTGTAGGAGTCACAAATAAAAGCACCCAACCCACACTGTAAAGTGGTCTTGTAGGAGTCACAACTAAAAGCACGCAGCCCACACTGTAAAGTGGTCATGCAGATGTCACAACTAAAAGAACCCAGCCCACCCTGTAAAGTGTTCTTGTAGGAGTCACAACTAAAAGCACGCAGCCCACACTGTAAAGTGGTCATGCAGATGTCACAACTAAAAGAACCCAGCCCACACTGTAAAGTGGTCTTGTAGGAGTCACAACTAAAAGCACCCAGCACACACTGTAAAGTGGTCATGTAGGAGTCACAACTAAAAGCACCCAGCCCACATTGTAAAGTGGTCATGTAGGAGTCACAACTAAAAGCACCCAACCCACACTGTAAAGTGGTCATGTAGATGTCACAACTAAAAGCATCCAGCCCACACTGTAAAGTGGTCATGCAGATGTCACAACTAAAAGCACCCAACCCACACTGTAAAGTGGTATTATAGGTGTCACAACTAAAAGCATCCAGCCCACACTGTAAAGTGGTCTTGTAGTAGTCACAACTAAAAGCATCCAACCCACACTGTAAAGTGGTCTTGTAGGTGTTACAACTAAAAGCATCCACCCCACACTGTAAAGTGGTCTTGTAGGAGTCACAACTAAAAGCACGCAAACCACACTGTAAAGTGGTCTTGTAGAAGTCACAACTAAAAGCACCCAGCCCACTGTCGAGTGGTCTTGTAGGAGTCACAACTAGAAGCACCCAGCCCACACTGTAAAGTGGTCTTGTAGGAGTCACAACTAAAAGCACCCAGCCCACTGTTGAGTGGTCTTGTAGGAGTCACAAGTAAAAGCATCCAGCCCACACTCTAAAGTGGTCTTGTAGGAGTCACAAATAAAAGCATCCAACGCACACTGTAAAGTGGTCTTGTAGGAGTCACAACTAAAAGCACCCAGCCCACTGTGAAGTGGTTTTGTAGGTATCACAAATAAAAGCATCCAGTTCACACTGTAAAGTGTTCTTGTACGAGTCACAACTAAAAGCATCCAGCACACGCTGTAAAGTGGTCATGTAAGTGTCACAAATAAAAGCACCCAACCCACACTGTAAAGTGGTCTTGTAGGAGTCACAACTAAAAGCATCCAGCCCACACTGTAAAGTGGTCATGCAGATGTCACAACTAAAAGCACACAACCCACACTGTAAAGTGTTCATGTAGGAGTCACAACTAAAAGCATCCAGCCCACACTGTAAAGTGGTCTTGTAGGTGTCACAACTAAAAGCATCCAGCCCACACTGTAAAGTGGTCTTGTAGTAGTCACAACTAAAAGCATCCAACCCACACTGTAAAGTGGTCTTGTAGGTGTTACAACTAAAAGCATTCACCCCACACTGTAAAGTGGTCTTGTAGGAGTCACAACTAAAAGCACCCAAACCACACTGTAAAGTGGTCTTGTAGAAGTCACAACTAAAAGCACCCAGCCCACTGTCGAGTGGTCTTGTAGGAGTCACAACTAAAAGCACCCAGCCCACACTGTAAAGTGGTCTTGTAGGAGTCACAACTATAAGCACCCAGCCCACTGTTGAGTGGTCTTGTAGGAGTCACAAGTAAAAGCATCCAGCCCACACTCTAAAGTGGTCTTGTAGGAGTCACAAATAAAAGCATCCAACCCACACTGTAAAGTGGTCTTGTAGGAGTCACAACTAAAAGCATCCAGCCCACACTGTAAAGTGGTCTTGTAGGAGTCACAAATAAAAGCATCCAACGCACACTGTAAAATGGTCTTGTAGGAGTCACAGCTAAAAGCACCCAGCCCACTGTTGAGTGGTCTTGTAGGTTTCACAACTAAAAGCATCCAGCCCACACTGTAAAGTGGTCTTGTAGGAGTCACAACTAAAAGCACCCAGCCCACTGTCAAGTGGTCTTGTAGGTATCACAAATAAAAGCATCCAGTTCACACTGTAAAGTGTTCTTGTACGAGTCACAACTAAAAGCATCCAGCCCACACTGTAAAGTGGTCATGTAAGTGTCACAAATAAAAGCACCCAACCCACACTGTAAAGTGGTCATGTAAGTGTCACAAATAAAAGCACCCAACCCACACTGTAAAGTGGTCTTGTAGGAGTCACAACTAAAAGCACCCAGCCCACACTGTAAAGTGGTCTTGTAGGAGTCACAAATAAAAGCACCCAACCCACACTGTAAAGTGGTCTTGTAGGAGTCACAACTAAAAGCACGCAGCCCACACTGTAAAGTGGTCATGCAGATGTCACAACTAAAAGAACCCAGCCCACCCTGTAAAGTGTTCTTGTAGGAGTCACAACTAAAAGCACCCAGCACACACTGTAAAGTGGTCATGTAGGAGTCACAACTAAAAGAACCCAGCCCACAGTGTAAAGTGGTCTTGTAGGAGTCACAACTAAAAGCACCCAGCCCACATTGTAAAGTGGTCATGTAGGAGTCACAACTAAAAGCACCCAACCCACACTGTAAAGTGGTCATGTAGATGTCACAACTAAAAGCATCCAGCCC
This sequence comes from Eledone cirrhosa, assembly GCA_964016885.1. Taxonomy (NCBI): domain Eukaryota; kingdom Metazoa; phylum Mollusca; class Cephalopoda; order Octopoda; family Eledonidae; genus Eledone; species Eledone cirrhosa. The sequence goes on along the minus strand of OZ024740.1, from coordinate 59,955,042 downwards.
GCACTGTAAAGTGGTCATGCAGATGTCACAACTAAAAGCACCCAACCCACACTGTAAAGTGGTCTTATAGGTGTCACAACTAAAAGCATCCAGCCCACACTGTAAAGTGGTCTTGTAGTAGTCACAACTAAAAGCATCCAACCCACACTGTAAAGTGGTCTTGTAGGTGTTACAACTAAAAGCATCCACCCCACACTGTAAAGTGGTCTTGTAGGAGTCACAACTAAAAGCACGCAAACCACACTGTAAAGTGGTCTTGTAGAAGTCACAACTAAAAGCACCCAGCCCACTGTCGAGTGGTCTTGTAGGAGTCACAACTAAAAGCACCCAGCCCACACTGTAAAGTGGTCTTGTAGGAGTCACAACTAAAAGCACCCAGCCCACTGTAAAGTGGTCTTGTAGGAGTCACAATTAAAAGCATCCAGCCCACACTCTAAAGTGGTCTTGTAGGAGTCACAAATAAAAGCATCCAACGCACACTGTAAAGTGGTCTTGTAGGAGTCACAACTAAAAGCACCCAGCCCACTGTCAAGTGGTTTTGTAGGTATCACAAATAAAAGCATCCAGTTCACACTGTAAAGTGTTCTTGTACGAGTCACAACTAAAAGCATCCAGCACACGCTGTAAAGTGGTCATGTAAGTGTCACAAATAAAAGCACCCAACCCACACTGTAAAGTGGTCTTGTAGGAGTCACAACTAAAAGCATCCAGCCCACACTGTAAAGTGGTCATGCAGATGTCACAACTAAAAGCACACAACCCACACTGTAAAGTGTTCATGTAGGAGTCACAACTAAAAGCATCCAGCCCACACTGTAAAGTGGTCTTGTAGTAGTCACAACTAAAAGCATCCAACCCACACTGTAAATTGGTCTTGTAGGTGTTACAACTAAAAGCATTCACCCCACACTGTAAAGTGGTCTTGTAGGAGTCACAACTAAAAGCACCCAAACCACACTGTAAAGTGGTCTTGTAGAATTCACAACTAAAAGCACCCAGCCCACTGTCGAGTGGTCTTGTAGGAGTCACAACTAAAAGCACCCAGCCCACACTGTAAAGTGGTCTTGTAGGAGTCACAACTAAAAGCACCCAACCCACACTGTAAAGTGGTCTTGTAGGAGTCACAAATAAAAGCACCCAACCCACACTGTAAAGTGGTCTTGTAGGTGTCACAAATAAAAGCACCCAGCCCACACTGTTAAGTGGTCTTGTAGGTGTCACAACTAAAAGCATCCAGCCCACACTGTAAAGTGGTCTTGTAGGTGTCACAACTAAAAGCACCCAACTCACACTGTAAAGTGGTCATGTAGGAGTCACAACTAAAAGCACCCAACACACACTGTTAAGTGGTCTTGTACGAGTTACAACTGAAAGCACCCAGCCCACATTGTAAAGTGGTCATGTAGGAGTCACAACTAAAAGCACCCAACCCACACTGTAAAGTGGTCATGTAGATGTCACAACTAAAAGCATCCAGCCCACACTGTAAAGTGGTCATGCAGATGTCACAACTAAAAGCACACAACCCACACTGTAAAGTGTTCATGTAGGAGTCACAACTAAAAGCATCCAGCCCACACTGTAAAGTGGTCTTGTAGGTGTCACAACTAAAAGCATCCAGCCCACACTGTAAAGTGGTCTTGTAGGTGTCACAACTAAAAGCATCCAGCCCACACTGTAAAGTGGTCTTGTAGTAGTCACAACTAAAAGCATCCAACCCACACTGTAAAGTGGTCTTGTAGGTGTTACAACTAAAAGCATTCACCCCACACTGTAAAGTGGTCTTGTAGGAGTCACAACTAAAAGCACCCAAACCACACTGTAAAGTGGTCTTGTAGAAGTCACAACTAAAAGCACCCAGACCACTGTCGAGTGGTCTTGTAGGAGTCACAACTAAAAGCACCCAGCCCACACTGTAAAGTGGTCTTGTAGGAGTCACAACTATATGCACCCAGCCCACTGTTGAGTGGTCTTGTAGGAGTCACAAGTAAAAGCATCCAGCCCACACTCTAAAGTGGTCTTGTAGGAGTCACAAATAAAAGCATCCAACCCACACTGTAAAGTGGTCTTGTAGGAGTCACAACTAAAAGCATCCAGCCCACACTGTAAAGTGGTCTTGTAGGAGTCACAAATAAAAGCATCCAACCCACACTGTAAAATGGTCTTGTAGGAGTCACAACTAAAAGCACCCAGCCCACTGTTGAGTGGTCTTGTAGGTTTCACAACTAAAAGCATCCAGCCCACACTGTAAAGTGGTCTTGTAGGAGTCACAACTAAAAGCACCCAGCCCACTGTCAAGTGGTCTTGTAGGTATCACAAATAAAAGCATCCAGTTCACACTGTAAAGTGTTCTTGTACGAGTCACAACTAAAAGCATCCAGCCCACACTGTAAAGTGGTCATGTAAGTGTCACAAATAAAATCACCCAGCCCACACTGTAAAGTGGTCTTGTAGGAGTCACAACTAAAAGCACCCAGCACACACTGTAAAGTGGTCTTGTAGGAGTCACAACTAAAAGCACCCAGCCCACACTGTAAAGTGGTCTTGTAGGAGTCACAAATAAAAGCACCCAACCCACACTGTAAAGTGGTCTTGTAGGAGTCACAACTAAAAGCACGCAGCCCACACTGTAAAGTGGTCATGCAGATGTCACAACTAAAAGAACCCAGCCCACCCAGTAAAGTGTTCTTGTAGGAGTCACAACTAAAAGCACCCAGCACACACTGTAAAGTGGTCATGTAGGAGTCACAACTAAAAGAACCCAGCCCACACTGTAAAGTGGTCTTGTAGGAGTCACAACTAAAAGCACCCAGCACACACTGTAAAGTGGTCATGTAGGAGTCACAACTAAAAGCACCCAGCCCACATTGTAAAGTGGTCATGTAGGAGTCACAACTAAAAGCACCCAACCCACACTGTAAAGTGGTCATGTAGATGTCACAACTAAAAGCATCCAGCCCACACTGTAAAGTGGTCATGCAGATGTCACAACTAAAAGCACCCAACCCACACTGTAAAGTGGTATTATAGGTGTCACAACTAAAAGCATCCAGCCCACACTGTAAAGTGGTCTTGTAGTAGTCACAACTAAAAGCATCCAACCCACACTGTAAAGTGGTCTTGTAGGTGTTACAACTAAAAGCATCCACCCCACACTGTAAAGTGGTCTTGTAGGAGTCACAACTAAAAGCACGCAAACCACACTGTAAAGTGGTCTTGTAGAAGTCACAACTAAAAGCACCCAGCCCACTGTCGAGTGGTCTTGTAGGAGTCACAACTAGAAGCACCCAGCCCACACTGTAAAGTGGTCTTGTAGGAGTCACAACTAAAAGCACCCAGCCCACTGTTGAGTGGTCTTGTAGGAGTCACAAGTAAAAGCATCCAGCCCACACTCTAAAGTGGTCTTGTAGGAGTCACAAATAAAAGCATCCAACGCACACTGTAAAGTGGTCTTGTAGGAGTCACAACTAAAAGCACCCAGCCCACTGTGAAGTGGTTTTGTAGGTATCACAAATAAAAGCATCCAGTTCACACTGTAAAGTGTTCTTGTACGAGTCACAACTAAAAGCATCCAGCACACGCTGTAAAGTGGTCATGTAAGTGTCACAAATAAAAGCACCCAACCCACACTGTAAAGTGGTCTTGTAGGAGTCACAACTAAAAGCATCCAGCCCACACTGTAAAGTGGTCATGCAGATGTCACAACTAAAAGCACACAACCCACACTGTAAAGTGTTCATGTAGGAGTCACAACTAAAAGCATCCAGCCCACACTGTAAAGTGGTCTTGTAGGTGTCACAACTAAAAGCATCCAGCCCACACTGTAAAGTGGTCTTGTAGTAGTCACAACTAAAAGCATCCAACCCACACTGTAAAGTGGTCTTGTAGGTGTTACAACTAAAAGCATTCACCCCACACTGTAAAGTGGTCTTGTAGGAGTCACAACTAAAAGCACCCAAACCACACTGTAAAGTGGTCTTGTAGAAGTCACAACTAAAAGCACCCAGCCCACTGTCGAGTGGTCTTGTAGGAGTCACAATTAAAGCACCCAGCCCACACTGTAAAGTGGTCTTGTAGGAGTCACAACTATAAGCACCCAGCCCACTGTTGAGTGGTCTTGTAGGAGTCACAAGTAAAAGCATCCAGCCCACACTCTAAAGTGGTCTTGTAGGAGTCACAAATAAAAGCATCCAACCCACACTGTAAAGTGGTCTTGTAGGAGTCACAACTAAAAGCATCCAGCCCACACTGTAAAGTGGTCTTGTAGGAGTCACAAATAAAAGCATCCAACGCACACTGTAAAATGGTCTTGTAGGAGTCACAACTAAAAGCACCCAGCCCACTGTTGAGTGGTCTTGTAGGTTTCACAACTAAAAGCATCCAGCCCACACTGTAAAGTGTTCTTGTAGGAGTCACAACTAAAAGCACCCAGCCCACTGTCAAGTGGTCTTGTAGGTATCACAAATAAAAGCATCCAGTTCACACTGTAAAGTGTTCTTGTACGAGTCACAACTAAAAGCATCCAGCCCACACTGTAAAGTGGTCATGTAAGTGTCACAAATAAAAGCACCCAACCCACACTGTAAAGTGGTCTTGTAGGAGTCACAACTAAAAGCACCCAGCACACACTGTAAAGTGGTCTTGTAGGAGTCACAACTAAAAGCACCCAGCCCACACTGTAAAGTGGTCTTGTAGGAGTCACAAATAAAAGCACCCAACCCACACTGTAAAGTGGTCTTGTAGGAGTCACAACTAAAAGCACGCAGCCCACACTGTAAAGTGGTCATGCAGATGTCACAACTAAAAGAACCCAGCCCACCCTGTAAAGTGTTCTTGTAGGAGTCACAACTAAAAGCACCCAGCACACACTGTAAAGTGGTCATGTAGGAGTCACAACTAAAAGAACCCAGCCCACAGTGTAAAGTGGTCTTGTAGGAGTCACAACTAAAAGCACCCAGCCCACATTGTAAAGTGGTCATGTAGGAGTCACAACTAAAAGCACCCAACCCACACTGTAAAGTGGTCATGTAGATGTCACAACTAAAAGCATCCAGCCCGCACTGTAAAGTGGTCATGCAGATGTCACAACTAAAAGCACCCAACCCACACTGTAAAGTGGTCTTATAGGTGTCACAACTAAAAGCATCCAGCCCACACTGTAAAGTGGTCTTGTAGTAGTCACAACTAAAAGCATCCAACCCACACTGTAAAGTGGTCTTGTAGGTGTTACAACTAAAAGCATCCACCCCACACTGTAAAGTGGTCTTGTAGGAGTCACAACTAAAAGCACGCAAACCACACTGTAAAGTGGTCTTGTAGAAGTCACAACTAAAAGCACCCAGCCCACTGTCGAGTGGTCTTGTAGGAGTCACAAATAAAAGCACCCAGCCCACACTGTAAAGTGGTCTTGTAGGAGTCACAACTAAAAGCACCCAGCCCACTGTTGAGTGGTCTTGTAGGAGTCACAATTAAAAGCATCCAGCCCACACTCTAAAGTGGTCTTGTAGGAGTCACAAATAAAAGCATGCAACGCACACTGTAAAGTGGTCTTGTAGGAGTCACAACTAAAAGCACCCAGCCCACTGTCAAGTGGTTTTGTAGGTATCACAAATAAAAGCATCCAGTTCACACTGTAAAGTGTTCTTGTACGAGTCACAACTAAAAGCATCCAGCACACGCTGTAAAGTGGTCATGTAAGTGTCACAAATAAAAGCACCCAACCCACACTGTAAAGTGGTCTTGTAGGAGTCACAACTAAAAGCATCCAGCCCACACTGTAAAGTGGTCATGCAGATGTCACAACTAAAAGCACACAACCCACACTGTAAAGTGTTCATGTAGGAGTCACAACTAAAAGCATCCAGCCCACACTGTAAAGTGGTCTTGTAGTAGTCACAACTAAAAGCATCCAACCCACACTGTAAATTGGTCTTGTAGGTGTTACAACTAAAAGCATTCACCCCACACTGTAAAGTGGTCTTGTAGGAGTCACAACTAAAAGCACCCAAACCACACTGTAAAGTGGTCTTGTAGAATTCACAACTAAAAGCACCCAGCCCACTGTCGAGTGGTCTTGTAGGAGTCACAACTAAAAGCACCCAGCCCACACTGTAAAGTGGTCTTGTAGGAGTCACAACTATAAGCACCCAGCCCACTGTTGAGTGGTCTTGTAGAAGTCACAAGTAAAAGCATCCAGCCCACACTCTAAAGTGGTCTTGTAGGAGTCACAAATAAAAGCATCCAACCCACACTGTAAAGTGGTCTTGTAGGAGTCACAACTAAAAGCATCCAGCCCACACTGTAAAGTGGTCTTGTAGGAGTCACAAATAAAAGCATCCAACCCACACTGTAAAATGGTCTTGTAGGAGTCACAACTAAAAGCACCCAGCCCACTGTTGAGTGGTCTTGTAGGTTTCACAACTAAAAGCATCCAGCCCACACTGTAAAGTGGTCTTGTAGGAGTCACAACTAAAAGCACCCAGCCCACTGTCAAGTGGTCTTGTAGGTATCACAAATAAAAGCATCCAGTTCACACTGTAAAGTGTTCTTGTACGAGTCACAACTAAAAGCATCCAGCCCACACTGTAAAGTGGTCATGTAAGTGTCACAAATAAAAGCACCCAACCCACACTGTAAAGTGGTCTTGTAGGAGTCACAACTAAAAGCACCCAGCACACACTGTAAAGTGGTCTTGTAGGAGTCACAACTAAAAGCACCCAGCCCACACTGTAAAGTGGTCTTGTAGGAGTCACAAATAAAAGCACCCAACCCACACTGTAAAGTGGTCTTGTAGGAGTCACAACTAAAAGCACGCAGCCCACACTGTAAAGTGGTCATGCCGATGTCAAAACTAAAAGAACCCAGCCCACCCTGTAAAGTGTTCTTGTAGGAGTCACAACTAAAAGCACTCAGCACACACTGTAAAGTGGTTATGTAGGAGTCACAACTAAAAGAACCCAGCCCACACTGTAAAGTGGTCTTGTAGGAGTCACAACTAAAAGCACCCAGCACACACTGTAAAGTGGTCATGTAGGAGTCACAACTAAAAGCACCCAGCCCACATTGTAAAGTGGTCATGTAGGAGTCACAACTAAAAGCACCCAACCCACACTGTAAAGTGGTCATGTAGATGTCACAACTAAAAGCATCCAGCCCACACTGTAGAGTGGTCATGCAGATGTCACAACTAAAAGCACCCAACCCACACTGTAAAGTGGTCTTGTAGGAGTCACAACTAAAAGCACCCAGCCCACACTGTAAAGTGGTCTTGTAGGAGTCACAACTAAAAGAACCCAGCCCACACTGTAAAGTGGTCTTGTAAAAGTCACAAATAAAAGCACCCACACTGGAAAGTGATCTTGTAGGAGTCACAACTAAAAGCACGCAGAACACACTGTAAAGTGGTGATGCAGATGTCACAACTAAAAGAATCCAGCCCACACTGTAAAGTTTTCTTGTAGGAGTCACAACTAAAAGCACCCAGCACACACTGGAAAGTGGTCATGTAGGAGTCACAACTAAAAGCAACCAGCCTACATCGTAAAGTGGTCATGTAGGAGTCACAACTAAAAGCACCCAACCCACACTGTAAAGTGGTCATGTAGATGTCACAAATAAAGCACCCAGCCCACACTGTAAAGTGGTCTTGTAGGTGTCACAACTAAAAGCATCCAGCCCACACTGTAAAGTGGTCTTGTAGGTGTCACAACTAAAAGCACCCAACCCACACTGTAAAGTGATCTTGTACGAGTCACAACTAAAAGCATCCAGGCAACACTGTAAAGTGGTCATGTAGGAGTCACAACTAAAAGCATCCAACCCACACATTAAAGTTGTCTTGTAGGAGTCACAACTAAAAGCACCCAGCCCACACTGTAAAGTGGTCTTGTAGGAGTCACAACTTAAAGCACCCAAACCCACACTGTAAAGTGGTCTTGTAGGAGTCACAACTAAAAGCACCCAACCCACACTGTAAAGTGGTCTTGTAGGAGTCACAATTAAAGCATCCAGCTCACACTGTAAAGTGGTCATGCAGATGTCACAACTAAAAGAACCCAGCCTACACTGTAAAGTGGTCTTGTAGGAGTCACAACTAAAGGGACCCAGCCCACACTGTAAAGTGGTCATGCAGATGTCACAACTAGAAGAACCCAGCCCACACTGTAAAGTGGTCTTGTAGGAGTCACAACTAAAAGCACCCAGCACACACTGTAAAGTGGTAATGTAGGAGTCACAACTAAAAGCACCCAGCCCACAATGTAAAGTGGTCTTGTATGAGTCACAACTAAAAGCGTCCAGCCCACACTGTAAAGTGGTCATGTAGGTGACACAACTAAAAGCACCCAACCGACACCATAAAGTGGTCATGTAGGTGTCACAACTAAAAGCATCCAGCCCACACTGTAAAGTGGTCATGCAAATGTCACAACTAAAAGCACACTACCCACACTGTAAACTGGTCATGTAGGAGTCACGACTAAAAGCACCCAGCCCACACTGTAAAGTGGTCATGTAGGTGTCACAACTAAAAGCACCCAACCCACACCGTAAAGTGGTCTTGTACGAGTCATAACTAAAAGCACCCAGCCCACATTGTAAAGTGGTCATGTAGGAGTCACAACTAAAAGCATCCAGCCCACACTGTAAAGTGGTCATGCAGATGTCACAACTAAAAGCACCCTACCCACACTGTAAACTGGTCATGTAGGAGTCACAACTAAAAGCACCCAGCCCACACTGTAAAGTGGTCTTGTAGGAGTCACAACTAAAAGCACCCAGCCCACACTGTAAAGTGGTCTTGTAGGAGTCACAAATAAAAGCACCCAACCCACACTGTAAAGTGGTCTTGTAGGTGTCACAAATAAAAGCACCCAGCCCACATTGTAAAGTGGTCTTGTAGGTGTCACAACTAAAAGCATCCAGCCCACACTGTAAAGTGGTCTTGTAGGTGTCACAACTAAAAGCACCCAACCCACACTGTAAAGTGGTCTTGTACGAGTCACAACTAAAAGTATCCAGCCCACACTGTAAAGTGGTCATGTAGGAGTCACAACTAAAAGCATCCAACCCACACTGTAAAGTGGTCTTGTAGGAGTCACAACTAAAAGCACCCAGCCCACACTGTAAAGTGGTCTTGTAGGAGTCACAACTAAAAGCACACAACCCACACTGTAAAGTGGTCTTGTAGGAGTCACAACTAAAAGCACCCAAATCACACTGTAAAGTGGTCTTGTAGGAGTCACAATTAAAGCATCCAGCTCACACAGTAAAGTGGTCTTGCAGATGTCACAACTAAAAGAACCCAGCCCACACTGTAAAGTGTTCTTGTAGGAGTCACAACTAAAAGCACCCAGCCCACACTGTAAAGTGGTCATGCAGATCTCACAACTAAAAGAACCCAGCCCACACTGTAAAGTGGTCTTGTAGGAGTCACAACTAAAAGCACCCAGCACACACTGTAAAGTGGTCATGTAGGAGTCATAACTAAAAGCACCCAGCCGACACTGTAAAGTGGTCATGCAGATGTCACAACTAAAAGTACCCAGCCCACACTGTAAAGTGGTCTTGTAGGTGTCACAACTAAAGCACCCAGCACACACTGTAAAGTGGTCATGTAGGAGTCACAACTAAAAGCACCCAGCCGACACTGTAAAGTGGTCTTGTAGGAGTCACAACTAAAAGCACCCAGCACACACTGTTAAGTGGTCTTGTAGGAGTCATAACTAAAAGCATCCAGCCCACACTGTAAAGTGGTCTTGTAGGAGTCACAACTAAAAGCACCCAGCACACACTGTAAAGTGGTCAAGTAGGAGTCACAACTAAAAGCACCCAGCCCACAATGTAAAGTGGTCTTGTATGAGTCACAACTAAAAGTACCCAGCCCACATTGTAAAGTGTTCATGTAGGAGTCACAACTAAAAGCACCCAACCCTCACTGTAAAGTGATCATGTAGATGTCACAACTAAAATCATCCAGCCCACACTGTAAAGTGGTCATGCAGATGTCACAACTAATAGCACACTACCCACACTGTAACGGTGTCATGTAGGAGTCACAACTAAAAGCACCCAGCCCACACTGTAAAGTGGTCTTGTAGGAGTCACAACTAAAAGCACCCAGCCCACACTGTAAAGTGGTCTTGTAGGAGTCACAAATAAAAGCACCCAACCCACACTGTAAAGTGGTCTTGTAGGTGTCACAAATAAAAGCACCCAGCCCACACTGTAAAGTGGTCTTTTAGGTGTCACAACTAAAAGCATCCAGCCCACACTGTAAAGTGGTCTTGTAGGTGTCACAACTAAAAGCACCCAAACCACACTGTAAAGTGGTCTTGTAGAAGTCATAACTAAAAGCACCCAGGCCACTGTCGAGTGGTCTTGTAGGAGTCACAACTAAAAGCACCCAGCCCACACTGTAAAGTGGTCTTGTAGGAGTCACAACTATAAGCACCCAGCCCACTGTTGAGTGGTCTTCTAGGAGTCACAATTAAAAGCATCCAGCCCACACTCTAAAGGGGTCTTGTAGGAGTCACAAATAAAAGCATCCAACCCACACTGTAAAGTGGTCTTGTAGGAGTCACAACTAAAAGCACCCAGACCACTGTCAAGTGGTTTTGTAGGTATCACAAATAAAAGCATCCAGTTCACACTGTAAAGTGTTCTTGTAGGAGTCACAACTAAAAGCATCTAGCCCACACTGTAAAGTGGTCATGTAAGTGTCACAAATAAAAGCACCCAACCCACACTGTAAAGTTGTCTTGTAGGAGTCACAACTAAAAGCACCCAGCCCACACTGAAAAGTGGTCTTGTAGGAGTCACAACTAAAAGCACCCAGCCCACACTGTAAAGTGTTCTTGTAGGAGTCACAAATAAAAGCACCCAACCCACACTGTAAAGTGGTCATGCAGATGTCACAACTAAAAGCACCCAACCAACACTGTAAAGGGGTCATGTAGGGGTCACAACTAAAAGCATCCAGTCCACACTGTAAAGTGGTCTTGTAGGTGTCACAAATAAAAGCACCCAGCCCACACTGTAAAGTGGTCTTGTAGGTGTCACAACTAAAAGCATCCAGCCCACACTGTAAAGTGGTCTTGAAGGTGTCACAACTAAAAGCACCCAACCCACACTGTAAAGTGGTCTTGTACGAGTCACAACTAAAAGCATCCAGCCCACACTGTAAAGTGGTCATGTAGGAGTCACAACTAAAAGCATCCAACCCACACATTAAAGTTGTCTTGTAGGAGTCACAACTAAAATCACACAGCCCACACTGTAAAGTGGTCTTGTAGGAGTCACAAATAAAAGCACCCAAACCCACACTGTAAAGTGGTCTTGTAGGAGTCACAACTAAAAGCACCCAACCCACACTGTAAAGTGGTCTTGTAGGAGTCACAATTAAAGCATCCAGCTCACACTGTAAAGTGGTTATGCAGATGTCACAACTAAAAGAACCCAGCCCACACTGTAAAGTGGTGTTGTAGGAGTCACAACTAAAAGCACCCAACCCACACTGTAAAGTGGTCATGCAGATGTCACAACTAAAAGAACCCATCCCACACTGTAAAGTGGTCTTGTAGGAGTCACAACTAAAAGGACCCAGCCCACACTGTAAAGTGGTCATGCAGATGTCACAACTAAAAGAACCCAGCCCACACTGTAAAGTGGTCTTGTAGGAGTCACAACTAAAAGCACCCAGCACACACTGTCAAGTGGTCATGTAGGAGTCACAACTAAAAGCACCCAGCCCACAATATGAAATGGTCTTGTATGAGTCACAACTAAAAGCGTCCAGCCCACACTGTAAAGTGGTCATGTAGGTGACACAACTAAAAGCACCCAGCCCACTGTCGAGTGGTCTTGTAGGTATCACAAATAAAAGCATCCAGTTCACACTGTAAAGTGTTCTTGTAGGAGTCACAACTAAAAGCATCTAGCCCACACTGTAAAGTGGTCATGTAAGTGTCACAACTAAAAGCACCCAAACCACACTGTAAAGTGGTCTTGTAGAAGTCATAACTAAAAGCACCCAGGCCACTGTCGAGTGGTCTTGTAGGAGTCACAACTAAAAGCACCCAGCCCACACTGTAAAGTGGTCTTGTAGGAGTCACAACTATAAGCACCCAGCCCACTGTTGAGTGGTCTTCTAGGAGTCACAATTAAAAGCATCCAGCCCACACTGTAAAGTGGTCTTGTAGGAGTCACAAATAAAAGCATCCAACGCACACTGTAAAATGGTCTTGTAGGAGTCACAACTAAAAGCACCCAGCCCACTGTTGAGTGGTCTTGTAGGTTTCACAACTAAAAGCATCCAGCCCACACTGTAAAGTGGTCTTGTAGGAGTCACAACTAAAAGCACCCAGCCCACTGTCAAGTGGTCTTGTAGGTATCACAAATAAAAGCATCCAGTTCACACTGTAAAGTGTTCTTGTACGAGTCACAACTAAAAGCATCCAGCCCACACTGTAAAGTGGTCATGTAAGTGTCACAAATAAAAGCACCCAACCCACACTGTAAAGTGGTCTTGTAGGAGTCACAACTAAAAGCACCCAGCACACACTGTAAAGTGGTCTTGTAGGAGTCACAACTAAAAGCACCCAGCCCACACTGTAAAGTGGTCTTGTAGGAGTCACAAATAAAAGCACCCAACCCACACTGTAAAGTGGTCTTGTAGGAGTCACAACTAAAAGCACGCAGCCCACACTGTAAAGTGGTCATGCAGATGTCACAACTAAAAGAACCCAGCCCACCCTGTAAAGTGTTCTTGTAGGAGTCACAACTAAAAGCACCCAGCACACACTGTAAAGTGGTCATGTAGGAGTCACAACTAAAAGAACCCAGCCCACAGTGTAAAGTGGTCTTGTAGGAGTCACAACTAAAAGCACCCAGCCCACATTGTAAAGTGGTCATGTAGGAGTCACAACTAAAAGCACCCAACCCACACTGTAAAGTGGTCATGTAGATGTCACAACTAAAAGCATCCAGCCCGCACTGTAAAGTGGTCATGCAGATGTCACAACTAAAAGCACCCAACCCACACTGTAAAGTGGTCTTATAGGTGTCACAACTAAAAGCATCCAGCCCACACTGTAAAGTGGTCTTGTAGTAGTCACAACTAAAAGCATCCAACCCACACTGTAAAGTGGTCTTGTAGGTGTTACAACTAAAAGCATCCACCCCACACTGTAAAGTGGTCTTGTAGGAGTCACAACTAAAAGCACGCAAACCACACTGTAAAGTGGTCTTGTAGAAGTCACAACTAAAAGCACCCAGCCCACTGTCGAGTGGTCTTGTAGGAGTCACAACTAAAAGCACCCAGCCCACACTGTAAAGTGGTCTTGTAGGAGTCACAACTAAAAGCACCCAGCCCACTGTTGAGTGGTCTTGTAGGAGTCACAATTAAAAGCATCCAGCCCACACTCTAAAGTGGTCTTGTAGGAGTCACAAATAAAAGCATCCAACGCACACTGTAAAGTGGTCTTGTAGGAGTCACAACTAAAAGCACCCAGCCCACTGTCAAGTGGTTTTGTAGGTATCACAAATAAAAGCATCCAGTTCACACTGTAAAGTGTTCTTGCACGAGTCACAACTAAAAGCATCCAGCACACGCTGTAAAGTGGTCATGTAAGTGTCACAAATAAAAGCACCCAACCCACACTGTAAAGTGGTCTTGTAGGAGTCACAACTAAAAGCATCCAGCCCACACTGTAAAGTGGTCATGCAGATGTCACAACTAAAAGCACACAACCCACACTGTAAAGTGTTCATGTAGGAGTCACAACTAAAAGCATCCAGCCCACACTGTAAAGTGGTCTTGTAGTAGTCACAACTAAAAGCATCCAACCCACACTGTAAATTGGTCTTGTAGGTGTTACAACTAAAAGCATTCACCCCACACTGTAAAGTGGTCTTGTAGGAGTCACAACTAAAAGCACCCAAACCACACTGTAAAGTGGTCTTGTAGAATTCACAACTAAAAGCACCCAGCCCACTGTCGAGTGGTCTTGTAGGAGTCACAACTAAAAGCACCCAGCCCACACTGTAAAGTGGTCTTGTAGGAGTCACAACTATAAGCACCCAGCCCACTGTTGAGTGGTCTTGTAGAAGTCACAAGTAAAAGCATCCAGCCCACACTCTAAAGTGGTCTTGTAGGAGTCACAAATAAAAGCATCCAACCCACACTGTAAAGTGGTCTTGTAGGAGTCACAACTAAAAGCATCCAGCCCACACTGTAAAGTGGTCTTGTAGGAGTCACAAATAAAAGCATCCAACCCACACTGTAAAATGGTCTTGTAGGAGTCACAACTAAAAGCACCCAGCCCACTGTTGAGTGGTCTTGTAGGTTTCACAACTAAAAGCATCCAGCCCACACTGTAAAGTGGTCTTGTAGGAGTCACAACTAAAAGCACCCAGCCCACTGTCAAGTGGTCTTGTAGGTATCACAAATAAAAGCATCCAGTTCACACTGTAAAGTGTTCTTGTACGAGTCACAACTAAAAGCATCCAGCCCACACTGTAAAGTGGTCATGTAAGTGTCACAAATAAAAGCACCCAACCCACACTGTAAAGTGGTCTTGTAGGAGTCACAACTAAAAGCACCCAGCACACACTGTAAAGTGGTCTTGTAGGAGTCACAACTAAAAGCACCCAGCCCACACTGTAAAGTGGTCTTGTAGGAGTCACAAATAAAAGCACCCAACCCACACTGTAAAGTGGTCTTGTAGGAGTCACAACTAAAAGCACGCAGCCCACACTGTAAAGTGGTCATGCCGATGTCAAAACTAAAAGAACCCAGCCCACCCTGTAAAGTGTTCTTGTAGGAGTCACAACTAAAAGCACTCAGCACACACTGTAAAGTGGTTATGTAGGAGTCACAACTAAAAGAACCCAGCCCACACTGTAAAGTGGTCTTGTAGGAGTCACAACTAAAAGCACCCAGCACACACTGTAAAGTGGTCATGTAGGAGTCACAACTAAAAGCACCCAGCCCACATTGTAAAGTGGTCATGTAGGAGTCACAACTAAAAGCACCCAACCCACACTGTAAAGTGGTCATGTAGATGTCACAACTAAAAGCATCCAGCCCACACTGTAAAGTGGTCATGCAGATGTCACAACTAAAAGCACCCAACCCACACTGTAAAGTGGTCT
This sequence comes from Eledone cirrhosa, assembly GCA_964016885.1. Classification (NCBI taxonomy): domain Eukaryota; kingdom Metazoa; phylum Mollusca; class Cephalopoda; order Octopoda; family Eledonidae; genus Eledone; species Eledone cirrhosa. The sequence continues at coordinate 59,939,892 of OZ024740.1, read as the reverse complement.
TGTAGGAGTCACAACTAAAAGCACCCAGCCCACACTGTAAAGTGGTCTTGTAGGAGTCACAACTAAAAGAACCCAGCCCACACTGTAAAGTGGTCTTGTAAAAGTCACAAATAAAAGCACCCACACTGGAAAGTGATCTTGTAGGAGTCACAACTAAAAGCACGCAGAACACACTGTAAAGTGGTGATGCAGATGTCACAACTAAAAGAATCCAGCCCACACTGTAAAGTTTTCTTGTAGGAGTCACAACTAAAAGCACCCAGCACACACTGGAAAGTGGTCATGTAGGAGTCACAACTAAAAGCAACCAGCCTACATCGTAAAGTGGTCATGTAGGAGTCACAACTAAAAGCACCCAACCCACACTGTAAAGTGGTCATGTAGATGTCACAAATAAAGCACCCAGCCCACACTGTAAAGTGGTCTTGTAGGTGTCACAACTAAAAGCATCCAGCCCACACTGTAAAGTGGTCTTGTAGGTGTCACAACTAAAAGCACCCAACCCACACTGTAAAGTGATCTTGTACGAGTCACAACTAAAAGCATCCAGGCAACACTGTAAAGTGGTCATGTAGGAGTCACAACTAAAAGCATCCAACCCACACATTAAAGTTGTCTTGTAGGAGTCACAACTAAAAGCACCCAGCCCACACTGTAAAGTGGTCTTGTAGGAGTCACAACTTAAAGCACCCAAACCCACACTGTAAAGTGGTCTTGTAGGAGTCACAACTAAAAGCACCCAACCCACACTGTAAAGTGGTCTTGTAGGAGTCACAATTAAAGCATCCAGCTCACACTGTAAAGTGGTCATGCAGATGTCACAACTAAAAGAACCCAGCCTACACTGTAAAGTGGTCTTGTAGGAGTCACAACTAAAAGCACCCAACCCACACTGTAAAGTGGTCATGCACATGTCACAACTAAAAGAACCCAGCCCACACTGTAAAGTGGTCTTGTAGGAGTCACAACTAAAGGGACCCAGCCCACACTGTAAAGTGGTCATGCAGATGTCACAACTAGAAGAACCCAGCCCACACTGTAAAGTGGTCTTGTAGGAGTCACAACTAAAAGCACCCAGCACACACTGTAAAGTGGTAATGTAGGAGTCACAACTAAAAGCACCCAGCCCACAATGTAAAGTGGTCTTGTATGAGTCACAACTAAAAGCGTCCAGCCCACACTGTAAAGTGGTCATGTAGGTGACACAACTAAAAGCACCCAACCGACACCATAAAGTGGTCATGTAGGTGTCACAACTAAAAGCATCCAGCCCACACTGTAAAGTGGTCATGCAAATGTCACAACTAAAAGCACACTACCCACACTGTAAACTGGTCATGTAGGAGTCACGACTAAAAGCACCCAGCCCACACTGTAAAGTGGTCATGTAGGTGTCACAACTAAAAGCACCCAACCCACACCGTAAAGTGGTCTTGTACGAGTCATAACTAAAAGCACCCAGCCCACATTGTAAAGTGGTCATGTAGGAGTCACAACTAAAAGCATCCAGCCCACACTGTAAAGTGGTCATGCAGATGTCACAACTAAAAGCACCCTACCCACACTGTAAACTGGTCATGTAGGAGTCACAACTAAAAGCACCCAGCCCACACTGTAAAGTGGTCTTGTAGGAGTCACAACTAAAAGCACCCAGCCCACACTGTAAAGTGGTCTTGTAGGAGTCACAAATAAAAGCACCCAACCCACACTGTAAAGTGGTCTTGTAGGTGTCACAAATAAAAGCACCCAGCCCACATTGTAAAGTGGTCTTGTAGGTGTCACAACTAAAAGCATCCAGCCCACACTGTAAAGTGGTCTTGTAGGTGTCACAACTAAAAGCACCCAACCCACACTGTAAAGTGGTCTTGTACGAGTCACAACTAAAAGTATCCAGCCCACACTGTAAAGTGGTCATGTAGGAGTCACAACTAAAAGCATCCAACCCACACTGTAAAGTGGTCTTGTAGGAGTCACAACTAAAAGCACCCAGCCCACACTGTAAAGTGGTCTTGTAGGAGTCACAACTAAAAGCACACAACCCACACTGTAAAGTGGTCTTGTAGGAGTCACAACTAAAAGCACCCAAATCACACTGTAAAGTGGTCTTGTAGGAGTCACAATTAAAGCATCCAGCTCACACAGTAAAGTGGTCTTGCAGATGTCACAACTAAAAGAACCCAGCCCACACTGTAAAGTGTTCTTGTAGGAGTCACAACTAAAAGCACCCAGCCCACACTGTAAAGTGGTCATGCAGATCTCACAACTAAAAGAACCCAGCCCACACTGTAAAGTGGTCTTGTAGGAGTCACAACTAAAAGCACCCAGCACACACTGTAAAGTGGTCATGTAGGAGTCATAACTAAAAGCACCCAGCCGACACTGTAAAGTGGTCATGCAGATGTCACAACTAAAAGTACCCAGCCCACACTGTAAAGTGGTCTTGTAGGTGTCACAACTAAAGCACCCAGCACACACTGTAAAGTGGTCATGTAGGAGTCACAACTAAAAGCACCCAGCCGACACTGTAAAGTGGTCTTGTAGGAGTCACAACTAAAAGCACCCAGCACACACTGTTAAGTGGTCTTGTAGGAGTCATAACTAAAAGCATCCAGCCCACACTGTAAAGTGGTCTTGTAGGAGTCACAACTAAAAGCACCCAGCACACACTGTAAAGTGGTCAAGTAGGAGTCACAACTAAAAGCACCCAGCCCACAATGTAAAGTGGTCTTGTATGAGTCACAACTAAAAGTACCCAGCCCACATTGTAAAGTGTTCATGTAGGAGTCACAACTAAAAGCACCCAACCCTCACTGTAAAGTGATCATGTAGATGTCACAACTAAAATCATCCAGCCCACACTGTAAAGTGGTCATGCAGATGTCACAACTAATAGCACACTACCCACACTGTAACGTGGTCATGTAGGAGTCACAACTAAAAGCACCCAGCCCACACTGTAAAGTGGTCTTGTAGGAGTCACAACTAAAAGCACCCAGCCCACACTGTAAAGTGGTCTTGTAGGAGTCACAAATAAAAGCACCCAACCCACACTGTAAAGTGGTCTTGTAGGTGTCACAAATAAAAGCACCCAGCCCACACTGTAAAGTGGTCTTTTAGGTGTCACAACTAAAAGCATCCAGCCCACACTGTAAAGTGGTCTTGTAGGTGTCACAACTAAAAGCACCCAAACCACACTGTAAAGTGGTCTTGTAGAAGTCATAACTAAAAGCACCCAGGCCACTGTCGAGTGGTCTTGTAGGAGTCACAACTAAAAGCACCCAGCCCACACTGTAAAGTGGTCTTGTAGGAGTCACAACTATAAGCACCCAGCCCACTGTTGAGTGGTCTTCTAGGAGTCACAATTAAAAGCATCCAGCCCACACTCTAAAGGGGTCTTGTAGGAGTCACAAATAAAAGCATCCAACCCACACTGTAAAGTGGTCTTGTAGGAGTCACAACTAAAAGCACCCAGACCACTGTCAAGTGGTTTTGTAGGTATCACAAATAAAAGCATCCAGTTCACACTGTAAAGTGTTCTTGTAGGAGTCACAACTAAAAGCATCTAGCCCACACTGTAAAGTGGTCATGTAAGTGTCACAAATAAAAGCACCCAACCCACACTGTAAAGTTGTCTTGTAGGAGTCACAACTAAAAGCACCCAGCCCACACTGTAAAGTGGTCTTGTAGGAGTCACAACTAAAAGCACCCAGCCCACACTGTAAAGTGTTCTTGTAGGAGTCACAAATAAAAGCACCCAACCCACACTGTAAAGTGGTCATGCAGATGTCACAACTAAAAGCACCCAACCAACACTGTAAAGGGGTCATGTAGGGGTCACAACTAAAAGCATCCAGTCCACACTGTAAAGTGGTCTTGTAGGTGTCACAAATAAAAGCACCCAGCCCACACTGTAAAGTGGTCTTGTAGGTGTCACAACTAAAAGCATCCAGCCCACACTGTAAAGTGGTCTTGAAGGTGTCACAACTAAAAGCACCCAACCCACACTGTAAAGTGGTCTTGTACGAGTCACAACTAAAAGCATCCAGCCCACACTGTAAAGTGGTCATGTAGGAGTCACAACTAAAAGCATCCAACCCACACATTAAAGTTGTCTTGTAGGAGTCACAACTAAAATCACACAGCCCACACTGTAAAGTGGTCTTGTAGGAGTCACAAATAAAAGCACCCAAACCCACACTGTAAAGTGGTCTTGTAGGAGTCACAACTAAAAGCACCCAACCCACACTGTAAAGTGGTCTTGTAGGAGTCACAATTAAAGCATCCAGCTCACACTGTAAAGTGGTTATGCAGATGTCACAACTAAAAGAACCCAGCCCACACTGTAAAGTGGTGTTGTAGGAGTCACAACTAAAAGCACCCAACCCACACTGTAAAGTGGTCATGCAGATGTCACAACTAAAAGAACCCATCCCACACTGTAAAGTGGTCTTGTAGGAGTCACAACTAAAAGGACCCAGCCCACACTGTAAAGTGGTCATGCAGATGTCACAACTAAAAGAACCCAGCCCACACTGTAAAGTGGTCTTGTAGGAGTCACAACTAAAAGCACCCAGCACACACTGTCAAGTGGTCATGTAGGAGTCACAACTAAAAGCACCCAGCCCACAATATGAAATGGTCTTGTATGAGTCACAACTAAAAGCGTCCAGCCCACACTGTAAAGTGGTCATGTAGGTGACACAACTAAAAGCACCCAACCCACACCGTAAAGTGGTCATGTAGCTGTCACAACTAAAAGCACCCAACACACACTGAAAAGTGGTCTTGTACGAGTCACAACTAAAAGCACCCAGCCCACATTGTAAAGTGGTCATGTAGGAGTCACAACTAAAAGCACCCATCCCACACTGTAAAGTGGTCAAGTTGATGTCACAACTAAAAGCATCCAGCCCACACTGTAAAGTGGTCTTGTAGGTTTCACAAATAAAAGCACCCAGCCCACACTGTAAAGTGGTATTGTAGGTGTCACAACTAAAAGCATCCAGCCCACACTGTAAAGTGGTCTTGTAGGTGTCACAACTAAAAGCACCCAACCCACACTGTAAAGTGGTCTTGTACGAGTCACAACTAAAAGCATCCAGCCCACACTGTTAAGTGGTCATGTAGGAGTCACAACTAAAAGCATCCAACCCACACTGTAAAGTGGTCTTGTAGGAGTCACAACTAAAAGCACCCAGCCCACACTGTAAAGTGGTCTTGTAGGAGTCACAACTAAAAGCACCCAACCCACACTGTAAAGTGGTCTTGTAGGAGTCACAACTAAAAGCACCCAACTCACACTGTAAAGTGGTCTTGGTAGGAGTCACAATTAAAGCATCCAGCTCACACATTAAAGTGGTCATGCAGATGTCACAACTAAAAGAACCCAGCCCACACTGTAAAGTGGTCATGTAGATCTCACAGCTAAAAGCATCCAGCCCACACTGTAAAGGGGTCATGCAGATGTGACAACTAAAAGCACCCAACCAACACTGTAAAGTGGTCATGTAGGGGTCACAACCAAAAGCATCCAGTCCACACTGTAAAGTGGTCTTGTAGGTGTCACAAATAAAAGCACCCAGCCCACATTGTAAAGTGGTCTTGTAGGTGTCACAACTAAAAGCATCCAGCCCACACTGTAAAGTGGTCTTGTAGGTGTCACAACTAAAAGCACCCAACCCCCACTGTAAAGTGGTCTTGTACAAGTCACAACTAAAAGCATCCAGCCCACACTGTAAAGTGGTAATGTAGGAGTCACAACTAAAAGCATCCAACCCACACATTAAAGTTGTCTTGTAGGAGTCACAACTAAAAGCACACAGCCCACACTGTAAAGTGGTCTTGTAGGAGTCACAAATAAAAGCACCCAACCCACACTGTAAAGTGGTCTTGTAGGAGTCACAATTAAAGCATCCAGCTCACACTGTAAAGTGGTCATGCAGATGTCACAACTAAAAGAACCCAGCCCACACTGTAAAGTGGTCTTGTAGGAGCCACAACTAAAAGCACCCAACCCACACTGTAAAGTGGTCATGCAGATGTCACAACTAAAAGAACCCATCCCACACTGTAAAGTGGTCTTGTAGGAGTCACAACTAAAAGGACCCAGCCCACACTGTAATGTGGTCATGCAGATGTCACAACTAAAAGAACCCAGCCCACACTGTAAAGTGGTCTTGTAGGAGTCACAATTAAAGGCACCCAGCACACACTGTAAAGTGGTCATGTAGGAGTCACAACTAAAAGCACCCAGCCCACAATGTAAAATGGTCTTGTATGAGTCACAACTAGAAGCGTCCAGCCCACACAGTAAAGTGGTCATGTAGGTGACACAACTAAAAGCACCCAACCCACACCGTAAAGTGGTCATGTAGCTGTCACAACTAAAAGCACCCAACGCACACTGTAAAGTGGTCTTGTACGAGTCACAACTAAAAGCACCCAGCCCACATTGTAAAGTGGTCATGTAGGAGTCACAACTAAAAGCACCCAACCCACACTGTAAAGTGGTCATGTTGATGTCACAACTAAAAGCACCCAGCCCACTCTGTAAAGTGGTCTTGTAGGAGTCACAACTAAAAGCACCCAACCCACACTGTAAAGTGGTCTTGTAGGAGTCACAACTAAAAGCACCCAACCCACACTGTAAAGTGGTCATGTTGATGTCACAACTAAAAGCACCCAGCCCACTCTGTAAAGTGGTCTTGTAGGAGTCACAACTAAAAGCACCCAACCCACACTGTAAAGTGGTCTTGTAGGAGTCACAATTAAAGCATCCAGCTCACACAGTAAAGTGGTCATGCAGATGTCACAACTAAAAGAACCCAGCCCACACTGTAAAGTGTTTTTGTAGGAGTCACAATTAAAAGCACCCAGCCCACACTGTAAAGTGGTCATGCAGATGTCACTACTAAAAGAACCCAGCCCACACTGTAAAGTGGTCTTGTAGGAGTGACAACTAAAAGCACCCAGCACACACTGTAAAGTGGTCATGTAGGAGTCACAACTAAAAGCACCCAGCCGACACTGTAAAGTGGTCATGTTGGAGTTACAACTAAAAGCATCCAGCTCACACTGCAAAGTGGTCTTGTAGGAGTCACAACTAAAAGCACCCAGCACACACTGTGAAGTGGTCATGTAGGAGTCACAACTAAAAGCACCCAACCCACACTGTAAAGTGGTCATGTAGATGTCACAACTAAAATCATCCAGACCACACTGTAAAGTGGTCATGCACATGTCACAACTAAAAGCACCCTACCCACACTGTAAAGTGGTCATGTATGAGTCACAACTAAAAGCACCCAGCCCACACTGTAAAGTGGTCTTGTAGGAGTCACAACTAAAAGCACCCAGCCCTCACTGTAAAGTGGTCTTGTAGGAGTCAAAAATAAAAGCACCCAAACCACACTGTAAAGTGGTCTTGTAGGTGTCACAAATAAAAGCACCCAGCCCACACTGGAAAGTGGTCTTGTAGGTGTCACAACTAAAAGCATCCAGCCCACACTGTAAAGTGGTCTTGTAGGTGTCACAACTAAAAGCACCCAACTCACACTGTAAAGTGGTCATGTAGGTGTCACAACTAAAAGCACCCAACGCACACTGTAAAGTGGTCTTGTACGAGTTACAACTAAAAGCACCCAGCCCACAGTGTAAAGTGGTCATGTAGGAGTCACAACTAAAAGCACCCAACCCACACTGTAAAGTGGTCATGTAGATGTAACAACTAAAATCATCCAGCCCACACTGTAAAGTGGTCATGCAGATGTCACAACTAAAAGCACCCAACCCACACTGTAAAGTGGTCATGTAGGAGTCACAACTAAAAGCATACAGCCCACACTGTAAAGTGATCTTGTAGGTGTCACAACTAAAAGCATCCAGCCCACACTGTAAAGTGGTCTGGTAGTAGTCACAACTAAAAGCATCCAACCGACACTGTAAAGTGGTCTTGTAGGTGTTACAACTAAAAGCATCCACCCCACACTGTAAAGTGGTCTTGTAGGAGTCACAACTAAAAGCACCCAATCCACAGTGTAAAGTGGTCTTGTAGGTGTCACAAATAAAAGCACCTAGCCCACTGTCGAGTGGTCTTGTAGGAGTCACAACTAAAAGCACCCATCCCACACTGTAAAGTGGTCTTGTAGGAGTCACAAGTAAAAGCATCCAGCCCACACTCTAAAGTGGTCTTGTAGGAGTCACAAATAAAAGCATCCAACCCACACTGTAAAGTGGTCTTGTAGGAGTCACAACTAAAAGCACCCAGCCCACTGTCAAGTGGTTTTGTAGGTATCACAAATAAAAGCATCCAGTTCACACTGTAATGTGTTCTTGTACGAGTCACAACTAAAAGCATCCAGCCCACACTGTAAAGTGGTCATGTAAGTGTCACAAATAAAAGCACCCAACCCACACTGTAAAGTCGTCTTGTAGGAGTCACAACTAAAAGCACCCAGCCCACAATGTAAAGTGGTCTTGTAGGAGTCACAACTAAAAGCACCCAGCCCACACTGTAAAGTGGTCTTGTAGGAGTCACAAATAAAAGCACCCAACCCACACTGTAAAGTGGTCATGTAGGAGTCACAACTAAAAGCACGCAGCCCACACTGTAAAGTGATCATGCAGATGTCACAACTAAAAGAACCCAGCCCACACTGTAAAGTGGTCTTGTAGGAGTCACAACTAAAAGCACCCAGCACACACTGTAAATTGGTCATGTAGGAGTCACAACTAAAAGCACCCAGCCCACATTGTAAAGTGGTCATGTAGGAGTCACAACTAAAAGCACCCAACCCACACTGTAAAGTGTTCATGTAGATGTCACAACTAAAAGCATCCAGCCCACACTGTAAAGTGGTCATGCAGATGTCACAACTAAAAGCACCCAACCAACACTGTAAAGTGGTCATGTAGGGGTCACAACTAAAAGCATCCAGTCCACACTGTAAAGTGGTCATGTAGGTGTCACAAATAAAAGCACCCAGCCCACACTGTAAAGTGGTCTTGTAGGAGTCACAAATAAAAGCACCCAACCCACACTGTAAAGTGGTCTTGTAGGAGTCACAATTAAAGCATCCAGCTCACACTGTAAAGTGGTCATGCAGATGTCACAACTAAAAGAACCCAGCCCACACTGTAAAGTGGTCTTGTAGGAGCCACAACTAAAAGCACCCAACCCACACTGTAAAGTGGTCATGCAGATGTCACAACTAAAAGAACCCATCCCACACTGTAAAGTGGTCTTGTAGGAGTCACAACTAAAAGGACCCAGCCCACACTGTAAAGTGGTCATGCAGATGTCACAACTAAAAGAACCCTGCCCACACTGTAAAGTGGTCTTGTAGGAGTCACAACTAAAAGCACCCAGCACACACTGTAAAGTGGTCATGTAGGAGTCACAACTAAAAGCACCCAGCCCACAATGTAAAATGGTCTTGTATGAGTCACAAATAAAAGCGTCCAGCCCACACAGTAAAGTGGTCATGTAGGTGACACAACTAAAAGCACCCAACCCACACCGTAAAGTGGTCATGAAGCTGTCACAACTAAAAGCACCCAACTCACACTGTAAAGTGGTCTTGTACGAGTCACAACTAAAAGCACCCAGCCCACATTGTAAAGTGGTCATGTAGGAGTCACAACTAAAAGCACCCAACCCACACTGTAAAGTGGTCATGTTGATGTCACAACTAAAAGCACCCAGCCCACTCTGTAAAGTGGTCTTGTAGGAGTCACAACTAAAAGCACCCAACCCACACTGTAAAGTGGTCTTGTAGGAGTCACAACTAAAAGCACCCAACTCACACTGTAAAGTGGTCTTGTAGGAGTCACAATTAAAGCATCCAGCTCACACAGTAAAGTGGTCATGCAGATGTCACAACTAAAAGAACCCAGCCCACACTGTAAAGTGTTCTTGTAGGAGTCACAACTAAAAGCACCCAGCCCACACTGTAAAGTGGTCATGCAGATATCACTACTAAAAGAACCCAGCCCACACTGTAAAGTGGTCTTGTAGGAATGACAACTAAAAGCACCCAGCACACACTGTAAAGTGGTCATGTAGGAGTCACAACTAAAAGCACCCAGCCGACACTGTAAAGTGGTCATGTTGGAGTTACAACTAAAAGCATCCAGCTCACACTGTAAAGTGGTCTTGTAGGAGTCACAACTAAAAGCACCCAGCACACACTGTGAAGTGGTCATGTAGGAGTCACAACTAAAAGCACCCAACCCACACTGTAAAGTGGTCATGTAGATGTCACAACTAAAATCATCCAGACCACACTGTAAAGTGGTCATGCACATGTCACAACTAAAAGCACCCTACCCACACTGTAAAGTGGTCATGTATGAGTCACAACCAAAAGCACCCAGCCTACACTGTAAAGTGGTCTTGTAGGAGTCACAACTAAAAGCACCCAGCCCACACTGTAAAGTGGTCTTGTAGGAGTCAAAAATAAAAGCACCCAAACCACACTGTAAAGTGGTCTTGTAGGTGTCACAAATAAAAGCACCCAGCCCACACTGTAAAGTGGTCTTGTAGGTGTCACAACTAAAAGCATCCAGCCCACACTGTAAAGTGGTCTTGTAGGTGTCACAACTAAAAGCACCCAACTCACACTGTAAAGTGGTCATGTAGGTGTCACAACTAAAAGCACCCAACGCACACTGTAAAGTGGTCTTGTACGAGTTACAACAAAAAGCACCCAGCCCACAGTGTAAAGTGGTCATGTAGGAGTCACAACTAAAAGCACCCAACCCACACTGTAAAGTGGTCATGTAGATGTCACAACTAAAAGCATCCATCCCACACTGTAAAGTGGTCATGCAGATGTCACAACTAAAAGCACCCAACCCACACTGTAAAGTGGTCATGTAGGAGTCACAACTAAAATCATACAGCCCACACTGTAAAGTGATCTTGTAGGTGTCACAACTAAAAGCATCCAGCCCACACTGTAAAGTGGTCTGGTAGTAGTCACAACTAAAAGCATCCAACCGACACTGTAAAGTGGTCTTGTAGGTGTTACAACTAAAATCATCCACCCCACACTGTAAAGTGGTCTTGTAGGAGTCACAACTAAAAGCACCCAATCCACAGTGTAAAGTGGTCTTGTAGGTGTCACAAATAAAAGCACCTAGCCCACTGTCGAGTGGTCTTGTAGGAGTCACAACTAAAAGCACCCAGCCCACACTGTAAAGTGGTCTTGTAGGAGTCACAAGTAAAAGCATCCAGCCCACACTCTAAAGTGGTCTTGTAGGAGTCACAAATAAAACATCCAGCCCACACTGTAAAGTGGTCTAGTAGGAGTCACAACTAAAAGCACCCAGCCCACTGTCAAGTGGTTTTGTAGGTATCACAAATAAAAGCATCCAGTTCACACTGTAATGTGTTCTTGTACGAGTCACAACTAAAAGCATCCAGCCCACACTGTAAAGTGGTCATGTAAGTGTCACAAATAAAAGCACCCAACCCACACTGTAAAGTCGTCTTGTAGGAGTCACAACTAAAAGCACCCAGCCCACAATGTAAAGTGGTCTTGTAGGAGTCACAACTAAAAGCACCCAGCCCACACTGTAAAGTGGTCTTGTAGGAGTCACAAATATAAGCACCCAACCCACACTGTAAAGTGGTCATGTAGGCGTCACAACTAAAAGCACGTAGCCCACACTGTAAAGTGATCATGCAGATGTTACAACTAAAAGAACCCAGCCCACACTGTAAAGTGGTCTTGTAGGAGTCACAACTAAAAGCACCCAGCACACACTGTAAATTGGTCATGTAGGAGTCACAACTAAAAGCACCCAGCCCACATTGTAAATTGGTCATGTAGGAGTCACAACTAAAAGCACCCAACCCACACTGTAAAGTGGTCATGTAGATGTCACAACTAAAAGCATCCAGCCCACACTGTAAAGAGGTCATGTAGGTGTCACAAATAAAAGCACCCAGCCCACACTGTAAAGTGGTCTTGTAGGTGTCACAACTAAAAGCATCCAGCCCACACTGTAAAGTGGTCTTGTAGGTGTCACAACTAAAAGCACCCAACCCACACTGTAAAGTGGTCTTGTACGAGTCACAACTAAAAGCATCCAGCCCACACTGTAAAGTGGTCATGTAGGAGTCACAACTAAAAGCATCCAACCCACACATTAAAGTTGTCTTGTGGGAGTCACAACTAAAAGCACCCAGCCCACACTGTAAAGTGGTCTTGTAGGAGTCACAACTAAAAGCACCCAAACCCACACTGTAAAGTGGTCTTGTAGGAGTCACAACTAAAAGCACCCAACCCACACTGTAAAGTGGTCTTGTAGGAGTCACAATTAAAGCATCCAACTCACACTGTAAAGTGGTCATGCAGATATCAAAACTAAAAGAACCCAGCCCACACTGTAAAGTGGTCTTGTAGGAGTCACAACTAAAAGCACCCAACCCACACTGTAAAGTGGTCATGCAGATGTCACAACTAAAAGAACCCAGCCCACACTGTAAAGTGGTCTTGTAGGAGTCACAACTAAAAGGACCCAGCCCACACTGTAAAGTGGTCATGCAGATGTCACAACTAAAAGAACCCAGCCCACACTGTAAAGTGGTCTTGTAGGAGTCACAACTAAAAGCACCCAGCACACACTGTAAAGTGGTCATGTAGGAGTCACAACTAAATGCACCCAACCCACACTGTAAAGTGGTCATGTTGATGTCACAACTAAAAGCATCCAGCCCACACTGTAAAGTGGTCATGCAGATGTCACAACTAAAAGCACCCTACCCCCACTGTAAACTGGTCATGTAGGAGTCACAACTAAAAGCACCCAGCCCACACTGTAAAGTGGTCTTGTAGGAGTCACAACTAAAAGCACCCAGCCCACACTGTAAAGTGGTCTTGTAGGTGTCACAAATAAAAGCACCCAGCCCACACTGTAAAGTGGTCTTGTAGGTGTCACAACTAAAAGCACCCAACCCACACTGTAAAGTGGTCTTGTACGAGTCACAACTAAAAGCATCCAGCCCACAACGTAAAGTGGTGTTGTAGGAGTCACAACTAAAAGCACCCAACCCACACTGTAAAGTGGTCATGTTGATGTCACAACTAAAAGCATCCAGCCCACACTGTAAATTGGTCATGCAGATGTCACAACTAAAAGCACCCTACCCCCACTGTAAACTGGTCATGTAGGAGTCACAACTAAAAGCACCCAGCCCACACTGTAAAGTGGTCTTGTAGGAGTCACAACTGAAAGCACCCAGCCCACATTGTAAAGTGGTCTTAAAGGAGTCACAATTAAAGCATCCAGCTCAAACAGTAAAGTGGTCATGCAGATGTCACAACTAAAAGAACCCAGCCCGAACTGTAAAGTGTTCTTGTAAGAGTCACAACTAAAAGCACCCAGCCCACACTGTAAAGTGGTCATGCAGATGTCACTACTAAAAGAACCCAGCCCACACTGTAAAGTGTTCTTGTAGGAGTCACAACTAAAAGCACCCAGCACACACTGTAAAGTGGTCATGAAGGTGTCACAACTAAAAGCACCCAGCCGACACTGTAAAGTGGTCTTGTAGGAGTCACAACTAAAAGCATCCAGCTCACACTGTAAAGTGGTCTTGTAGGAGTCACAACTAAAAGCACCCAGCACACACTGTAAAGTGGTCATGTAGGAGTCACAACTAAAAGCACCCAGCCCACATTGTAAAGTGGTCATGTAGGAGTCACAACTAAAAGCACCCAACCCACACTGTAAAGTGGTCATGTAGATGTCACAAATAAAAGCACCCAGCCCACTGTTGAGTGGTCTTGTAGGAGTCACAAGTAAAAGAACCCAGCCTACACTGTAAAGTGGTCTTGTAGGGGTCACAACTAAAAGCACCCAGCCCACACTGTAAAGTGGTCATGCAGATGTCACAACTAAAAGAAGCCAGCCCACACTGTAAAGTGGTCTTGTAGGAGTCACAAATAAAAGCATCCAACCCACACTATAAAGTGGTCTTGTAGGAGTCAGAACTAAAAGCATCCAACCCACTGTTGAGTGGTCTTGTAGGAGTCACAACTAAAAGCACTCAGCCCACTGTTGAGTGGTCTTGTAGGTGTCATAAATCAAAGCATCCAGTCCACGCTGTAAAGTGGTCTTGTACGAGTCACAACTAAAAGCATCCAGCCCACACTGTAAAGTGGTCATGTTAGTGTCACAAATAAAAGCACCCAAACCACACTGTAAAGTGGTCATGTAGGTGTCACAACTAAAAGCACTCAGCCCACACTGTAAAGTGGTCTTGTAGGAGTCACAACTAAAAGCACCCAGCCCACACTGTAAAGTGGTCTTGTATGAGTCACAACTAAAAGCATCCAGCCCACACTGTAAAGTGGTCATGTAAGTGTCACAAATAAAAGCACCCAACCCACACTGTAAAGTGGTCTTGTAGGAATCACAACTAAAAGCACGCAGCCCACACTGTAAAGTGGTCTTGTAGGAGTCACAACTAAAAGCACCCAAGCCACACTGATAAGTGGTCATGTATGTGTCACAAATAAAAGCACCCAACCCACAATGTAAAGTGGTCATGTAGGTGTCACAACTAAAAGCACCCAGCTCACACTGTAAAGTGGTCTTGTAGGTGTCACAAATAAAAGCACCCAGCCCACATTGTAAAGTGGTCTTGTAGGAGTCACAAATAAAAGCACCCAGCCCACACTGTAAAGTGGTCTTGTAGGAGTCACAACTAAAAGCACCCAGCCCACACTGTAAAGTGGTCATGCAGATGTCACTACTAAAAGAACCCAACCCACACCGTAAAGTGGTCTTGTAGGAGTCACAACTAAAAGCACCCAGCACACACTGTAAAGTGGTCATGTAGGAGTCACAACTAAAAGCACCCAGCCCACAATGTAAAGTGGTCTTGTAGGAGTCACAACTAAAAGCACCCAGCCCACATTGTAAAGTGGTCATGTAGGAGTCACAACTAAAAGCACCCAACCCACACTGTAAAGTGGTCTTGTAGGAGTCACAACTAAAAGCATCCAGCCCACATTGTAAAGTGGTCTTGTAGGTGTCACAACTAAAAGCATCCAGCCGACACTGTAAAGTGGTCTTATAGGCGTCATAACTAAAAGCAGCCAACCCACACTGTAAAGTGGTCATGTATGTGTCACAACTAAATGCACCCGACCCACACCGTAAAGTAGTCTTGTAGGAGTCACAACTAAAAGCATCCAGCCCACACTGTAAAGTGGTCTTGTAAGAGTCACAACTAAAAGCACCCAACCCACACTGTAAAGTGGTCATGTCGGAGTCACAATTAAAAGCACCCAGCCCACACTGTAAAGTGGTCTTGTACGAGTCACAACTAAAAGCACCAAACCCACACTGTAAAGTGGTCTTGTAGGTTTCACAAATAAAAGCACCCAACCCACACAGTAAAGTGGTTTTTCGGAGACACAACTAAAAGCAACCAGCCCACACTGTAAAGTGTCTTGTAGGAGTCACAACTAAAAGCATCCAACACACACTGTAAAGTGTCTTGTAGGAGTCACAACTAAAAGCACCCAGCCCACTGTTGAGTGGTCTTGTAGGTGTCACAACTAAAAGCATCCACCCCACACTGTAAAGTGGTCTTGTAGGAGTCACAACTAAAATCACCCAGCCCACACTGTAAAGTGGTCATGTAAGTGTCACAAATAAAAGCACCCAACCCACACTGTAAAGTGGTCATGTAGGTGACACAACTAAAAGCACTCAGCCCACACTGTAAAGTGGTCTTGTAGGAGTCACAACTAAAAGCACACAGCCCACACCGTAAAGTGGTCTTGTAGGAGTCACAACTAAAAGCACCCAGCCCACACTGTAAAGTGGTCATGCAGATGTCACTACTAAAAGAACCCAGCCCACACTGTAAAGTGGTCTTGTAGGAGTCACAACTAAAAGCACCCAGCACACACTGTAAAGTGGTCATGTAGGAGTCACAACTAAAAGCACCCAGCCGACACTGTAAAGTGGTCTTGTAGGAGTCACAACTAAAAGCATCCAGCTCACACTGTAAAGTGGTCTTGTAGGAGTCACAACTAAAAGCACCCAGCACACACTGTAAAGTGGTCATGTAGGAGTCACAACTAAAAGCGACCAGCCCACAATGTAAAGTGGTCTTGTAGGAGTCACAACTAAAAGCACCCAGCCCACATTGTAAAGTGGTCATGTAGGAGTCACAACTAAAAGCACCCAACCCACACTGTAAAGTGGTCATGTAGATGTCACAAGTAAAAGCACCCAGCCCACACTGTAAAGTGGTCTTGTAGGTGTCACAACTAAAAGCATCCAGCCCACACTGTAAAGTGGTCTTGTAGGTGTCACAACTAAAAGCACCCAACTCACACTGTAAAGTGGTCATGTAGGTGTCACAACTAAAAGCACCCAACGCACACTGTAAAGTGGTCTTTACGAGTTACAACTAAAAGCACCCAGCCCACATTGTAAAGTGGTCATGTAGGAGTCACAACTAAAATCGCCCAACCCACACTGTAAAGTGATTATGTAGATGTCACAACTAAAAGCATCCAGCCCACACTGTACAGTGGTCATGCAGATGTCACAACTGAAAGCACCCAATCCATACTGTAAAGTGGTCATGTAGGAGTCACAACTGAAAGCATCCAGCCCACACTGTAAAGTGGTCTTTTAGGTGTCACAACTAAAAGCATCCAGCCCACACTGTAAAGTGGTCTTGTAGTAGTCACAACTAAAAGCATCCAACCCACACTGTAAAGTGGTCTTGTAGGTGTTACAACTAAAAGCATACACCCCACACTGTAAAGTGGTCTTGTAGGAGTCACAACTAAAAGCACCCAATCCACAGTGTAAAGTGGTCTTGTAGGTGTCACAAATAAAAGCACCCAGCCCACACTGTATAGTGGTCTTGTAGGTGTCACAACTAAAAGAATCCAGCCCACACTGTAAAGTGGTCTTGTAGGAGTCACAACTAAAAGCACCCAGCCCACACTGTAAAGTGGTCTTGTATGAGTCACAACTAAAAGCATCCAGCCCACACTGTAAAGAGGTCATGTAAGTGTCACAAATAAAAGCACCCAACCCACACTGTAAAGTGGTCTTGTAGGAATCACAACTAAAAGCATGCAGCCCACACTGTAAAGTGGTCTTGTAGGAGTCACAACTAAAAGCACCCAAGCCACACTGATAAGTGGTCATGTATGTGTCACAAATAAAAGCACCCAACCCACAATGTAAAGTGGTCATGTAGGTGTCACAACTAAAAGCACCCAGCTCACACTGTAAAGTGGTCTTGTAGGTGTCACAAATAAAAGCACCCAGCCCACATTGTAAAGTGGTCTTGTAGGAGTCACAAATAAAAGCACCCAGCCCACACTGTAAAGTGGTCTTGTAGTAGTCACAACTAAAAGCACCCAGCCCACACTGTAAAGTGGTCATGCAGATGTCACTACTAAAAGAACCCAGCCCACACCGTAAAGTGGTCTTGTAGGAGTCACAACTAAAAGCACCCAGCACACACTGTAAAGTGGTCATGTAGGAGTCACAACTGAAAGCACCCAGCCCACAATGTAAAGTGGTCTTGTAGGAGTCACATCTAAAAGCACCCAGCCCACATTGTAAAGTGGTCATGTAGGAGTCACAACTAAAAGAACCCAAACCACACTGTAAAGTGGTCTTGTAGGAGTCACAACTAAAAGCATACAGCCCACATTATAAAGTGGTCTTGTAGGTGTCACAACTAAAAGCATCCAGCCGACACTGTAAAGTGGTCTTGTAGGCGTCATAACTAAAAGCAGCCAACCCACACTGTAAAGTGGTCATGTATGTGTCACAACTAAATGCACCCGACCCACACCGTAAAGTAGTCTTGTAGGAGTCACAACTAAAAGCATCCAGCCCACACTGTAAAGTGGTCTTGTAAGAGTCACAACTAAAAGCACCCAACCCACACTGTAAAGTGGTCATGTCGGAGTCACAATTAAAAGCACCCAGCCCACGCTGTAAAGTGGTCTTGTACGAGTCACAACTAAAAGCACCAAACCCACACTGTAAAGTGGTCTTGTAGGTGTCACAACTAAAAGCACCCAAACCACATTGTAAAGTGGTCTTGTACGAGTCACAACTAAAAGCACCCAGCCCACATTGTAAAGTGGTCATGTAGGAGTCACAACTAAAAGCATCCAACACACACTGTAAAGTGTCTTGTAGGAATCACAACTAAAAGCACCCAGCCCACTGTTGAGTGGTCTTGTAGGTGTCACAACTAAAAGCATCCACCCCACACTGTAAAGTGGTCTTGTAGGAGTCACAACTAAAATCACCCAGCCCACACTGTAAAGTGGTCATGTAAGTGTCACAAATAAAAGCACCCAACCCACACTGTAAAGTGGTCATGTAGGTGACACAACTAAAAGCACTCAGCCCACACTGTAAAGTGGTCTTGTAGGAGTCACAACTAAAAGCACACAGCCCACACCGTAAAGTGGTCTTGTAGGAGTCACAACTAAAAGCACCCAGCCCACACTGTAAAGTGGTCATGTAGGTGTCACAACTAAAAGCACCCAACGCACACTGTAAAGTGGTCTTTACGAGTTACAACTAAAAGCACCCAGCCCACATTGTAAAGTGGTCATGTAGGAGTCACAACTAAAAGCACCCAACCCACACTGTAAAGTGATTATGTAGATGTCACAACTAAAAGCATCCAGCCCACACTGTAAAGTGGTCTTTTAGGTGTCACAACTAAAAGCATCCAGCCCACACTGTAAAGTGGTCTTGTAGTAGTCACAACTAAAAGCATCCAACCCACACTGTAAAGTGGTCTTGTAGGTGTTACAACTTTAAAGCATACACCCCACACTGTAAAGTGGTCTTGTAGGAGTCACAACTAAAAGCACCCAAACCACACTGTAAAGTGGTCTTGTACGAGTCACAACTAAAAGCACCCAGCCCACATTGTAAAGTGGTCATGTAGGAGTCACAACTAAAAGCATCCAACACACACTGTAAAGTGTCTTGTAGGAGTCACAACTAAAAGCACCCAGCCCACTGTTGAGTGGTCTTGTAGGTGTCACAACTAAAAGCATCCACCCCACACTGTAAAGTGGTCTTGTAGGAGTCACAACTAAAATCACCCAGCCCACACTGTAAAGTGGTCATGTAAGTGTCACAAATAAAAGCACCCAACCCACACTGTAAAGTGGTCATGTAGGTGACACAACTAAAAGCACTCAGCCCACACTGTAAAGTGGTCTTGTAGGAGTCACAACTAAAAGCACACAGCCCACACCGTAAAGTGGTCTTGTAGGAGTCACAACTAAAAGCACCCAGCCCACACTGTAAAGTGGTCATGCAGATGTCACTACTAAAAGAACCCAGCCCACACTGTAAAGTGGTCTTGTAGGAGTTACAACTAAAAGCACCCAGCACACACTGTAAAGTGGTCATGTAGGAGTCACAACTAAAAGCACCCAGCCGACACTGTAAAGTGGTCTTGTAGGAGTCACAACTAAAAGCATCCAGCTCACACTGTAAAGTGGTCTTGTAGGAGTCACAACTAAAAGCACCCAGCACACACTGTAAAGTGGTCATGTAGGAGTCACAACTAAAAGCAACCACCCCACAATGTAAAGTGGTCTTGTAGGAGTCACAACTAAAAGAACCCAGCCCACATTGTAAAGTGGTCATGTAGGTGTCACAACTAAAAGCATCCAGCCCACACTGTAAAGTGGTCTTGTAGGTGTCACAACTAAAAGCACCCAACTCACACTGTAAAGTGGTCATGTAGGTGTCACAACTAAAAGCACCCAACGCACACTGTAAAGTGGTCTTTACGAGTTACAACTAAAAGCACCCAGCCCACATTGTAAAGTGGTCATGTAGGAGTCACAACTAAAAGCATCCAACCCACACTGTAAAGTGGTCTTGTAGGTGTTACAACTAAAAGCATACACCCCACACTGTAAAGTGGTCATGCAGATGTCACAACTAAAAGAACCCAGCCCACACTGTAAAGTGGTCTTGTAGGAGTCACAACTAAAAGCACCCAACCCACACTGTAAAGTGGTCATGCAGATGTCACAACTAAAAGAACTCAGCCCACACTGTAAAGTGGTCTTGTAGGAGTCACAACTAAAAGGACCCAGCCCACACTGTAAAGTGGTCATGCAGATGTCACAACAAAAAGAACCCAGCCCACACTGTAAAGTGGTCTTGTAGGAGTCAAAACTAAAAGCACCCAGCACACACACTGTAAAGTGGTCATGTAGGAGTCACAACTAAAAGCACCCAGCCCACACTGTAAAGTGGTCTTGTAGGAGTCACAACTAAAAGCATCCAGCCCACACTGTAAAGTGGTCATGTAGGTGTCACAACTAAAAGCACCCAAACCACACTGTAAAGTGGTCTTGTACGAGTCACAACTAAAAGCACCCAGCCCACATTGTAAAGTGGTCATGTAGGAGTCACAACTAAAAGCACCCAGCCCACACTGTAAAGTGGTCATGCAGATGTCACAACTAAAAGCACCCTACCCACACTGTAAAGTGGTTATGTAGGAGTCACAACTAAAAGCATCCAGCCCACACTGTAAAGTGGTCTTTTAGGTGTCACAACTAAAAGCATCCAGCCCACACTGTAAAGTGGTCTTTTAGGAGTCACAACTAAAAGCATCCAACCCACACTGTAAAGTGGTCTTGTAGGTGTTACAACTAAAAGCATCCACCCCACACTGTAAAGTGGTCTTGTAGGTGTCACAAATAAAAGCACCCAAACCACACTGTAAAGTGGTCTTGTAGGAGTCACAACTAAAAGCACCCAGCCCACTGTTGAGTGGTCTTGTAGGAGTCACAAGTAAAAGAACCCAGCCTACACTGTAAAGTGGTCTTGTAGGGGTCACAACTAAAAGCACCCAGCCCACACTGTAAAGTGGTCATGCAGATGTCACAACTAAAAGAAGCCAGCCCACACTGTAAAGTGGTCTTGTAGGAGTCACAACTAAAAGCACCTAGCACACACTGTAAAGTGGTCATGTAGGAGTCACAACTAAAAGCACCCAGCCCACACTGTAAAGTGGTCTTGTAGGAGTCACAACTAAAAGCATCCAGCCCAGACTGTAAAGTGTTCATGTAGGTGTCACAACTAAAAGTACCCAACCCACACTGTAAAGTGGTCATGTAGGTGTCACAAATAAAAGAACCCAGCCCACACTGTAAAGTGGTCTTGTAGGAGTCACAACTAAAAGCATCCCCCCACACTATAAAGTGGTCTTGTAGGAGTCACAAATAAAAGCATCCAACCCACACTATAAAGTGGTCTTGTAGGAGTCACAACTAAAAGGATCCACCCCACACTGTAAAGTGGTCTTGTAGGAGTCACAACTAAAAGCACCCAATCCACACTGTAAAGTGGTCTTGTAAGAGTCACAACTAAAAGCACCCAGCCCACTGTTGAGTGGTCTTGTAGGAGTCACAACTAAAAGCATCCAGCCCACACTCTAAAGTGGTCTTGTAGGAGTCACAAATAAAAGCATCCAACCCACACTATAAAGTGGTCTTGTAGGAGTCAGAACTAAAAGCATTCAACCCACTGTTGAGTGGTCTTGTAGGAGTCACAACTAAAAGCACCCAGCCCACTGTTGAGTGGTCTTGTAGGTGTCACAAATAAAAGCATCCAGCCTACACTGTAAAGTGGTCTTGTAGGAGTCACAACTAAAAGCACCCAGCCCACTGTTGAGTGGTCTTGTAGGTGTCATAAATCAAAGCAGCCAGTCCACGCTGTAAAGTGGTCTTGTACGAGTCACAAATAAAAGCATCCAGCCCACACTGTAAAGTGGTCATGTTAGTGTCACAAATAAAAGCACCCAAACCACACTGTAAAGTGATCATGTAGGTGTCACAACTAAAAGCACTCAGCCCACAGTGTAAAGTGGTCTTGTAGGACTCACAACTAAAAGCACCCAGCCCACACTGAAAAGTGGTCTTGTACGAGTCACAACTAAAAGCATCCAGCCCACACTGTAAAGTGGTCATGTAAGTGTCACAAATAAAAGCACCCAACCCACACTGTAAAGTGGTCTTGTAGGAATAACAACTAAAAGCACCCAGCCCACACTGTAAAGTGGTCTTGTAGGAGTCACAACTAAAAGCACCCAAGCCACACTGATAAGTGGTCATGTATGTGTCATAAATAAAAGCACCCAACCCACAATGTAAAGAGGTCATGTAGGTGTCACAACTAAAAGCACCCAGCCCACACTGTAAAGTGGTCTTGTAGGTGTCACAAATAAAAGCACCCAGCCCACATTGTAAAGTGGTCTTGTAGGAGTCACAAATAAAAGCACCCAGCCCACACTGTAAAGTGGTCATGTAGGAGTCACAACTAAAAGCACCCAACCCCCACTGTAAAGTGGTCTTGTAGGAGTCACAACTAAAAGCATCCAGCCCACATTATAAAGTGGTCTTGTAGGTGTCACAACTAAAAGCATCCAGCCGACACTGTAAAGTGGTCTTGTAGGAGTCATAACTAAAAGCAGCCAACCCACACTGTAAAGTGGTCATGTATGTGTCACAACTAAATGCACCCGACCCACACTGTAAAGTAGTCTTGTAGGAGTCACAACTAAAAGCATCCAGCCCACACTGTAAAGTGGTCTTGTACGAGTCACAACTAAAAGCACCCAACACACACTGTAAAGTGGTCATGTCGGAGTCACAATTAAAAGCACCCAGCCCACACTGTAAAGTGGTCTTGTAGGAGTCACAACTAAAAGCACCAAACCCACACTGTAAAGTGGTCTTGTAGGTTTCACAAATAAAAGCAGCCAACCCACACAGTAAAGTGGTCTTGTAGGAGTCACACCTAAAAGCATCCAACACACACTGTAAAGTGTCTTGTAGGAGTCACAACTAAAACACCCAGCACACACTGTAAAGTGGTCTTGTACGAGTCACAACTAAAAGCATCCAGCCCACACTGTAAAGTGGTCATGTAAGTGTCACAAATAAAAGCACCCAAGCCACACTGATAAGTGGTCATGTAAGTGTCACAACTAAAAGCACTCAGCCCACACTGTAAAGTGGTCTTGTAGGAGTCACAAATAAAAGCACCCAGCCCACACTGTAAAGTGGTCTTGTAGGAGTCACAACTAAAAGCACCCAACCCACACTGTTAAGTGGTCATGTAGGTGTCACAACTAAAAGCACCCAACGCACACTATAAAGTGGTCTTGTACGAGTCACAATTAAAAGCATCCAGCCCACACTGTAAAGTGTTCTTGCAGGTGTCACAACTAAAAGCATCCAGCCCACACTGTAAAGTGGTCTTGTAGGAGTCACACCTAAAAGCATCCAAGACACACTGTAAAGTGTCTTGTAGGAGTCACAACTAAAAGCACCCAGCCCACACTGTAAAGTGGTCTTGTACGAGTCACAACTAAAAGCATCCAGCCCACACTGTAAAGTGGTCATGTAAGTGTCACAAATAAAAGCACCCAAGCCACACTGATAAGTGGTCATGTAAGTGTCACAACTAAAAGCACCCAGCCCACACTGTAAAGTGGTCTTGTAGGTGTCACAAATAAAAGCACCCAGCCCACACTGTAAAGTGGTCTTGTAGGAGTCACAAATAAAAGCACCCAGCCCACACTGTAAAGTGGTCTTATAGGAGTCACAACTAAAAGCACCCAACCCACACTGTTAAGTGGTCATGTAGGTGTCACAACTAAAAGCACCCAACGCACACTATAAAGTGGTCTTGTACGAGTCACAATTAAAAGCATCCAGCCCACACTGTAAAGTGTTCTTGCAGGTGTCACAACTAAAACCATCCAGCCAACACTGTAAAGTGGTCATGTAGGTGTCACAACTAAAAGCACCCAACCCACACTGTAAAGTGGTCCTGTAGGTGTCACAACTAAAAGCACCCAACGCACACTATAAAGTGGTCTTGTACGAGTCACAACTAAAAGCACCCAGCCCACATTGTAAAGTGGTCATGTAGGAGTCACAACTAAAAGCACCCAACCCACACTGTAAAGTGGTCATGTAGATGTCACAACTAAAAGCATCCAGCCCACACTGTAAAGTGGTCTTGTAGGTGTTACAACTAAAAGCATCCACCCCACACTTTAAAGTGGTCTTGTACGAGTCACAATTAAAAGCATCCAGCCCACACTGTAAAGTGTTCTTGCAGGTGTCACAACTAAAAGCATCCAGCCCACACTGTAAAGTGGTCTTGTAGGAGTCACACCTAAAAGCATCCAAGACACACTGTAAAGTGTCTTGTAGGAGTCACAACTAAAAGCACCCAGCCCACACTGTAAAGAGGTCTTGTAGGAGTCACAACTAAAAGCATCCAGCCCACACTGTAAAGTGTTCATGTAGGTGTCACAACTAAAAGTACCCAACCCACACTGTAAAGTGGTCATGTAGGTGTCACAACTAAAAGAACCCAATCCACACTGTAAAGTGATCTTGTAGGAGTCACAACTAAAAGCACCCAGCCCACTGTTGAGTGGTCTTGTAGGAGTCACAACTAAAAGCATCCACCCCACACTCTAAAGTGGTCTTGTAGGAGTCACAAATAAAAGCATCCAACTCACACTATAAAGTGGTCTTGTAGGAGTCACAACTAATAGCACCCAATCCACATTGTAAAGTGGTCTTGTAGGAGTCACAACTAAAAGCACCCAGCCCACTGTTGAGTGGTCTTGTAGGAGTCAAAACTAAAAGCACCCAGCCCACACTGTAAAGTGGTCTTGTAGGAGTCACAACTAAAAGCACCCACCCCACTGTTGAGTGGTCTTGTAGGAGTCACAACTAAAAGCATCCAGCCCACACTCTAAAGTGATCTTGTAGGAGTCACAAAAAAAAGCATCCAACCCACACTATAAAGTGGTCTTGTAGGAGTCAGAACTAAAAGCATCCAGCAGCCCACACTGTAAAGTGGTCTTGTAGGAGTCACAACTAAAAGCATCCAACCCACTGTTGAGTGGTCTTGTAGGAGTCACAACTAAAAGCACCTAGCCCACTGTTGAGTGGTCTTGTAGGTGTCACAAATAAAAGCATCCAGCCCACACTGTAAAGTGGTCTTGTAGGAGTCACAACTAAAAGCACCCAGCCCACTGTTGAGTGGTCTTGTAGGTGTCATAAATAAAAGCATCCAGTCCACGCTGTAAAGTGGTCTTGTACGAGTCACAACTAAAAGCATCCAGCCCACACTGTAAAGTGGTCATGTTAGTGTCACAAATAAAAGCACCCAACCCACACTGTAAAGTGGTCATGTAGGTGTCACAACTAAAAGCACTCAGCCCACACTGTAAAGTGGTCTTGTAGGAGTCACAACTAAAAGCACCCAGCCCACACTGTAAAGTGGTCTTGTACGAGTCACAACTAAAAGCATCCAGCCCACACTGCAAAGTCGTCATGTAAGTGTCACAAATAAAAGCACCCAACCCACACTGTAAAGTGGTCTTGTAGGAATCACAACTAAAAGCACCCAGCCCACACTGTAAAGTGGTCTTGTAGGAGTCACAACTAAAAGCACCCAAGCCACACTGATAAGTGGTCATGTATGTGTCACAAATAGAAGCACCCAACCCACAATGTAAAGTGGTCTTGTAGGAGTCACAAATAAAAGCACCAAGCCCACACTGTAAAGTGGTCTAGTAGGAGTCACAACTAAAAGCAACCATCCCACACTGTAAAGTGGTCTTGTAGGAGTCACAACTAAAAGCATCCAGCCCACACTGTAAAGTGGTCTTGTAGGTGTCACAACTAAAATCATCCAGCCCACACTGTAAAGTGATCTTGTAGGAGTCATAACTAAAAGCAGCCAACCCACACTGTAAAGTGGTCTTGTACGAATCACAACTAAAAGCATCAAGCTCACACTGTAAAGTGGTCTTGTAGGAGTCACAACTAAAATCACCCAGCCCACACTGTAAAGTGGTCATGTAAGTGTCACAAATAAAAGCACCCAACCCACACTGTAAAGTGGTCACGTAGGTGACACAACTAAAAGCACTCAGCCCACACTGTAAAGTGGTCTTGTAGGAGTCACAACTAAAAGCACCCAGCCCACACTGTAAAGTGGTCTTGTACGAGTCACAACTAAAAGCATCCAGCCCACACTGTAAAGTGGTCATGTAAGTGTCACAAATAAAAGCACCCAGCCCACACTGTTAAGTGGTCATGTAGGAGTCACAACTAAAAGCCCCCAAGCCACACTGATAAGTGGTCATGTAAGTGTCACAACTAAAAGCACCCAACCCACAATGTAAAGTGGTCATGTAGGTGTCACAACTAAAAGAACGCAGCCCACACTGTAAAGTGGTCTTGTAGGTGTCACAAATAAAAGCACCCAGCCCACACTGTAAAGTGGTCTTGTAGGAGTCACAACTAAAAGCACCCAGCACACACTGCTGTAAAGTGGTCTTGTATGAGTCACAACTAAAAGCACCCAACCCACACTGTAAAGTGGTCTTGTAGGAGTCACAACTAAAAGCATCCAGTCCACACTGTAATGTGTTCTTGCAGGTGTCACAACTAAAAGCATCCAGGCCACACTGTAAAGTGGTCTTGTAGGAGCCATAACTAAAAGCAGCCAACCCACACTGTAAAGTGGTCATGTAGGTGTCACAACTAAAAGCACCCAGCCCACACTGTAAAGTGGTCTTGTAGGAGTCACAAATAAAAGCATCCAGCCCACACTGTAAAGAGGTCTTGTAGGTGTCACATCTAAAAGCACCCAAGCCACACTGATAAGTGGTCATGTAAGTGTCATAAATAAAAGCACCCAACCAACAATGTAAAGTGGTCATGTAGGTGTCACAACTAAAAGCACCCAGCCCACACTGTAAAGTGGTCTTGTAGGTGTCACAAATAATAGCACCCAACCCACACTGTAAAGTGGTCTTGTAGGAGTCACAAATAAAAGCACCCAACCCACACTGTAAAGTGGTCTTGTAGGAGTCACAACGAAAAGAACCCAACCCACACTGTAAAGTGGTCTTGTAGGAGTCACAATTAAAGCATCCAGCTCACACTGTAAAGTGGTCATGCAGATGTCACAACTAAAAGAACCAAGCCCACACTGTAAAGTGGTCTTGTAGGAGTCACAACTAAAAGCACCCAGCCCACACTGTAAAGTGGTCTTGTAGGAGTCACAAATAAAAGCATCCAGCCCACACTGTAAAGTGGTCTTGTAGGTGTCACAATAAAAGCACCCAACCCACACTGTAAAGTGTTCATGTAGATGTCACATCTAAAAGCACCCAACCCACACTGTAAAGTGGTCTTGTAGGTGTCACAAATAAAAGTATCCAGCCCACACTGTAAAGTGGCCTTTTAGGAGTCACAAATAAAAGCACCCAACCTACACTGTAAAGTGGTCTTGTAGGTGTCACAAATAAAAGCATCCAACCCAAACTGTAAAGTGGTCTTGTAAGAGTCACAAATAAAAGCACCCAACCCTCACTGTAAAGTGGTCATGTAGGTGTCACAAATAAAAGCACCCAACCCAAACTGTAAAGTGGTCTTGTAGGAGTCACAACTAAAAGCACCCAACCCACACTGTAAAGTGGTCTTGTAGCAGTCACAATTAAAAGCACCCAGCCCACACTGTAAAGTGGTCTTGTAGGAGTCACAACTAAAAGCACGCAACCCACACTGTAAAGTGGTCATTTAGGTGTCACAAATAAAAGCACCCAACCCACACTGTAAAGTGGTTTTGTAGGAGTCACAACTAAAAGCACCCAGCCCACACTGTAAAGTGGTCTTGTAGGTGTCACAATAAAAGCACCCAACCCACACTGTAAAGTGGTCATGTAGATGTCACAACTAAAAGCACCCAACGCACACTGTAAAGTGGTCTTGTAGGTGTCACAACTAAAAGTATCCAGGCCACACTGTAAAGTGGTCTTGTAGGAGTCACAACTAAAAGCACTCAGCCCACACTGTAAAGTGGTCTTGTAGGAGTCACAACTAAAAGCACCCAGCCCACACTGTAAAGTGGTCATGCAGATGTCACAACTAAAAGCACCCAACGCACACTATAAAGTGGTCTTGTACGAGTCACAACTAAAAGCACCTAGCCCACATTGTAAAGTGGTCATGTAGGAGTCACAACTAAAAGCACCCAACCCACACTGTAAAGTGGTCATGTAGATGTCACAACTAAAAGCATCCAGCCCACACTGTAAAGTGGTCTTGTAGGTGTTACAACTAAAAGCATCCACCCCACACTTTAAAGTGGTCTTGTACGAGTCACAATTAAAAGCATCCAGCCCACACTGTAAAGTGTTCTTGCAGGTGTCACAACTAAAAGCATCCAGCCCACACTGTAAAGTGGTCTTGTAGGAGTCACACCTAAAAGCATCCAAGACACACTGTAAAGTGTCTTGTAGGAGTCACAACTAAAAGCACCCAGCCCACACTGTAAAGTTGTCTTGTAGGAGTCACAACTAAAAGCATCCAGCCCACACTGTAAAGTGTTCATGTAGGTGTCACAACTAAAAGTACCCAACCCACACTGTAAAGTGGTCATGTAGGTGTCACAACTAAAAGAACCCAATCCACACTGTAAAGTGGTCTTGTAGGAGTCACAACTAAAAGCACCCAGCCCACTGTTGAGTGGTCTTGTAGGAGTCACAACTAAAAGCATCCAGCCCACACTCTAAAGTGATCTTGTAGGAGTCACAAATAAAAGCATCCAACTCACACTATAAAGTGGTCTTGTAGGAGTCACAACTAAAAGCACCCAATCCACATTGTAAAGTGGTCTTGTAGGAGTCACAACTAAAAGCACCCAGCCCACTGTTGAGTGGTCTTGTAGGAGTCAAAACTAAAAGCACCCAGCCCACACTGTAAAGTGGTCTTGTAGGAGTCACAACTAAAAGCACCCACCCCACTGTTGAGTGGTCTTGTAGGAGTCACAACTAAAAGCATCCAGCCCACACTCTAAAGTGATCTTGTAGGAGTCACAAATAAAAGCATCCAACCCACACTATAAAGTGGTCTTGTAGGAGTCAGAACTAAAAGCATCCAGCAGCCCACACTGTAAAGTGGTCTTGTAGGAGTCACAACTAAAAGCATCCAACCCACTGTTGAGTGGTCTTGTAGGAGTCACAACTAAAAGCACCCAGCCCACTGTTGAGTGGTCTTGTAGGTGTCACAAATAAAAGCATCCAGCCCACACTGTAAAGTGGTCTTGTAGGAGTCACAACTAAAAGCACCCAGCCCACTGTTGAGTGGTCTTGTAGGTGTCATAAATAAAAGCATCCAGTCCACGCTGTAAAGTGGTCTTGTACGAGTCACAACTAAAAGCATCCAGCCCACACTGTAAAGTGGTCATGTTAGTGTCACAAATAAAAGCACCCAACCCACACTGTAAAGTGGTCATGTAGGTGTCACAACTAAAAGCACTCAGCCCACACTGTAAAGTGGTCTTGTAGGAGTCACAACTAAAAGCACCCAGCCCACACTGTAAAGTGGTCTTGTACGAGTCACAACTAAAAGCATCCAGCCCACACTGCAAAGTGGTCATGTAAGTGTCACAAATAAAAGCACCCAACACACACTGTAAAGTGGTCTTGTAGGAATCACAACTAAAAGCACCCAGCCCACAATGTAAAGTGGTCTTGTAGGAGTCACAAATAAAAGCACCAAGCCCACACTGTAAAGTGGTCTAGTAGGAGTCACAACTAAAAGCAACCAACCCACACTGTAAAGTGGTCTTGTAGGAGTCACAACTAAAAGCATCCAGCCCACACTGTAAAGTGGTCTTGTAGGTGTCACAACTAAAATCATCCAGCCCACACTGTAAAGTGATCTTGTAGGAGTCATAACTAAAAGCAGCCAACCCACACTGTAAAGTGGTCTTGTACGAATCACAACTAAAAGCATCAAGCTCACACTGTAAAGTGGTCTTGTAGGAGTCACAACTAAAATCACCCAGCCCACACTGTAAAGTGGTCATGTAAGTGTCACAAATAAAAGCACCCAACCCACACTGTAAAGTGGTCACGTAGGTGACACAACTAAAAGCACTCAGCCCACACTGTAAAGTGGTCTTGTAGGAGTCACAACTAAAAGCACCCAGCCCACACTGTAAAGTGGTCTTGTACGAGTCACAACTAAAAGCATCCAGCCCACACTGTAAAGTGGTCATGTAAGTGTCACAAATAAAAGCACCCAGCCCACACTGTTAAGTGGTCATGTAGGAGTCACAACTAAAAGCCCCCAAGCCACACTGATAAGTGGTCATGTAAGTGTCACAACTAAAAGCACCCAACCCACAATGTAAAGTGGTCATGTAGGTGTCACAACTAAAATAACGCAGCCCACACTGTAAAGTGGTCTTGTAGGTGTCACAAATAAAAGCACCCAGCCCACACTGTAAAGGGGTCTTGTAGGAGTCACAACTAAAAGCACCCAGCACACACTGCTGTAAAGTGGTCTTGTATGAGTCACAACTAAAAGCACCCAACCCACACTGTAAAGTGGTCTTGTAGGAGTCACAACTAAAAGCATCCAGTCCACACTGTAATGTGTTCTTGCAGGTGTCACAACTAAAAGCATCCAGCCCACACTGTAAAGTGGTCTTGTAGGTTTCACAAATAATAGCACCCAACCCACACTGTAAAGTGGTCTTGTAGGAGTCACAAATAAAAGCACCCAACCCACACTGTAAAGTGGTCTTGTAGGAGTCACAACTAAAAGCACCCAAACCCACACTGTAAAGTGGTCTTGTAGGAGTCACAACTAAAAGCACCCAACCCACACTGTAAAGTGGTCTTGTAGGAGTCAAAATTAAAGCATCCAGCTCACACTGTAAAGTGGTCTTGTAGGAGTCACAACTAAAAGCACCCAACCCACACTGTAAAGTGGTCATGCAGATGTCACAACTAAGAGGACCCAGCCCACACTGTAAAGTGGTCATGAAGATGTCACAACTAAAAGAACCCAGCCCACACTGTAAAGTGGTCTTGTAGGAGTCACAACTAAAAGCACCCAACCCACACTGTAAAGTGGTCATGCAGATGTCACAACTAAAAGGACCCAGCCCACACTGTAAAGTGGTCGTGCAGATGTCACAACTAAAAGTACCCAACCCACACTGTAAAGTGGTCTTGTAGGAGTCACAACTAAAAGCACCCAAGCCACACTGATAAGTGGTCATGTAAGTGTCACAAATAAAAGCACCCAACCCACAATGTAAAGTGGTCATGTAGGTGTCACAACTAAAAGCACCCAGCCCACACTGTAAAGTGGTCTTGTAGGTGTCACAAATAAAAGCACCCAGCCCACACTGTAATGTGGTCTTGTAGGAGTCACAACTAAAAGCACCCAACCCACACTGTAAAGTGGTTTTGTAGGTGTCACAACTAAAAGCATCCAGCCCACACTGTAAAGTGGTCTTGTAGGAGTCATAACTAAAAGCAGCCAACCCACACTGTAAGGTGGTCATGTATGTGTCACAACTAAATGCACCCAACCCACACTGTAAAGTGGTCTTGTAGGAGTAACAACTAAAAGCATCCAGCCCACACTGTAAAGTGGTCTTGTACGAGTCACAACTAAAAGTACCCAACCCACACCGTAAAGTGGTCATGTAGGTGTCACAACTAAAAGCACCCAACCCACACTGTAAAGTGGTCTTGTAGGAGTCACAACTAAAAGCACCCAGCCCACACTGTAAAGTGGTCTTGTAGGTGTCACAAATAAAAGTATCCAGCCCACACTGTAAAGTGGCCTTTTAGGAGTCACAAATAAAAGCACCCAACCTACACTGTAAAGTGTTCTTGTAGGTGTCACAAATAAAAGCATCCAACCCAAACTGTAAAGTGGTCTTGTAAGAGTCACAAATAAAAGCACCCAACCCTCACTGTAAAGTGGTCATGTAGGTGTCACAAATAAAAGCACCCAACCCAAACTGTAAAGTGGTCTTGTAGGAGTCACAACTAAAAGCACCCAACCCACACTGTAAAGTGGTCTTGTAGCAGTCACAATTAAAAGCACCCAGCCCACACTGTAAAGTGGTCTTGTAGGAGTCACAACTAAAAGAACCCAGCCCACACTGTAAAGTGGTCTTGTACGAGTCACAACTAAAAGCATCCAGCCCACACTGCAAAGTGGTCATGTAAGTGTCACAAATAAAAGCACCCAACACACACTGTAAAGTGGTCTTGTAGGAATCACAACTAAAAGCACCCAGCCCACACTGTAAAGTGGTCTTGTAGGAGTCACAACTAAAAGCACCCAAGCCACACTGATAAGTGGTCATGTATGTGTCACAAATAGAAGCACCCAACCCACAATGTAAAGTGGTCTTGTAGGAGTCACAAATAAAAGCACCAAGCCCACACTGTAAAGTGGTCTAGTAGGAGTCACAACTAAAAGCAACCAACCCACACTGTAAAGTGGTCTTGTAGGAGTCACAACTAAAAGCATCCAGCCCACACTGTAAAGTGGTCTTGTAGGTGTCACAACTAAAATCATCCAGCCCACACTGTAAAGTGATCTTGTAGGAGTCATAACTAAAAGCAGCCAACCCACACTGTAAAGTGGTCTTGTACGAATCACAACTAAAAGCATCAAGCTCACACTGTAAAGTGGTCTTGTAGGAGTCACAACTAAAATCACCCAGCCCACACTGTAAAGTGGTCATGTAAGTGTCACAAATAGAAGCACCCAACCCACACTGTAAAGTGGTCACGTAGGTGACACAACTAAAAGCACTCAGCCCACACTGTAAAGTGGTCTTGTAGGAGTCACAACTAAAAGCACCCAGCCCACACTGTAAAGTGGTCTTGTACGAGTCACAACTAAAAGCATCCAGCCCACACTGTAAAGTGGTCATGTAAGTGTCACAAATAAAAGCACCCAGCCCACACTGTTAAGTGGTCATGTAGGAGTCACAACTAAAAGCCCCCAAGCCACACTGATAAGTGGTCATGTAAGTGTCACAACTAAAAGCACCCAACCCACAATGTAAAGTGGTCATGTAGGTGTCACAACTAAAAGAACGCAGCCCACACTGTAAAGTGGTCTTGTAGGTGTCACAAATAAAAGCACCCAGCCCACACTGTAAAGGGGTCTTGTAGGAGTCACAACTAAAAGCACCCAGCACACACTGCTGTAAAGTGGTCTTGTATGAGTCACAACTAAAAGCACCCAACCCACACTGTAAAGTGGTCTTGTAGGAGTCACAACTAAAAGCATCCAGTCCACACTGTAATGTGTTCTTGCAGGTGTCACAACTAAAAGCATCCAGCCCACACTGTAAAGTGGTCTTGTAGGTTTCACAAATAATAGCACCCAACCCACACTGTAAAGTGGTCTTGTAGGAGTCACAAATAAAAGCACCCAACCCACACTGTAAAGTGGTCTTGTAGGAGTCACAACTAAAAGCACCCAAACCCACACTGTAAAGTGGTCTTGTAGGAGTCACAACTAAAAGCACCCAACCCACACTGTAAAGTGGTCTTGTAGGAGTCAAAATTAAAGCATCCAGCTCACACTGTAAAGTGGTCTTGTAGGAGTCACAACTAAAAGCACCCAACCCACACTGTAAAGTGGTCATGCAGATGTCACAACTAAGAGGACCCAGCCCACACTGTAAAGTGGTCATGAAGATGTCACAACTAAAAGAACCCAGCCCACACTGTAAAGTGGTCTTGTAGGAGTCACAACTAAAAGCACCCAACCCACACTGTAAAGTGGTCATGCAGATGTCACAACTAAAAGGACCCAGCCCACACTGTAAAGTGGTCGTGCAGATGTCACAACTAAAAGTACCCAGCCCACACTGTAAAGTGGTCATGAAGATGTCACAACTAAAAGAACCCAGCCCACACTGTAAAGTGGTCTTGTAGGAGTCACAACTAAAAGCACCCAAGCCACACTGATAAGTGGTCATGTAAGTGTCACAAATAAAAGCACCCAACCCACAATGTAAAGTGGTCATGTAGGTGTCACAACTAAAAGCACCCAGCCCACACTGTAAAGTGGTCTTGTAGGTGTCACAAATAAAAGCACCCAGCCCACACTGTAATGTGGTCTTGTAGGAGTCACAACTAAAAGCACCCAACCCACACTGTAAAGTGGTTTTGTAGGTGTCACAACTAAAAGCATCCAGCCCACACTGTAAAGTGGTCTTGTAGGAGTCATAACTAAAAGCAGCCAACCCACACTGTAAGGTGGTCATGTATGTGTCACAACTAAATGCACCCAACCCACACTGTAAAGTGGTCTTGTAGGAGTCACAACTAAAAGCATCCAGCCCACACTGTAAAGTGGTCTTGTACGAGTCACAACTAAAAGTACCCAACCCACACCGTAAAGTGGTCATGTAGGTGTCACAACTAAAAGCACCCAACCCACACTGTAAAGTGGTCTTGTAGGAGTCACAACTAAAAGCACCCAGCCCACACTGTAAAGTGGTCTTGTAGGAGTCACAAATAAAAGCATCCAGCCCACACTGTAAAGTGGTCTTGTAGGTGTCACAATAAAAGCACCCAACCCACACTGTAAAGTGGTCATGTAGATGTCACATATAAAAGCACCCAACCCACACTGTAAAGTGGTCTTGTAGGTGTCACAAATAAAAGTATCCAGCCCACACTGTAAAGTGGCCTTTTAGGAGTCACAAATAAAAGCACCCAACCTACACTGTAAAGTGTTCTTGTAGGTGTCACAAATAAAAGCATCCAACCCAAACTGTAAAGTGGTCTTGTAAGAGTCACAAATAAAAGCACCCAACCCTCACTGTAAAGTGGTCATGTAGGTGTCACAAATAAAAGCACCCAACCCAAACTGTAAAGTGGTCTTGTAGGAGTCACAACTAAAAGCACCCAACCCACACTGTAAAGTGGTCTTGTAGCAGTCACAATTAAAAGCACCCAGCCCACACTGTAAAGTGGTCTTGTAGGAGTCACAACTAAAAGCACGCAACCCACACTGTAAAGTGGTCATTTAGGTGTCACAAATAAAAGCACCCAACCCACACTGTAAAGTGGTTTTGTAGGAGTCACAACTAAAAGCACCCAGCCCACACTGTAAAGTGGTCTTGTAGGTGTCACAATAAAAGCACCCAACCCACACTGTAAAGTGGTCATGTAGATGTCACAACTAAAAGCACCCAACGCACACTGTAAAGTGGTCTTGTAGGTGTCACAACTAAAAGTATCCAGGCCACACTGTAAAGTGGTCTTGTAGGAGTCACAACTAAAAGCACTCAGCCCACACTGTAAAGTGGTCTTGTAGGAGTCACAACTAAAAGCACCCAGCCCACACTGTAAAGTGGTCATGCAGATGTCACAACTAAAAGCACCCAACGCACACTATAAAGTGGTCTTGTACGAGTCACAACTAAAAGCACCTAGCCCACATTGTAAAGTGGTCATGTAGGAGTCACAACTAAAAGCACCCAACCCACACTGTAAAGTGGTCATGTAGATGTCACAACTAAAAGCATCCAGCCCACACTGTAAAGTGGTCTTGTAGGTGTTACAACTAAAAGCATCCACCCCACACTTTAAAGTGGTCTTGTACGAGTCACAATTAAAAGCATCCAGCCCACACTGTAAAGTGTTCTTGCAGGTGTCACAACTAAAAGCATCCAGCCCACACTGTAAAGTGGTCTTGTAGGAGTCACACCTAAAAGCATCCAAGACACACTGTAAAGTGTCTTGTAGGAGTCACAACTAAAAGCACCCAGCCCACACTGTAAAGTGGTCTTGTAGGAGTCACAACTAAAAGCATCCAGCCCACACTGTAAAGTGTTCATGTAGGTGTCACAACTAAAAGTACCCAACCCACACTGTAAAGTGGTCATGTAGGTGTCACAACTAAAAGAACCCAATCCACACTGTAAAGTGGTCTTGTAGGAGTCACAACTAAAAGCACCCAGCCCACTGTTGAGTGGTCTTGTAGGAGTCACAACTAAAAGCATCCACCCCACACTCTAAAGTGGTCTTGTAGGAGTCACAAATAAAAGCATCCAACTCACACTATAAAGTGGTCTTGTAGGAGTCACAACTAAAAGCACCCAATCCACATTGTAAAGTGGTCTTGTAGGAGTCACAACTAAAAGCACCCAGCCCACTGTTGAGTGGTCTTGTAGGAGTCAAAACTAAAAGCACCCAGCCCACACTGTAAAGTGGTCTTGTAGGAGTCACAACTAAAAGCACCCACCCCACTGTTGAGTGGTCTTGTAGGAGTCACAACTAAAAGCATCCAGCCCACACTCTAAAGTGATCTTGTAGGAGTCACAAATAAAAGCATCCAACCCACACTATAAAGTGGTCTTGTAGGAGTCAGAACTAAAAGCATCCAGCAGCCCACACTGTAAAGTGGTCTTGTAGGAGTCACAACTAAAAGCATCCAACCCACTGTTGAGTGGTCTTGTAGGAGTCACAACTAAAAGCACCCAGCCCACTGTTGAGTGGTCTTGTAGGTGTCACAAATAAAAGCATCCAGCCCACACTGTAAAGTGGTCTTGTAGGAGTCACAACTAAAAGCACCCAGCCCACTGTTGAGTGGTCTTGTAGGTGTCATAAATAAAAGCATCCAGTCCACGCTGTAAAGTGGTCTTGTACGAGTCACAACTAAAAGCATCCAGCCCACACTGTAAAGTGGTCATGTTAGTGTCACAAATAAAAGCACCCAACCCACACTGTAAAGTGGTCATGTAGGTGTCACAACTAAAAGCACTCAGCCCACACTGTAAAGTGGTCTTGTAGGAGTCACAACTAAAAGCACCCAGCCCACACTGTAAAGTGGTCTTGTACGAGTCACAACTAAAAGCATCCAGCCCACACTGCAAAGTGGTCATGTAAGTGTCACAAATAAAAGCACCCAACACACACTGTAAAGTGGTCTTGTAGGAATCACAACTAAAAGCACCCAGCCCACACTGTAAAGTGGTCTTGTAGGAGTCACAACTAAAAGCACCCAAGCCACACTGATAAGTGGTCATGTATGTGTCACAAATAGAAGCACCCAACCCACAATGTAAAGTGGTCTTGTAGGAGTCACAAATAAAAGCACCAAGCCCACACTGTAAAGTGGTCTAGTAGGAGTCACAACTAAAAGCAACCAACCCACACTGTAAAGTGGTCTTGTAGGAGTCACAACTAAAAGCATCCAGCCCACACTGTAAAGTGGTCTTGTAGGTGTCACAACTAAAATCATCCAGCCCACACTGTAAAGTGATCTTGTAGGAGTCATAACTAAAAGCAGCCAACCCACACTGTAAAGTGGTCTTGTACGAATCACAACTAAAAGCATCAAGCTCACACTGTAAAGTGGTCTTGTAGGAGTCACAACTAAAATCACCCAGCCCACACTGTAAAGTGGTCATGTAAGTGTCACAAATAAAAGCACCCAGCCCACACTGTAAAGTGGTCACGTAGGTGACACAACTAAAAGCACTCAGCCCACACTGTAAAGTGGTCTTGTAGGAGTCACAACTAAAAGCACCCAGCCCACACTGTAAAGTGGTCTTGTACGAGTCACAACTAAAAGCATCCAGCCCACACTGTAAAGTGGTCATGTAAGTGTCACAAATAAAAGCACCCAGCCCACACTGTTAAGTGGTCATGTAGGAGTCACAACTAAAAGCCCCCAAGCCACACTGATAAGTGGTCATGTAAGTGTCACAACTAAAAGCACCCAACCCACAATGTAAAGTGGTCATGTAGGTGTCACAACTAAAAGAACGCAGCCCACACTGTAAAGTGGTCTTGTAGGTGTCACAAATAAAAGCACCCAGCCCACACTGTAAAGGGGTCTTGTAGGAGTCACAACTAAAAGCACCCAGCACACACTGCTGTAAAGTGGTCTTGTATGAGTCACAACTAAAAGCACCCAACCCACACTGTAAAGTGGTCTTGTAGGAGTCACAACTAAAAGCATCCAGTCCACACTGTAATGTGTTCTTGCAGGTGTCACAACTAAAAGCATCCAGCCCACACTGTAAAGTGGTCTTGTAGGTTTCACAAATAATAGCACCCAACCCACACTGTAAAGTGGTCTTGTAGGAGTCACAAATAAAAGCACCCAACCCACACTGTAAAGTGGTCTTGTAGGAGTCACAACTAAAAGCACCCAAACCCACACTGTAAAGTGGTCTTGTAGGAGTCACAACTAAAAGCACCCAACCCACACTGTAAAGTGGTCTTGTAGGAGTCAAAATTAAAGCATCCAGCTCACACTGTAAAGTGGTCTTGTAGGAGTCACAACTAAAAGCACCCAACCCACACTGTAAAGTGGTCATGCAGATGTCACAACTAAGAGGACCCAGCCCACACTGTAAAGTGGTCATGAAGATGTCACAACTAAAAGAACCCAGCCCACACTGTAAAGTGGTCTTGTAGGAGTCACAACTAAAAGCACCCAACCCACACTGTAAAGTGGTCATGCAGATGTCACAACTAAAAGGACCCAGCCCACACTGTAAAGTGGTCGTGCAGATGTCACAACTAAAAGTACCCAGCCCACACTGTAAAGTGGTCTTGTAGGAGTCACAACTAAAAGCACCCAAGCCACACTGATAAGTGGTCATGTAAGTGTCACAAATAAAAGCACCCAACCCACAATATAAAGTGGTCATGTAGGTGTCACAACTAAAAGCACCCAGCCCACACTGTAAAGTGGTCTTGTAGGTGTCACAAATAAAAGCACCCAGCCCACACTGTAATGTGGTCTTGTAGGAGTCACAACTAAAAGCACCCAACCCACACTGTAAAGTGGTTTTGTAGGTGTCACAACTAAAAGCATCCAGCCCACACTGTAAAGTGGTCTTGTAGGAGTCATAACTAAAAGCAGCCAACCCACACTGTAAGGTGGTCATGTATGTGTCACAACTAAATGCACCCAACCCACACTGTAAAGTGGTCTTGTAGGAGTCACAACTAAAAGCATCCAGCCCACACTGTAAAGTGGTCTTGTACGAGTCACAACTAAAAGTACCCAACCCACACCGTAAAGTGGTCATGTAGGTGTCACAACTAAAAGCACCCAGCCCACACTGTAAAGTGGTCTTGTAGGAGTCACAAATAAAAGCATCCAGCCCACACTGTAAAGTGGTCTTGTAGGTGTCACAATAAAAGCACTCAACCCACACTGTAAAGTGGTCATGTAGATGTCACATCTAAAAGCACCCAACCCACACTGTAAAGTGGTCTTGTAGGTTTCACAAATAATAGCACCCAACCCACGCTGTAAAGTGGTCTTGTAGGAGTCACAATTAAAGCATCCAGCTCACACTGTAAAGTGGTCATGCAGATGTCACAACTAAAAGAACCCAGCCCACACTGTAAAGTGGTCTTGTAGGAGTCACAACTAAAAGCACCCAACCCACACTGTAAAGTGGTCATGCAGATGTCACAACTAAAAGAACCCAGCCCACACTGTAAAGTGGTCTTGTAGGAGTCACAACTAAAAGGACCCAGCCCACACCGTAAAGTGGTCATGCAGATGTCACAACTAAAAGAACCCAGCCCACACTGTAAAGTGGTCTTGTAGGAGTCACAACTAAAAGCACCCAAGCCACACTGATAAGTGGTCATGTAAGTGTCACAAATAAAAGCACCCAACCCACAATGTAAAGTGGTCATGTAGGTGTCACAACTAAAAGCACCCAGCCCACACTGTAAAGTGGTCTTGTAGGTGTCACAAATAAAAGCACCCAGCCCACACTGTAAAGTGGTCTTGTAGGAGTCACAAATAAAAGCACCCAGCCCACACTGTAAAGTGGTCATGTATGTGTCACAACTAAATGCACCCAAACCACACTGTAAAGTGGTCTTGTAGGAGTCACAACTAAAAGCATCCAGCCCACACTGTAAAGTGGTCTTGTACGAGTCACAACTAAAAGCACCCAACCCACACTGTTAAGTGGTCTTGTAGGTGACACAACTAAAAGCATCCAGCCCACACTGTAAAGTGGTCTTGTAGGTGTCACAATAAAAGCACCCAACCCACACTGTAAAGTGGTCATGTAGATGTCACATCTAAAAGCACACAACCCACACTGTAAAGTGATCTTGTAGGTGTCACAAATAAACGTATCCAGCCCACACTGTAAAGTGGTCTTGTAGGTGTCACAAATAAAAGCACCCAGCCCACACTGTAAAGTGGTCTTGTAGGAGTCACAAATAAAAGCACCCAACCCACACTGTAAAGTGGTCATGCAGATGTCACAACTAAAAGGACCCAGCCCACACTGTAAAGTGGTCATGCAGATGTCACAACTAAAAGAACCCAGCCCACACTGTAAAGTGGTCTTGTAGGAGTCACAACTAAAAGCACCCAACCCACACTGTAAAGTGGTCATGCAGATGTCACAACTAAAAGGACCCAGCCCACACTGTAAAGTGGTCGTGCAGATGTCACAACTAAAAGTACCCAGCCCACACTGTAAAGTGGTCTTGTAGGAGTCACAACTAAAAGCACCCAAGCCACACTGATAAGTGGTCATGTAAGTGTCACAAATAAATGCACCCAACCCACAATGTAAAGTGGTCATGTAGGTGTCACAACTAAAAGCACCCAGCCCACACTGTAAAGTGGTCTTGTAGGTGTCACAAATAAAAGCACCCAGCCCACACTGTAATGTGGTCTTGTAGGAGTCACAACTAAAAGCACCCAACCCACACTGTAAAGTGGTCTTGTAGGTGTCACAACTAAAAGCATTCAGCCCACACTGTAAAGTGGTCTTGTAGGAGTCATAACTAAAAGCAGCCAACCCACACTGTAAGGTGGTCATGTATGTGTCACAACTAAATGCACCCAACCCACACTGTAAAGTGGTCTTGTAGGAGTCACAACTAAAAGCATCCAGCCCACACTGTAAAGTGGTCTTGTACGAGTCACAACTAAAAGTACCCAACCCACACCGTAAAGTGGTCATGTAGGTGTCACAACTAAAAGCACCCAGCCCACACTGTAAAGTGGTCTTGTAGGAGTCACAAATAAAAGCATCCAGCCCACACTGTAAAGTGGTCTTGTAGGTGTCACAATAAAAGCACTCAACCCACACTGTAAAGTGGTCATGTAGATGTCACATCTAAAAGCACCCAACCCACACTGTAAAGTGGTCTTGTAGGTTTCACAAATAATAGCACCCAACCCACACTGTAAAGTGGTCTTGTAGGAGTCACAATTAATGCATCCAGCTCACACTGTAAAGTGGTCATGCAGATGTCACAACTAAAAGAACCCAGCCGACACTGTAAAGTGGTCTTGTAGGAGTCACAACTAAAAGCACCCAACCCACACTGTAAAGTGGTCATGCAGATGTCACAACTAAAAGAACCCAGCCCACACTGTAAAGTGGTCTTGTAGGAGTCACAACTAAAAGGACCCAGCCCACACCGTAAAATGGTCATGCAGATGTCACAACTAAAAGAACCCAGCCCACACTGTAAAGTGGTCTTGTAGGAGTCACAACTAAAAGCACCCAAGCCACACTGATAAGTGGTCATGTAAGTGTCACAAATAAAAGCACCCAACCCACAATGTAAAGTGGTCATGTAGGTGTCACAACTAAAAGCACCCAGCCCACACTGTAAAGTGGTCTTGTAGGTGTCACAAATAAAAGCACCCAGCCCACACTGTAAAGTGGTCTTGTAGGAGTCACAAATAAAAGCACCCAGCCCACACTGTAAAGTGGTCATGTATGTGTCACAACTAAATGCACCCAAACCACACTGTAAAGTGGTCTTGTAGGAGTCACAACTAAAAGCATCCAGCCCACACTGTAAAGTGGTCTTGTACGAGTCACAACTAAAAGCACCCAACCCACACTGTTAAGTGGTCTTGTAGGTGTCACAACTAAAAGCACCCAGCCCACACTGTAAAGTGGTCTTGTAGGAGTCACAAATAAAAGCATCCAGCCCACACTGTAAAGTGGTCTTGTAGGTGTCACAACAAAAGCACCCAACCCACACTGTAAAGTGGTCATGTAGATGTCACATCTAAAAGCACCCAACCCACACTGTAAAGTGATCTTGTAGGTGTCACAAATAAAAGTATCCAGCCCACACTGTAAAGTGGTCTTGTAGGTGTCACAAATAAAAGCACCCAGCCCACACTGTAAAGTGGTCTTGTAGGAGTCACAAATAAAAGCACCCAACCCACACTGTAAAGTGGTCTTGTAGGTGTCACAAATAAAAGCATCCAACCCAAACTGTAAAGTGGTCTTGTAGGAGTCACAAATAAAAGCACCCAACCGACACTGTAAAGTGGTCATGTAGGTGTCACAAATAAAAGCACCCAACCCAAACTGTAAAGTGGTCTTATAGGAGTCACAACTAAAAGCACCCAACCCACACTGTAAAGTGGTCTTGTAGCAGTCACAATTAAAAGCACCCAGTCCACACTGTAAAGTGGTCTTGTAGGAGTCACAACTAAAAGCACCCAACCCACACTGTAAAGTGGTCATTTAGGTGTCACAAATAAAAGCACCCAACCCACACTGTAAAGTGGTTTTGTAGGAGTCACAACTAAAAGCACCCAGCCCACACTGTAAAGTGGTCATGTAGGTGTCACAACTAAAAGCACCCAGCCCACACTGTAAAGTGGTCATGCAGGTGTCACAACTAAAAGCACCCAATGCACACCGTAAAGTGGTCTTGTAGGAGTCACAACTAAAAGCACCCAACGCACACTGTAAAGTGGTCTTGTAGGTGTCACAAATAAAAGCATCCAAGCCAAACTGTAAAGTGGTCATGTAGGTGTCACAAATAAAAGCACCCAACCCACACTGTAAAGTGGTCTTGTAGGTGTCACAAATAAAAGCATCCAGCCCACACTGTAAAGTGGTCTTGTAGGTGTCACAATAAAAGCACCCAACCCACACTGTAAAGTGGTCATGTAGATGTTACAACTAAAAGCACCCAACCCACACTGTAAAGTCGTCTTGTAGGAGTCACAACTAAAAGCACCCAACCCACACTGTAAAGTGGTCTTGTAGCAGTCACAATTAAAAGCACCCAGACCACACTGTTAAGTGGTCTTGTAGGAGACACAACTAAAAGCACCCAACCCACACTGTAAAGTGGTCATTTAGGTGTCACAAATAAAAGCACCCAACCCACACTGTAAAGTGGTTTTGTAGGAGTCACAACTAAAAGCACCCAGCCCACACTGTAAAGTGGTCTTGTAGGTGTCACAATAAAAGCACCCAGCCCACACTGTAAAGTGGTCATGCAGATGTCACAACTAAAAGCACCCAACGCACACTGTAAAGTGGTCTTGTAGGAGTCACAACTAAAAGAACCCAGCCCACACTGTAAAATGGTCTTGTAGGAGTCACAACTAAAAGCACCCAGCCCACACTGTTCAGTGGTCTTGTAGGAGTCACAAAGAAAAGCACCCAGCCCACACTGTAAAGTGGTCTTGTATGAGTCACAACTAAAAGCACCCAACCCACACTGTAAAGTGGTCTTGTAGGAGTCACAACTAAAAGCATCCAACCCACACTGTAAAGTGTTCTTGCAGGTGTCACAACTAAAAGCATCCAGCCCACACTGTAAAGTGCTCTTGTAGGAGTCATAACGAAAAGCAGCCAACCCACACTGTAATGTGGTCATGTATGTGTCACAACTAAATGCACCCAACCCACACTGTAATGTGGTCTTGTAGGAGTCACAACTAAAAGCATCCAGCCCACACTGTAAAGTGGTCTTGTACGAGTCACAACTAAAAGCACCCAACCCACACTGTAAAGTGTTCATGTAGGTGTCACAACTAAAAGCACCCAGCCCACACTGTAAAGTGGTCATGCAGATGTCACAACTAAAAGAACCCAGCCCACACTGTAAAGTGGTCTTGTAGGAGTCACAACTAAAAGTACCCAACCCACACTGTAAAGTGGTCATGCAGATGTCACAACTAAAAGGACCCAGCCCACACTGTAAAGTGGTCATGCAGATGTCACAACTAAAAGTACCCAGCCCACACTGTAAAGTGGTCTTGTAGGAGTCACAACTAAAAGCACCCAAGCCACACTGATAAGTGGTCATGTAAGTGTCACAAA
Organism: Eledone cirrhosa; assembly: GCA_964016885.1. Lineage (NCBI taxonomy): Eukaryota > Metazoa > Mollusca > Cephalopoda > Octopoda > Eledonidae > Eledone > Eledone cirrhosa. The sequence goes on along the minus strand of OZ024740.1, from coordinate 59,895,855 downwards.
TAAAAGCACCCAACCCACAATGTAAAGTGGTCATGTAGGTGTCACAACTAAAAGCACCCAGCCCACACTGTAAAGTGGTCTTGTAGGTGTCACAAATAAAAGCACCCAGCCCACACTGTAATGTGGTCTTGTAGGAGTCACAACTAAAAGCACCCAACCCACACTGTAAAGTGGTCTTGTAGGTGTCACAACTAAAAGCATCCAGCCCACACTGTAAAGTGGTCTTGTAGGAGTCATAACTAAAAGCAGCCAACCCACACTGTAAGGTGGTCATGTATGTGTCACAACTAAATGCACCCAACCCACACTGTAAAGTGGTCTTGTAGGAGTCACAACTAAAAGCATCCAGCCCACACTGTAAAGTGGTCTTGTACGAGTCACAACTAAAAGTACCCAACCCACACCGTAAAGTGGTCATGTAGGTGTCACAACTAAAAGCACAGAAGCCCACACTGTAAAGTGGTCTTGTAGGAGTCACAAATAAAAGCATCCAGCCCACACTGTAAAGTGGTCTTGTAGGTGTCACAATAAAAGCACTCAACCCACACTGTAAAGTGTTCTTGTAGGAGCCACAAGCATCCAGCTCACACTGTAAAGTGGTCATGTAGATGTCACATCTAAAAGCACCCAACCCACAGTGTAAAGTGGTCTTGTAGGTTTCACAAATAATAGCACCCAACCCACACTGTAAAGTGTTCTTGTAGGAGCCACAAGCATCCAGCTCACACTGTAAAGTGGTCATGCAGATGTCACAACTAAAAGAACCCAGCCCACACTGTAAAGTGGTCTTGTAGGAGTCACAACTAAAAGCACCCAACCCACACTGTAAAGTGGTCATGCAGATGTCACAACTAAAAGAACCCAGCCCACACTGTAAAGTGGTCTTGTAGGAGTCACAACTAAAAGGACCCAGCCCACACCGTAAAGTGGTCATGCAGATGCCACAACTAAAAGAACCCAGCCCACACTGTAAAGTGGTCTTGTAGGAGTCACAACTAAAAGCACCCAAGCCACACTGATAAGTGGTCATGTAAGTGTCACAAATAAAAGCACCCAACCCACAATGTAAAGTGGTCATGTAGGTGTCACAACTAAAAGCACCCAGCCCACACTGTAAAGTGGTCTTGTAGGTGTCACAAATAAAAGCACCCAGCCCACACTGTAAAGTGGTCTTGTAGGAGTCACAAATAAAAGCACCCAGCCCACATTGTAAAGTGGTCATGTATGTGTCACAACTAAATGCACCCAAACCACACTGTAAAGTGGTCTTGTAGCTGTCACAACTAAAAGCATCCAGCCCACACTGTAAAGTGGTCTTGTAGGTGTCACAATAAAAGCACCCAACCCACACTGTAAAGTGGTCATGTAGATGTCACATCTAAAAGCACCCAACCCACACTGTAAAGTGATCTTGTATGTGTCACAAATAAAAGTATCCAGCCCACACTGTAAAGTGGTCTTGTAGGTGTCACAAATAAAAGCACCCAGCCCACACTGTAAAGTGGTCTTGTAGGAGTCACAAATAAAAGCACCCAACCCACACTATAAAGTGGTCTTGGAGGTGTCACAAATAAAAGCATCCAACCCAAACTGTAAAGTGGTCTTGTAGGAGTCACAAATAAAAGCACCCAACCGACACTGTAAAGTGGTCATGTAGGTGTCACAAATAAAAGCACCCAACCCAAACTGTAAAGTGGTCTTATAGGAGTCACAACTAAAAGCACACAGCCCACACTGTAAAGTGGTCTTGTAGGAGTTACAACTAAAAGCACCCAACCCACACTGTAAAGTGGTCATTTAGGTGTCACAAATAAAAGCACCCAACCCACACTGTAAAGTGGTTTTGTAGGAGTCACAACTAAAAGCACCCAGCCCACACTGTAAAGTAGTCATGTAGGTGTCACAACTAAAAGCACCCAGCCCACACTGTAAAGTGGTCATGCAGGTGTCACAACTAAAAGCACCCAATGCACACCGTAAAGTGGTCTTGTAGGAGTCACAACTAAAAGCACCCAACGCACACTGTAAAGTGGTCTTGTAGGTGTCACAAATAAAAGCATCCAACCCAAACTGTAAAGTGGTCTTGTAAGAGTCACAAATAAAAGCACCCAACCCACACTGTAAAGTGTTCATGTAGGTGTCACAAATAAAAGCACCCAACCCACACTGTAAAGTGGTCTTGTAGGTGTCACAAATAAAAGCATCCAGCCCACACTGTAAAGTGGTCTTGTAGGTGTCACAATAAAAGCACCCAACCCACACTGTAAAGTGGTCATGTAGATGTTACAACTAAATGCACCCAACCCACACTGTAAAGTCGTCTTGTAGGAGTCACAACTAAAAGCACCCAACCCACACTGTAAAGTGGTCTTGTAGCAGTCACAATTAAAAGCACCCAGCCCACACTGTTAAGTGGTCTTGTAGGAGACACAACTAAAAGCACCCAACCCACACTGTAAAGTGGTCATTTAGGTGTCACAAATAAAAGCACCCAACCCACACTGTAAAGTGGTTTTGTAGGAGTCACAACTAAAAGCACCCAGCCCACACTGTAAAGTGGTCTTGTAGGTGTCACAATAAAAGCACCCAACCCACACTGTAAAGTGGTCATGTAGATGTCACAACTAAAAGCACCCAACGCACACTGTAAAGTGGTCTTGTAGGTGTCACAACTAAAAGTATCCAGCCCACACTGTAAAGTGGTCTTGTAGGAGTCACAACTAAAAGCACTCAGCCCACACTGTAAAGTGGTCTTGTAGGAGTCACAACTAAAAGCACCCAGCCCACACTGTAAAGTGGTCATGCAGATGTCACAACTAAAAGCACCCAACGCACACTGTAAAGTGGTCTTGTAGTAGTCACAACTAAAAGAACCCAGCCCACACTGTAAAGTGGTCTTGTAGGAGTCACAACTAAAAGCACCCAGCCCACACTGTTCAGTGGTCTTGTAGGAGTCACAAATAAAAGCACCCAGCCCACACTGTAAAGTGGTCTTGTAGGAGTCACAAATAAAAGCACCCAGCCCACACTGTAAGGTGGTTTTGTATGAGTCACAACTAAAAGCACCCAACCCACATTGTAAAGTGGTCTTGTAGGAGTCACAACTAAAAGCATCCAGCCCACACTGTAAAGTGTTCTTGCAGGTGTCACAACTAAAAGCATCCAGCCCACACTGTAAAGTGGTCTTGTAGGAGTCATAACGAAAAGCAGCCAACCCACACTGTAAAGTGGTCATGTATGTGTCACAACTAAAAGCATCCAGCCCACACTGTAAAGTGGTCTTGTACGAGTCACAACTAAAAGCACCCAACCCACACTGTAAAGTGTTCATGTAGGTGTCACAACTAAAAGCACCCAGCCCACACTGTAAAATGGTCTTGTAGGTGTCACAATAAAAGCACCCAACCCACACTGTAAAGTGGTCATGTAGATGTCACAACTAAAAGCACCCAACCCACACTGTAAAGTCGTCTTGTAGGTGTCACAAATAAAAGTATCCAGCCCACACTGTAAAGTGGTCTTGTAGGTTTCACAAATAATAGCACCCAACCCACACTGTAAAGTGGTCTTGTAGGAGTCACAAATAAAAGCACCCAACCCACACTGTAAAGTGGTCTTGTAGGAGTCACAACTAAAAGCACCCAACCCACACTGTAAAGTCGTCTTGTAGGTGTCACAAATAAAAGTATCCAGCCCACACTGTAATGTGGTCTTGTAGGAGTCACAACTAAAAGCACCCAACCCACACTGTAAAGTGGTCTTGTAGGTGTCACAACTAAAAGCATCCAGCCCACACTGTAAAGTGGTCTTCTAGGAGTCATAACTAAAAGCAGCCAACCCACACTGTAAGGTGGTCATGTATGTGTCACAACTAAATGCACCCAACCCACACTGTAAAGTGGTCTTGTAGGAGTCACAACTAAAAGCATCCAGCCCACACTGTAAAGTGGTCTTGTACGAGTCACAACTAAAAGTACCCAACCCACACCGTAAAGTGGTCATGTATGTGTCACAACTAAAAGCACCCAGCCCACACTGTAAAGTGGTCTTGTAGGAGTCACAAATAAAAGCATCCAGCCCACACTGTAAAGTGGTCTTGTAGGTGTCACAATAAAAGCACTCAACCCACACTGTAAAGTGGTCATGTAGATGTCACATCTAAAAGCACCCAACCCACACTGTAAAGTGGTCTTGTAGGTTTCACAAATAATAGCACCCAACCCACACTGTAAAGTGGTCTTGTAGGAGTCACAATTAAAGCATCCAGCTCACACTGTAAAGTGGTCATGCAGATGTCACAACTAAAAGAACCCAGCCCACACTGTAAAGTGGTCTTGTAGGAGTCACAACTAAAAGCACCCAACCCACACTGTAAAGTGGTCATGCAGATGTCACAACTAAAAGAACCCAGCCCACACTGTAAAGTGGTCTTGTAGGAGTCACAACTAAAAGGACCCAGCCCACACCATAAAGTGGTCATGCAGATGTCACAACTAAAAGAACCCAGCCCACACTGTAAAGTGGTCTTGTAGGAGTCACAACTAAAAGCACCCAAGCCACACTGATAAGTGGTCATGTAAGTGTCACAAATAAAAGCACCCAACCCACAATGTAAAGTGGTCATGTAGGTGTCACAACTAAAAGCACCCAGCCCACACTGTAAAGTGGTCTTGTAGGTGTCACAAATAAAAGCACCCAGCCCACACTGTAAAGTGGTTTTGTAGGAGTCACAACTAAAAGCACCCAGCCCACACTGTAAAGTGGTCATGTAGGTGTCACAACTAAAAGCACCCAGCCCACACTGTAAAGTGGTCATGCAGGTGTCACAACTAAAAGCACCCAATGCACACCGTAAAGTGGTCTTGTAGGATTTACAACTAAAAGCACCCAGCCCACACTGTAAAGTGGTCATGTAGGTGTCACAACTAAAAGCACCCAGCCCACACTGTAAAGTGGTCATGCAGGTGTCACAACTAAAAGCACCCAATGAACACCGTAAAGTGGTCCTGTAGGAGTCACAACTAAAAGCACCCAACGCACACTGTAAAGTGGTCATGTAGGTGTCACAAATAAAAGCATCCAACCCAAACTGTAAAGTGGTCTTGTAAGAGTCACAAATAAAAGCACCCAACCCACACTGTAAAGTGGTCATGTAGGTGTCACAAATAAAAGCACCCAACCCACACTGTAAAGTGGTCTTGTAGGTGTCACAAATAAAAGCATCCAGCCCACACTGTAAAGTGGTCTTGTAGGTGTCACAATAAAAGCACCCAACCCACACTGTAAAGTGGTCATGTAGATGTTACAACTAAAAGCACCCAACCCACACTGTAAAGTCGTCTTGTAGGAGTCACAACTAAAAGCACCCAGCCCACACTGTAAAGTGGTCTTGTAGGTGTCACAATAAAAGCACCCAGCCCACACTGTAAAGTGGTCATGCAGATGTCACAACTAAAAGCACCCAACGCACACTGTAAAGTGGTCTTGTAGGAGTCACAACTAAAAGAACCCAGCCCACACTGTAAAATGGTCTTGTAGGAGTCACAACTAAAAGCACCCAGCCCACACTGTTCAGTGGTCTTGTAGGAGTCACAAAGAAAAGCACCCAGCCCACACTGTAAAGTGGTCTTGTATGAGTCACAACTAAAAGCACCCAACCCACACTGTAAAGTGGTCTTGTAGGAGTCACAACTAAAAGCATCCAACCCACACTGTAAAGTGTTCTTGCAGGTGTCACAACTAAAAGCATCCAGCCCACACTGTAAAGTGCTCTTGTAGGAGTCATAACGAAAAGCAGCCAACCCACACTGTAAAGTGGTCATGTATGTGTCACAACTAAATGCACCCAACCCACACTGTAATGTGGTCTTGTAGGAGTCACAACTAAAAGCATCCAGCCCACACTGTAAAGTGGTCTTGTACGAGTCACAACTAAAAGCACCCAACCCACACTGTAAAGTGTTCATGTAGGTGTCACAACTAAAAGCACCCAGCCCACACTGTAAAGTGGTCATGCAGATGTCACAACTAAAAGAACCCAGCCCACACTGTAAAGTGGTCTTGTAGGAGTCACAACTAAAAGTACCCAACCCACACTGTAAAGTGGTCATGCAGATGTCACAACTAAAAGGACCCAGCCCACACTGTAAAGTGGTCATGCAGATGTCACAACTAAAAGTACCCAGCCCACACTGTAAAGTGGTCTTGTAGGAGTCACAACTAAAAGCACCCAAGCCACACTGATAAGTGGTCATGTAAGTGTCACAAATAAAAGCACCCAACCCACAATGTAAAGTGGTCATGTAGGTGTCACAACTAAAAGCACCCAGCCCACACTGTAAAGTGGTCTTGTAGGTGTCACAAATAAAAGCACCCAGCCCACACTGTAATGTGGTCTTGTAGGAGTCACAACTAAAAGCACCCAACCCACACTGTAAAGTGGTCTTGTAGGTGTCACAACTAAAAGCATCCAGCCCACACTGTAAAGTGGTCTTGTAGGAGTCATAACTAAAAGCAGCCAACCCACACTGTAAGGTGGTCATGTATGTGTCACAACTAAATGCACCCAACCCACACTGTAAAGTGGTCTTGTAGGAGTCACAACTAAAAGCATCCAGCCCACACTGTAAAGTGGTCTTGTACGAGTCACAACTAAAAGTACCCAACCCACACCGTAAAGTGGTCATGTAGGTGTCACAACTAAAAGCACAGAAGCCCACACTGTAAAGTGGTCTTGTAGGAGTCACAAATAAAAGCATCCAGCCCACACTGTAAAGTGGTCTTGTAGGTGTCACAATAAAAGCACTCAACCCACACTGTAAAGTGTTCTTGTAGGAGCCACAAGCATCCAGCTCACACTGTAAAGTGGTCATGTAGATGTCACATCTAAAAGCACCCAACCCACAGTGTAAAGTGGTCTTGTAGGTTTCACAAATAATAGCACCCAACCCACACTGTAAAGTGTTCTTGTAGGAGCCACAAGCATCCAGCTCACACTGTAAAGTGGTCATGCAGATGTCACAACTAAAAGAACCCAGCCCACACTGTAAAGTGGTCTTGTAGGAGTCACAACTAAAAGCACCCAACCCACACTGTAAAGTGGTCATGCAGATGTCACAACTAAAAGAACCCAGCCCACACTGTAAAGTGGTCTTGTAGGAGTCACAACTAAAAGGACCCAGCCCACACCGTAAAGTGGTCATGCAGATGCCACAACTAAAAGAACCCAGCCCACACTGTAAAGTGGTCTTGTAGGAGTCACAACTAAAAGCACCCAAGCCACACTGATAAGTGGTCATGTAAGTGTCACAAATAAAAGCACCCAACCCACAATGTAAAGTGGTCATGTAGGTGTCACAACTAAAAGCACCCAGCCCACACTGTAAAGTGGTCTTGTAGGTGTCACAAATAAAAGCACCCAGCCCACACTGTAAAGTGGTCTTGTAGGAGTCACAAATAAAAGCACCCAGCCCACATTGTAAAGTGGTCATGTATGTGTCACAACTAAATGCACCCAAACCACACTGTAAAGTGGTCTTGTAGCTGTCACAACTAAAAGCATCCAGCCCACACTGTAAAGTGGTCTTGTAGGTGTCACAATAAAAGCACCCAACCCACACTGTAAAGTGGTCATGTAGATGTCACATCTAAAAGCACCCAAACCACACTGTAAAGTGATCTTGTATGTGTCACAAATAAAAGTATCCAGCCCACACTGTAAAGTGGTCTTGTAGGTGTCACAAATAAAAGCACCCAGCCCACACTGTAAAGTGGTCTTGTAGGAGTCACAAATAAAAGCACCCAACCCACACTATAAAGTGGTCTTGGAGGTGTCACAAATAAAAGCATCCAACCCAAACTGTAAAGTGGTCTTGTAGGAGTCACAAATAAAAGCACCCAACCGACACTGTAAAGTGGTCATGTAGGTGTCACAAATAAAAGCACCCAACCCAAACTGTAAAGTGGTCTTATAGGAGTCACAACTAAAAGCACACAGCCCACACTGTAAAGTGGTCTTGTAGGAGTTACAACTAAAAGCACCCAACCCACACTGTAAAGTGGTCATTTAGGTGTCACAAATAAAAGCACCCAACCCACACTGTAAAGTGGTTTTGTAGGAGTCACAACTAAAAGCACCCAGCCCACACTGTAAAGTAGTCATGTAGGTGTCACAACTAAAAGCACCCAGCCCACACTGTAAAGTGGTCATGCAGGTGTCACAACTAAAAGCACCCAATGCACACCGTAAAGTGGTCTTGTAGGAGTCACAACTAAAAGCACCCAACGCACACTGTAAAGTGGTCTTGTAGGTGTCACAAATAAAAGCATCCAACCCAAACTGTAAAGTGGTCTTGTAAGAGTCACAAATAAAAGCACCCAACCCACACTGTAAAGTGTTCATGTAGGTGTCACAAATAAAAGCACCCAACCCACACTGTAAAGTGGTCTTGTAGGTGTCACAAATAAAAGCATCCAGCCCACACTGTAAAGTGGTCTTGTAGGTGTCACAATAAAAGCACCCAACCCACACTGTAAAGTGGTCATGTAGATGTTACAACTAAATGCACCCAACCCACACTGTAAAGTCGTCTTGTAGGAGTCACAACTAAAAGCACCCAACCCACACTGTAAAGTGGTCTTGTAGCAGTCACAATTAAAAGCACCCAGCCCACACTGTTAAGTGGTCTTGTAGGAGACACAACTAAAAGCACCCAACCCACACTGTAAAGTGGTCATTTAGGTGTCACAAACAAAAGCACCCAACCCACACTGTAAAGTGGTTTTGTAGGAGTCACAACTAAAAGCACCCAGCCCACACTGTAAAGTGGTCTTGTAGGTGTCACAATAAAAGCACCCAACCCACACTGTAAAGTGGTCATGTAGATGTCACAACTAAAAGCACCCAACGCACACTGTAAAGTGGTCTTGTAGGTGTCACAACTAAAAGTATCCAGCCCACACTGTAAAGTGGTCTTGTAGGAGTCACAACTAAAAGCACTCAGCCCACACTGTAAAGTGGTCTTGTAGGAGTCACAACTAAAAGCACCCAGCCCACACTGTAAAGTGGTCATGCAGATGTCACAACTAAAAGCACCCAACGCACACTGTAAAGTGGTCTTGTAGTAGTCACAACTAAAAGAACCCAGCCCACACTGTAAAGTGGTCTTGTAGGAGTCACAACTAAAAGCACCCAGCCCACACTGTTCAGTGGTCTTGTAGGAGTCACAAATAAAAGCACCCAGCCCACACTGTAAAGTGGTCTTGTAGGAGTCACAAATAAAAGCACCCAGCCCACACTGTAAGGTGGTTTTGTATGAGTCACAACTAAAAGCACCCAACCCACATTGTAAAGTGGTCTTGTAGGAGTCACAACTAAAAGCATCCAGCCCACACTGTAAAGTGTTCTTGCAGGTGTCACAACTAAAAGCATCCAGCCCACACTGTAAAGTGGTCTTGTAGGAGTCATAACGAAAAGCAGCCAACCCACACTGTAAAGTGGTCATGTATGTGTCACAACTAAAAGCATCCAGCCCACACTGTAAAGTGGTCTTGTACGAGTCACAACTAAAAGCACCCAACCCACACTGTAAAGTGTTCATGTAGGTGTCACAACTAAAAGCACCCAGCCCACACTGTAAAATGGTCTTGTAGGAGTCACAAATAAAAGCATCCAGCCCACACTGTAAAGTGGTCTTGTAGGTGTCACAATAAAAGCACCCAACCCACACTGTAAAGTGGTCATGTAGATGTCACAACTAAAAGCACCCAACCCACACTGTAAAGTCGTCTTGTAGGTGTCACAAATAAAAGTATCCAGCCCACACTGTAAAGTGGTCTTGTAGGTTTCACAAATAATAGCACCCAACCCACACTGTAAAGTGGTCTTGTAGGAGTCACAAATAAAAGCACCCAACCCACACTGTAAAGTGGTCTTGTAGGAGTCACAACTAAAAGCACCCAACCCACACTGTAAAGTCGTCTTGTAGGTGTCACAAATAAAAGTATCCAGCCCACACTGTAATGTGGTCTTGTAGGAGTCACAACTAAAAGCACCCAACCCACACTGTAAAGTGGTCTTGTAGGTGTCACAACTAAAAGCATCCAGCCCACACTGTAAAGTGGTCTTCTAGGAGTCATAACTAAAAGCAGCCAACCCACACTGTAAGGTGGTCATGTATGTGTCACAACTAAATGCACCCAACCCACACTGTAAAGTGGTCTTGTAGGAGTCACAACTAAAAGCATCCAGCCCACACTGTAAAGTGGTCTTGTACGAGTCACAACTAAAAGTACCCAACCCACACCGTAAAGTGGTCATGTAGGTGTCACAACTAAAAGCACCCAGCCCACACTGTAAAGTGGTCTTGTAGGAGTCACAAATAAAAGCATCCAGCCCACACTGTAAAGTGGTCTTGTAGGTGTCACAATAAAAGCACTCAACCCACACTGTAAAGTGGTCATGTAGATGTCACATCTAAAAGCACCCAACCCACACTGTAAAGTGGTCTTGTAGGTTTCACAAATAATAGCACCCAACCCACACTGTAAAGTGGTCTTGTAGGAGTCACAATTAAAGCATCCAGCTCACACTGTAAAGTGGTCATGCAGATGTCACAACTAAAAGAACCCAGCCCACACTGTAAAGTGGTCTTGTAGGAGTCACAACTAAAAGCACCCAACCCACACTGTAAAGTGGTCATGCAGATGTCACAACTAAAAGAACCCAGCCCACACTGTAAAGTGGTCTTGTAGGAGTCACAACTAAAAGGACCCAGCCCACACCATAAATTGGTCATGCAGATGTCACAACTAAAAGAACCCAGCCCACACTGTAAAGTGGTCTTGTAGGAGTCACAACTAAAAGCACCCAAGCCACACTGATAAGTGGTCATGTAAGTGTCACAAATAAAAGCACCCAACCCACAATGTAAAGTGGTCATGTAGGTGTCACAACTAAAAGCACCCAGCCCACACTGTAAAGTGGTCTTGTAGGTGTCACAAATAAAAGCACCCAGCCCACACTGTAAAGTGGTTTTGTAGGAGTCACAACTAAAAGCACCCAGCCCACACTGTAAAGTGGTCATGTAGGTGTCACAACTAAAAGCACCCAGCCCACACTGTAAAGTGGTCATGCAGGTGTCACAACTAAAAGCACCCAATGCACACCGTAAAGTGGTCTTGTAGGATTTACAACTAAAAGCACCCAGCCCACACTGTAAAGTGGTCATGTAGCTGTCACAACTAAAAGCACCCAGCCCACACTGTAAAGTGGTCATGCAGGTGTCACAACTAAAAGCACCCAATGAACACCGTAAAGTGGTCCTGTAGGAGTCACAACTAAAAGCACCCAACGCACACTGTAAAGTGGTCATGTAGGTGTCACAAATAAAAGCATCCAACCCAAACTGTAAAGTGGTCTTGTAAGAGTCACAAATAAAAGCACCCAACCCACACTGTAAAGTGTTCATGTAGGTGTCACAACTAAAAGCACCCAGCCCACACTGTAAAGTGGTCATGCAGATGTCACAACTAAAAGAACCCAGCCCACACTGTAAAGTGGTCTTGTAGGAGTCACAACTAAAAGTACCCAACCCACACTGTAAAGTGGTCATGCAGATGTCACAACTAAAAGGACCCAGCCCACACTGTAAAGTGGTCATGCAGATGTCACAACTAAAAGTACCCAGCCCACACTGTAAAGTGGTCTTGTAGGAGTCACAACTAAAAGCACCCAAGCCACACTGATAAGTGGTCATGTAAGTGTCACAAATAAAAGCACCCAACCCACAATGTAAAGTGGTCATGTAGGTGTCACAACTAAAAGCACCCAGCCCACACTGTAAAGTGGTCTTGTAGGTGTCACAAATAAAAGCACCCAGCCCACACTGTAATGTGGTCTTGTAGGAGTCACAACTAAAAGCACCCAACCCACACTGTAAAGTGGTCTTGTAGGTGTCACAACTAAAAGCATCCAGCCCACACTGTAAAGTGGTCTTGTAGGAGTCATAACTAAAAGCAGCCAACCCACACTGTAAGGTGGTCATGTATGTGTCACAACTAAATGCACCCAACCCACACTGTAAAGTGGTCTTGTAGGAGTCACAACTAAAAGCATCCAGCCCACACTGTAAAGTGGTCTTGTACGAGTCACAACTAAAAGTACCCAACCCACACCGTAAAGTGGTCATGTAGGTGTCACAACTAAAAGCACAGAAGCCCACACTGTAAAGTGGTCTTGTAGGAGTCACAAATAAAAGCATCCAGCCCACACTGTAAAGTGGTCTTGTAGGTGTCACAATAAAAGCACTCAACCCACACTGTAAAGTGTTCTTGTAGGAGCCACAAGCATCCAGCTCACACTGTAAAGTGGTCATGTAGATGTCACATCTAAAAGCACCCAACCCACAGTGTAAAGTGGTCATGTAGGTGTCACAAATAATAGCACCCAACCCACACTGTAAAGTGTTCTTGTAGGAGCCACAAGCATCCAGCTCACACTGTAAAGTGGTCATGCAGATGTCACAACTAAAAGAACCCAGCCCACACTGTAAAGTGGTCTTGTAGGAGTCACAACTAAAAGCACCCAACCCACACTGTAAAGTGGTCATGCAGATGTCACAACTAAAAGAACCCAGCCCACACTGTAAAGTGGTCTTGTAGGAGTCACAACTAAAAGGACCCAGCCCACACCGTAAAGTGGTCATGCAGATGCCACAACTAAAAGAACCCAGCCCACACTGTAAAGTGGTCTTGTAGGAGTCACAACTAAAAGCACCCAAGCCACACTGATAAGTGGTCATGTAAGTGTCACAAATAAAAGCACCCAACCCACAATGTAAAGTGGTCATGTAGGTGTCACAACTAAAAGCACCCAGCCCACACTGTAAAGTGGTCTTGTAGGTGTCACAAATAAAAGCACCCAGCCCACACTGTAAAGTGGTCTTGTAGGAGTCACAAATAAAAGCACCCAGCCCACATTGTAAAGTGGTCATGTATGTGTCACAACTAAATGCACCCAAACCACACTGTAAAGTGGTCTTGTAGCTGTCACAACTAAAAGCATCCAGCCCACACTGTAAAGTGGTCTTGTAGGTGTCACAATAAAAGCACCCAACCCACACTGTAAAGTGGTCATGTAGATGTCACATCTAAAAGCACCCAACCCACACTGTAAAGTGATCTTGTATGTGTCACAAATAAAAGTATCCAGCCCACACTGTAAAGTGGTCTTGTAGGTGTCACAAATAAAAGCACCCAGCCCACACTGTAAAGTGGTCTTGTAGGAGTCACAAATAAAAGCACCCAACCCACACTATAAAGTGGTCTTGGAGGTGTCACAAATAAAAGCATCCAACCCAAACTGTAAAGTGGTCTTGTAGGAGTCACAAATAAAAGCACCCAACCGACACTGTAAAGTGGTCATGTAGGTGTCACAAATAAAAGCACCCAACCCAAACTGTAAAGTGGTCTTATAGGAGTCACAACTAAAAGCACACAGCCCACACTGTAAAGTGGTCTTGTAGGAGTTACAACTAAAAGCACCCAACCCACACTGTAAAGTGGTCATTTAGGTGTCACAAATAAAAGCACCCAACCCACACTGTAAAGTGGTTTTGTAGGAGTCACAACTAAAAGCACCCAGCCCACACTGTAAAGTAGTCATGTAGGTGTCACAACTAAAAGCACCCAGCCCACACTGTAAAGTGGTCATGCAGGTGTCACAACTAAAAGCACCCAATGCACACCGTAAAGTGGTCTTGTAGGAGTCACAACTAAAAGCACCCAACGCACACTGTAAAGTGGTCTTGTAGGTGTCACAAATAAAAGCATCCAACCCAAACTGTAAAGTGGTCTTGTAAGAGTCACAAATAAAAGCACCCAACCCACACTGTAAAGTGTTCATGTAGGTGTCACAAATAAAAGCACCCAACCCACACTGTAAAGTGGTCTTGTAGGTGTCACAAATAAAAGCATCCAGCCCACACTGTAAAGTGGTCTTGTAGGTGTCACAATAAAAGCACCCAACCCACACTGTAAAGTGGTCATGTAGATGTTACAACTAAATGCACCCAACCCACACTGTAAAGTCGTCTTGTAGGAGTCACAACTAAAAGCACCCAACCCACACTGTAAAGTGGTCTTGTAGCAGTCACAATTAAAAGCACCCAGCCCACACTGTTAAGTGGTCTTGTAGGAGACACAACTAAAAGCACCCAACCCACACTGTAAAGTGGTCATTTAGGTGTCACAAATAAAAGCACCCAACCCACACTGTAAAGTGGTTTTGTAGGAGTCACAACTAAAAGCACCCAGCCCACACTGTAAAGTGGTCTTGTAGGTGTCACAATAAAAGCACCCAACCCACACTGTAAAGTGGTCATGTAGATGTCACAACTAAAAGCACCCAACGCACACTGTAAAGTGGTCTTGTAGGTGTCACAACTAAAAGTATCCAGCCCACACTGTAAAGTGGTCTTGTAGGAGTCACAACTAAAAGCACTCAGCCCACACTGTAAAGTGGTCTTGTAGGAGTCACAACTAAAAGCACCCAGCCCACACTGTAAAGTGGTCATGCAGATGTCACAACTAAAAGCACCCAACGCACACTGTAAAGTGGTCTTGTAGTAGTCACAACTAAAAGAACCCAGCCCACACTGTAAAGTGGTCTTGTAGGAGTCACAACTAAAAGCACCCAGCCCACACTGTTCAGTGGTCTTGTAGGAGTCACAAATAAAAGCACCCAGCCCACACTGTAAAGTGGTCTTGTAGGAGTCACAAATAAAAGCACCCAGCCCACACTGTAAGGTGGTTTTGTATGAGTCACAACTAAAAGCACCCAACCCACATTGTAAAGTGGTCTTGTAGGAGTCACAACTAAAAGCATCCAGCCCACACTGTAAAGTGTTCTTGCAGGTGTCACAACTAAAAGCATCCAGCCCACACTGTAAAGTGGTCTTGTAGGAGTCATAACGAAAAGCAGCCAACCCACACTGTAAAGTGGTCATGTATGTGTCACAACTAAAAGCATCCAGCCCACACTGTAAAGTGGTCTTGTACGAGTCACAACTAAAAGCACCCAACCCACACTGTAAAGTGTTCATGTAGGTGTCACAACTAAAAGCACCCAGCCCACACTGTAAAATGGTCTTGTAGGAGTCACAAATAAAAGCATCCAGCCCACACTGTAAAGTGGTCTTGTAGGTGTCACAATAAAAGCACCCAACCCACACTGTAAAGTGGTCATGTAGATGTCACAACTAAAAGCACCCAACCCACACTGTAAAGTCGTCTTGTAGGTGTCACAAATAAAAGTATCCAGCCCACACTGTAAAGTGGTCTTGTAGGTTTCACAAATAATAGCACCCAACCCACACTGTAAAGTGGTCTTGTAGGAGTCACAAATAAAAGCACCCAACCCACACTGTAAAGTGGTCTTGTAGGAGTCACAACTAAAAGCACCCAACCCACACTGTAAAGTCGTCTTGTAGGTGTCACAAATAAAAGTATCCAGCCCACACTGTAATGTGGTCTTGTAGGAGTCACAACTAAAAGCACCCAACCCACACTGTAAAGTGGTCTTGTAGGTGTCACAACTAAAAGCATCCAGCCCACACTGTAAAGTGGTCTTCTAGGAGTCATAACTAAAAGCAGCCAACCCACACTGTAAGGTGGTCATGTATGTGTCACAACTAAATGCACCCAACCCACACTGTAAAGTGGTCTTGTAGGAGTCACAACTAAAAGCATCCAGCCCACACTGTAAAGTGGTCTTGTACGAGTCACAACTAAAAGTACCCAACCCACACCGTAAAGTGGTCATGTAGGTGTCACAACTAAAAGCACCCAGCCCACACTGTAAAGTGGTCTTGTAGGAGTCACAAATAAAAGCATCCAGCCCACACTGTAAAGTGGTCTTGTAGGTGTCACAATAAAAGCACTCAACCCACACTGTAAAGTGGTCATGTAGATGTCACATCTAAAAGCACCCAACCCACACTGTAAAGTGGTCTTGTAGGTTTCACAAATAATAGCACCCAACCCACACTGTAAAGTGGTCTTGTAGGAGTCACAATTAAAGCATCCAGCTCACACTGTAAAGTGGTCATGCAGATGTCACAACTAAAAGAACCCAGCCCACACTGTAAAGTGGTCTTGTAGGAGTCACAACTAAAAGCACCCAACCCACACTGTAAAGTGGTCATGCAGATGTCACAACTAAAAGAACCCAGCCCACACTGTAAAGTGGTCTTGTAGGAGTCACAACTAAAAGGACCCAGCCCACACCATAAAGTGGTCATGCAGATGTCACAACTAAAAGAACCCAGCCCACACTGTAAAGTGGTCTTGTAGGAGTCACAACTAAAAGCACCCAAGCCACACTGATAAGTGGTCATGTAAGTGTCACAAATAAAAGCACCCAACCCACAATGTAAAGTGGTCATGTAGGTGTCACAACTAAAAGCACCCAGCCCACACTGTAAAGTGGTCTTGTAGGTGTCACAAATAAAAGCACCCAGCCCACACTGTAAAGTGGTTTTGTAGGAGTCACAACTAAAAGCACCCAGCCCACACTGTAAAGTGGTCATGTAGGTGTCACAACTAAAAGCACCCAGCCCACACTGTAAAGTGGTCATGCAGGTGTCACAACTAAAAGCACCCAATGCACACCGTAAAGTGGTCTTGTAGGATTTACAACTAAAAGCACCCAGCCCACACTGTAAAGTGGTCATGTAGGTGTCACAACTAAAAGCACCCAGCCCACACTGTAAAGTGGTCATGCAGGTGTCACAACTAAAAGCACCCAATGAACACCGTAAAGTGGTCCTGTAGGAGTCACAACTAAAAGCACCCAACGCACACTGTAAAGTGGTCATGTAGGTGTCACAAATAAAAGCATCCAACCCAAACTGTAAAGTGGTCTTGTAAGAGTCACAAATAAAAGCACCCAACCCACACTGTAAAGTGGTCATGTAGGTGTCACAAATAAAAGCACCCAACCCACACTGTAAAGTGGTCTTGTAGGTGTCACAAATAAAAGCATCCAGCCCACACTGTAAAGTGGTCTTGTAGGTGTCACAATAAAAGCACCCAACCCACACTGTAAAGTGGTCATGTAGATGTTACAACTAAAAGCACCCAACCCACACTGTAAAGTCGTTTTGTAGGAGTCACAACTAAAAGCACCCAACCCACACTGTAAAGTGGTCTTGTAGGTGTCACAACTAAAAGCATCCAGCCCACACTGTAAAGTGGTCTTCTAGGAGTCATAACTAAAAGCACCCAACCCACACTGTAAAGTGGTCATGTAGATGTTACAACTAAAAGCACCCAACCCACACTGTAAAGTCGTCTTGTAGGAGTCACAACTAAAAGCACCCAACCCACACTGTAAAGTGGTCTTGTAGGTGTCACAACTAAAAGCATCCAGCCCACACTGTAAAGTGGTCTTCTAGGAGTCATAACTAAAAGCAGCCAACCCACACTGTAAGGTGGTCATGTATGTGTCACAACTAAATGCACCCAACCCACACCGTAAAGTGGTCATGTAGGTGTCACAACTAAAAGCACCCAGCCCACACTGTAAAGTGGTCTTGTAGGAGTCACAAATAAAAGCATCCAGCCCACACTGTAAAGTGGTCTTGTAGGTGTCACAATAAAAGCACTCAACCCACACTGTAAAGTGGTCTTGTAGGTTTCACAAATAATAGCACCCAACCCACACTGTAAAGTGGTCTTGTAGGAGTCACAATTAAAGCATCCAGCTCACACTGTAAAGTGGTCGTGCAGATGTCACAACTAAAAGAACCCAGCCCACACTGTAAAGTGGTCTTGTAGGAGTCACAACTAAAAGCACCCAACCCACACTGTAAAGTGGTCATGCAGATGTCACAACTAAAAGAACCCAGCCCACACTGTAAAGTGGTCTTGTAGGAGTCACAACTAAAAGGACCCAGCCCACACCGTAAAGTGGTCATGCAGATGTCACAACTAACAGAACCCAGCCCACACTGTAAAGTGGTCTTGTAGGAGTCACAACTAAAAGCACCCAAGCCACACTGATAAGTGGTCATGTAAGTGTCACAAATAAAAGCACCCAACCCACAATGTAAAGTGGTCATGTAGGTGTCACAACTAAAAGCACCCAGCCCACACTGTAAAATGGTCTTTTAGGAGTCACAAATAAAAGCATCCAGCCCACACTGTAAAGTGGTCTTGTAGGTGTCACAATAAAAGCACCCAACCCACACTGTAATGTGGTCGTGTAGATGTCACAACTAAAAGCACCCAACCCACACTGTAAAGTGGTCATGTAGGTGTCACAACTAAAAGCACCCAACCCACACTGTAAAGTCGTCTTGTAGGTGTCACAAATAAAAGTATCCAGCCCACACTGTAAAGTGGTCTTGTAGGTTTCACAAATAATAGCACCCAACCCACACTGTAAAGTGGTCTTGTAGGAGTCACAAATAAAAGCACCCAACCCACACTGTAAAGTGGTCTTGTAGGAGTCACAACTAAAAGCACCCAACCCACACTGTAAAGTCGTCTTGTAGGTGTCACAAATAAAAGTATCCAGCCCACACTGTAATGTGGTCTTGTAGGAGTCACAACTAAAAGCACCCAACCCACACTGTAAAGTGGTCTTGTAGGTGTCACAACTAAAAGCATCCAGCCCACACTGTAAAGTGGTCTTCTAGGAGTCATAACTAAAAGCAGCCAACCCACACTGTAAGGTGGTCATGTATGTGTCACAACTAAATGCACCCAACCCACACTGTAAAGTGGTCTTGTAGGAGTCACAACTAAAAGCATCCAGCCCACACTGTAAAGTGGTCTTGTACGAGTCACAACTAAAAGTACCCAACCCACACCGTAAAGTGGTCATGTAGGTGTCACAACTAAAAGCACCCAGCCCACACTGTAAAGTGGTCTTGTAGGAGTCACAAATAAAAGCATCCAGCCCACACTGTAAAGTGGTCTTGTAGGTGTCACAATAAAAGCACTCAACCCACACTGTAAAGTGGTCATGTAGATGTCACATCTAAAAGCACCCAACCCACACTGTAAAGTGGTCTTGTAGGTTTCACAAATAATAGCACCCAACCCACACTGTAAAGTGGTCTTGTAGGAGTCACAATTAAAGCATCCAGCTCACACTGTAAAGTGGTCATGCAGATGTCACAACTAAAAGAACCCAGCCCACACTGTAAAGTGGTCTTGTAGGAGTCACAACTAAAAGCACCCAACCCACACTGTAAAGTGGTCATGCAGATGTCACAACTAAAAGAACCCAGCCCACACTGTAAAGTGGTCTTGTAGGAGTCACAACTAAAAGGACCCAGCCCACACCATAAAGTGGTCATGCAGATGTCACAACTAAAAGAACCCAGCCCACACTGTAAAGTGGTCTTGTAGGAGTCACAACTAAAAGCACCCAAGCCACACTGATAAGTGGTCATGTAAGTGTCACAAATAAAAGCACCCAACCCACAATGTAAAGTGGTCATGTAGGTGTCACAACTAAAAGCACCCAGCCCACACTGTAAAGTGGTCTTGTAGGTGTCACAAATAAAAGCACCCAGCCCACACTGTAAAGTGGTTTTGTAGGAGTCACAACTAAAAGCACCCAGCCCACACTGTAAAGTGGTCATGTAGGTGTCACAACTAAAAGCACCCAGCCCACACTGTAAAGTGGTCATGCAGGTGTCACAACTAAAAGCACCCAATGCACACCGTAAAGTGGTCTTGTAGGATTTACAACTAAAAGCACCCAGCCCACACTGTAAAGTGGTCATGTAGGTGTCACAACTAAAAGCACCCAGCCCACACTGTAAAGTGGTCATGCAGGTGTCACAACTAAAAGCACCCAATGAACACCGTAAAGTGGTCCTGTAGGAGTCACAACTAAAAGCACCCAACGCACACTGTAAAGTGGTCATGTAGGTGTCACAAATAAAAGCATCCAACCCAAACTGTAAAGTGGTCTTGTAAGAGTCACAAATAAAAGCACCCAACCCACACTGTAAAGTGGTCATGTAGGTGTCACAAATAAAAGCACCCAACCCACACTGTAAAGTGGTCTTGTAGGTGTCACAAATAAAAGCATCCAGCCCACACTGTAAAGTGGTCTTGTAGGTGTCACAATAAAAGCACCCAACCCACACTGTAAAGTGGTCATGTAGATGTTACAACTAAAAGCACCCAACCCACACTGTAAAGTCGTCTTGTAGGAGTCACAACTAAAAGCACCCAACCCACACTGTAAAGTGGTCTTGTAGGTGTCACAACTAAAAGCATCCAGCCCACACTGTAAAGTGGTCTTCTAGGAGTCATAACTAAAAGCACCCAACCCACACTGTAAAGTGGTCATGTAGATGTTACAACTAAAAGCACCCAACCCACACTGTAAAGTCGTCTTGTAGGAGTCACAACTAAAAGCACCCAACCCACACTGTAAAGTGGTCTTGTAGGTGTCACAACTAAAAGCATCCAGCCCACACTGTAAAGTGGTCTTCTAGGAGTCATAACTAAAAGCAGCCAACCCACACTGTAAGGTGGTCATGTATGTGTCACAACTAAATGCACCCAACCCACACCGTAAAGTGGTCATGTAGGTGTCACAACTAAAAGCACCCAGCCCACACTGTAAAGTGGTCTTGTAGGAGTCACAAATAAAAGCATCCAGCCCACACTGTAAAGTGGTCTTGTAGGTGTCACAATAAAAGCACTCAACCCACACTGTAAAGTGGTCTTGTAGGTTTCACAAATAATAGCACCCAACCCACACTGTAAAGTGGTCTTGTAGGAGTCACAATTAAAGCATCCAGCTCACACTGTAAAGTGGTCATGCAGATGTCACAACTAAAAGAACCCAGCCCACACTGTAAAGTGGTCTTGTAGGAGTCACAACTAAAAGCACCCAACCCACACTGTAAAGTGGTCATGCAGATGTCACAACTAAAAGAACCCAGCCCACACTGTAAAGTGGTCTTGTAGGAGTCACAACTAAAAGGACCCAGCCCACACCGTAAAGTGGTCATGCAGATGTCACAACTAACAGAACCCAGCCCACACTGTAAAGTGGTCTTGTAGGAGTCACAACTAAAAGCACCCAAGCCACACTGATAAGTGGTCATGTAAGTGTCACAAATAAAAGCACCCAACCCACAATGTAAAGTGGTCATGTAGGTGTCACAACTAAAAGCACCCAGCCCACACTGTAAAATGGTCTTTTAGGAGTCACAAATAAAAGCATCCAGCCCACACTGTAAAGTGGTCTTGTAGGTGTCACAATAAAAGCACCCAACCCACACTGTAATGTGGTCGTGTAGATGTCACAACTAAAAGCACCCAACCCACACTGTAAAGTGGTCATGTAGGTGTCACAACTAAAAGCACCCAGCCCACACTGTAAAGTGGTCTTGTAGGAGTCACAAATAAAAGCATCCAGCCCACACTGTAAAATAGTCTTGTAGGTGTCACAATAAAAGCACCCAACCCACACTGTAAAGTGGTCATGTAGATGTCACAACTAAAAGCACCCAACCCACACTGTAAAGTGGTCTTGTAGGAGTCACAAATAAAAGTATCCAGCCCAGACTGTAAAGTGGTCTTGTAGGTTTCACAAATAATAGCACCCAACCCACACTGTAAACTGGTCTTGTAGTAGTCACAAATAAAAGCACCCAACCGACACTGTAAAGTGGTCTTGTAGGAGTCACAACTAAAAGCACCCAAACCCACACTGTAAAGTGGTCTTGTAGGAGTCACAACTAAAAGCACCCAACCCACACTGTAAAGTGGTCTTGTAGGAGTCAAAATTAAAGCATCCAGCTCACACTGTAAAGTGGTCTTGTAGGAGTCACAACTAAAAGCACCCAACCCACACTGTAAAGTGGTCATGCAGATGTCACAACTAAAAGGACCCAGCCCACACTGTAAAGTGGTCATGCAGATGTCACAACTAAAAGAACCCAGCCCACACTGTAAAGTGGTCTTGTAGGAGTCACAACTAAAAGCACCCAACCCACACTGTAAAGTGGTCATGTAGATGTCACAACTAAAAGGACCCAGCCCACACTGTAAAGTGGTCATGCAGATGTCACAACTAAAAGTACCCAGCCCACACTGTAAAGTGGTCTTGTAGGAGTCACAACTAAAAGCACCCAAGCCACACTGATAAGTGGTCATGTAAGTGTCACAAAGAAAAGCACCCAACCCACAATGTAAAGTGGTCATGTAGGTGTCACAACTAAAAGCACCCAGCCCACACTGTAAAGTGGTCTTGTAGGTGTCACAAATAAAAGCACCCAGACCACACTGTAATGTGGTCTTGTAGGAGTCACAACTAAAAGCACCCAACCCACACTGTAAAGTGGTCTTGTAGGAGTCACAACTAAAAGTATCCAGCCCACACTGTAAAGTGGTCTTGTAGGAGTCACAACTAAAAGCACTCAGCCCACACTGTAAAGTGGTCTTGTAGGAGTCACAACTAAAAGCACCCAGCCCACACTGTAAAGTGGTCATGCAGATGTCACAACTAAAAGCACTCAACGCACACTCTAAAGTGGTCTTGTAGGAGTCACAACTAAAAGAACCCAGCCCACACTGTAAAGTGGTCTTGTAGGAGTCAAAACTAAAAGCACCCAGCCCACACTGTTCAGTGGTCTTGTAGGAGTCACAAATAAAAGCACCCAGCCCACACTGTAAAGTGGTCTTGTAGGAGTCACAAATAAAAGCACCCAGCCCACACTGTAAAGGGGTCTTGTATGAGTCACAACTAAAAGCACCCAACCCACACTGTAAAGTGGTCTTGTAGGAGTCACAACTAAAAGCATCCAGCTCACACTGTAAAGTGTTCTTGCAGGTGTCACAACTAAAAGCATCCAGCCCACACTGTAAAGTGGTCTTGTAGGAGTCATAACGAAAAGCAGCCAACCCACACTGTAAAGTGGTCATGTATGTGTCACAACTAAATGCACCCAACCCACACTGTAAAGTGGTCTTGTAGGAGTCAAAACTAAAAGCATCCAGCCCACACTGTAAAGTGGTCTTGTACGAGTCACAACTAAAAGCACCCAACCCACACTGTAAAGTGTTCATGTAGGTGTCACAACTAAAAGCACCCAGCCCACACTGTAAAATGGTCTTGTAGGAGTCACAAATAAAAGCATCCAGCCCACACTGTAAAGTGGTCTTGTAGGTGTCACAATAAAAGCACCCAACCCACACTGTAAAGTGGTCGTGTAGATGTCACAACTAAAAGCACCGAACCCACACTGTAAAGTCGTCTTGTAGGTGTCACAAATAAAAGTATCCAGCCCACACTGTAAAGTGGTCTTGTAGGTTTCACAAATAATAGCACCCAACCCACACTGTAAAATGGTCTTGTAGGAGTCACAAATAAAAGCACCCAACCCACACTGTAAAGTGGTCTTGTAGGAGTCACAACTAAAAGCACCCAGCCCACACTGTAAAGTGGTCTTGTAGGTGTCACAATAAAAGCACCCAACCCACACTGTAAAGTGGTCATGTAGATGTCACAACTAAAAGCACCCAACGCACACTGTAAAGTGGTCTTGTAGGTGTCACAACTAAAAGTATCCAGCCCACACTGTAAAGTGGTCTTGTAGGAGTCACAACTAAAAGCACTCAGCCCACACTGTAAAGTGGTCTTGTAGGCGTCACAACTAAAAGCACCCAACCCACACTGTAAAGTGGTCATGCAGATGTCACAACTAAAAGCACCCAACGTTCACTGTAAAGTGGTCTTGTAGGAGTCACAACTGAAAGAACACAGCCCACACTGTAAAGTGGTCTTGTAGGTGTCACAAATAAAAGCACCCAGCCCACACTCTAAAGTGGTCTTGTAGGAGTCACAAATAAAAGCACCCAGCCCACACTGTAAAGTTGTCTTGTATGAGTCACAACTAAAAGCATCCAGCCCACACTGTAAAGTGTTCTTGCAGGTGTCACAACTAAAAGCATCCAGCCCACACCTTAAAGTGGTCTTGTAGGAGTCATAACGAAAAGCAGCCAACCCAAACTGTAAAGTGGTCATGTATGTGTCACAACTAAATGCACCCAACCCACACTGTAAAGTGGTCATGCAGGTGTCACAACTAAAAGCACCCAATGCACACCGTAAAGTGGTCTTGTAGGAGTCACAACTAAAAGCACCCAGCCCACACTGTAAAGTGGTCATGTAGGTGTCACAACTAAAAGCACCCAGCCCACACTGTAAAGTGGTCATGCAGGTGTCACAACTAAAAGCACCCAATGCACACCGTAAAGTGGTCTTGTAGGAGTCACAACTAAAAGCACCCAACGCACACTGTAAAGTGGTCTTGTAGGTGTCACAAATAAAAGCATCCAACCCAAACTGTAAAGTGGTCTTGTACGACTCACAAATAAAAGCACCCAACCCACACTGTAAAGTGGTCATGTAGGTGTCACAAATAAAAGCACCCAACCCACACTGTAAAGTGGTCTTGTAGGTGTCACAAAGAAAAGCATCCAGCCCACACTGTAAAGTGGTCTTGTAGGTGTCACAATAAAAGCACCCAACCCACACTGTAAAGTGGTCATGTAGATGTTACAACTAAAAGCACCCAACCCACACTGTAAAGTCGTCTTGTAGGAGTCACAACTAAAAGCACCCAACCCACACTGTAAAGTGGTCTTGTAGCACTCACAAATAAAAGCACCCAACCCACAATGTAAAGTGGTCATGTAGGTGTCACAACTAAAGGCACCCAGCCCACACTGTAAAGTGGTCTTGTAGGTGTCACAAATAAAAGCACCCAGCCCACACTGTAATGTGGTCTTGTAGGAGTCACAACTAAAAGCACCCAAGCCACACTGTAAAGTGGTCTTGTAGGTGTCACAACTAAAAGCATCCAGCCCACACTGTAAAGTGGTCTTGTAGGAGTCATAACTAAAAGCAGCCAACCCACACTGTAAGGTGGTCATGTATGTGTCACAACTAAATGCACCCAACCCACACTGTAAAGTGGTCTTGTAGGAGTCACAACTAAAAGCATCCAGCCCACACTGTAAAGTGATCTTGTACGAGTTACAACTAAAAGTACCCAAACCACACTGTAAAGTGGTCATGTAGGTGTCACAACTAAAAGCACCCAGCCCACACTGTAAAGTGGTCTTGTAGGAGTCACAAATAAAAGCATCCAGCCCACACTGTAAAGTGGTCTTGTAGGTGTCACAATAAAAGCACTCAACCCACACTGTAAAGTGGTCATGTAGATGTCACATCTAAAAACACCCAACCCACACTGTAAAGTGGTCTTGTAGGTTTCACAAATAATAGCACCCAACCCACACTGTAAAGTGGTCTTGTAGGAGTCACAAATAAAAGCACCCAACCCACACTGTAAAGTGGTCTTGTAGGTGTCACAAATAAAAGCATCCAACCCAAACTGTAAAGTGGTCTTGTACGACTCACAAATAAAAGCACCCAACCCACACTGTAAAGTGGTCATGTAGGTGTCACAAATAAAAGCACCCAACCCACACTGTAAAGTGGTCTTGTATGTGTCACAAAGAAAAGCATCCAGCCCACACTGTAAAGTGGTCTTGTAGGTGTCACAATAAAAGCACCCAACCCACACTGTAAAGTGGTCATGTAGCTGTTACAACTAAAAGCACCCAACCCACACTGTAAAGTCGTCTTGTAGGAGTCACAACTAAAAGCACCCAACCCACACTGTAAAGTGGTCTTGTAGCACTCACAAATAAAAGCACCCAACCCACAATGTAAAGTGGTCATGTAGGTTTCACAACTAAAGGCACCCAGCCCACACTGTAAAGTGGTCTTGTAGGTGTCACAAATAAAAGCACCCAGCCCACACTGTAATGTGGTCTTGTAGGAGTCACAACTAAATCACCCAAGCCACACTGTAAAGTGGTCTTGTAGGTGTCACAACTAAAAGCATCCAGCCCACACTGTAAAGTGGTCTTGTAGGAGTCATAACTAAAAGCAGCCAACCCACACTGTAAGGTGGTCATGTATGTGTCACAACTAAATGCACCCAACCCACACTGTAAAGTGGTCTTGTAGGAGTCACAACTAAAAGCATCCAGCCCACACTGTAAAGTGATCTTGTACGAGTTACAACTAAAAGTACCCAAACCACACTGTAAAGTGGTCATGTAGGTGTCACAACTAAAAGCACCCAGCCCACACTGTAAAGTGGTCTTGTAGGAGTCACAAATAAAAGCATCCAGCCCACACTGTAAAGTGGTCTTGTAGGTGTCACAATAAAAGCACTCAACCCACACTGTAAAGTGGTCATGTAGATGTCACATCTAAAAACACCCAACCCACACTGTAAAGTGGTCTTGTAGGTTTCACAAATAATAGCACCCAACCCACACTGTAAAGTGGTCTTGTAGGAGTCACAAATAAAAGCACCCAACCCACACTGTAAAGTGGTCATGTAGATGTCACAACTAAAAGCACCCAACGCACACTGTAAAGTGGTCTTGTAGGTGTCACAACTAAAAGCACCCAACCCACACTGTAAAGTGGTCATGCAGATGTCACAACTAAAAGGACCCAGCCCACACTGTAAAGTGGTCATGCAGATGTCACAACTAAAAGAACCCAGCCCACACTGTAAAGTGGTCTTGTAGGAGTCACAACTAAAAGCACCCAACCCACACTGTAAAGTGGTCATGTAGATGTCACAACTAAAAGGACCCAGCCCACACTGTAAAGTGGTCATGCAGATGTCACAACTAAAAGTACCCAGCCCACACTGTAAAGTGGTCTTGTAGGAGTCACAACTAAAAGCACCCAAGCCACACTGATAAGTGGTCATGTAAGTGTCACAAATAAAAGCACCCAACCCACAATGTAAAGTGGTCATGTAGGTGTCACAACTAAAAGCACCCAGCCCACACTGTAAAGTGGTCTTGTAGGTGTCACAAATAAAAGCACCCAGACCACACTGTAATGTGGTCTTGTAGGAGTCACAACTAAAAGCACCCAACCCACACTGTAAAGTGGTCTTGTAGGAGTCACAACTAAAAGTATCCAGCCCACACTGTAAAGTGGTCTTGTAGGAGTCACAACTAAAAGCACTCAGCCCACACTGTAAAGTGGTCTTGTAGGAGTCACAACTAAAAGCACCCAGCCCACACTGTAAAGTGGTCATGCAGATGTCACAACTAAAAGCACTCAACGCACACTCTAAAGTGGTCTTGTAGGAGTCACAACTAAAAGAACCCAGCCCACACTGTAAAGTGGTCTTGTAGGAGTCAAAACTAAAAGCACCCAGCCCACACTGTTCAGTGGTCTTGTAGGAGTCACAAATAAAAGCACCCAGCCCACACTGTAAAGTGGTCTTGTAGGAGTCACAAATAAAAGCACCCAGCCCACACTGTAAAGGGGTCTTGTATGAGTCACAACTAAAAGCACCCAACCCACACTGTAAAGTGGTCTTGTAGGAGTCACAACTAAAAGCATCCAGCTCACACTGTAAAGTGTTCTTGCAGGTGTCACAACTAAAAGCATCCAGCCCACACTGTAAAGTGGTCTTGTAGGAGTCATAACGAAAAGCAGCCAACCCACACTGTAAAGTGGTCATGTATGTGTCACAACTAAATGCACCCAACCCACACTGTAAAGTGGTCTTGTAGGAGTCAAAACTAAAAGCATCCAGCCCACACTGTAAAGTGGTCTTGTACGAGTCACAACTAAAAGCACCCAACCCACACTGTAAAGTGTTCATGTAGGTGTCACAACTAAAAGCACCCAGCCCACACTGTAAAATGGTCTTGTAGGAGTCACAAATAAAAGCATCCAGCCCACACTGTAAAGTGGTCTTGTAGGTGTCACAATAAAAGCACCCAACCCACACTGTAAAGTGGTCGTGTAGATGTCACAACTAAAAGCACCGAACCCACACTGTAAAGTCGTCTTGTAGGTGTCACAAATAAAAGTATCCAGCCCACACTGTAAAGTGGTCTTGTAGGTTTCACAAATAATAGCACCCAACCCACACTGTAAAATGGTCTTGTAGGAGTCACAAATAAAAGCACCCAACCCACACTGTAAAGTGGTCTTGTAGGAGTCACAACTAAAAGCACCCAGCCCACACTGTAAAGTGGTCTTGTAGGTGTCACAATAAAAGCACCCAACCCACACTGTAAAGTGGTCATGTAGATGTCACAACTAAAAGCACCCAACGCACACTGTAAAGTGGTCTTGTAGGTGTCACAACTAAAAGTATCCAGCCCACACTGTAAAGTGGTCTTGTAGGAGTCACAACTAAAAGCACTCAGCCCACACTGTAAAGTGGTCTTGTAGGCGTCACAACTAAAAGCACCCAACCCACACTGTAAAGTGGTCATGCAGATGTCACAACTAAAAGCACCCAACGTTCACTGTAAAGTGGTCTTGTAGGAGTCACAACTGAAAGAACACAGCCCACACTGTAAAGTGGTCTTGTAGGTGTCACAAATAAAAGCACCCAGCCCACACTCTAAAGTGGTCTTGTAGGAGTCACAAATAAAAGCACCCAGCCCACACTGTAAAGTGTTCTTGCAGGTGTCACAACTAAAAGCATCCAGCCCACACCTTAAAGTGGTCTTGTAGGAGTCATAACGAAAAGCAGCCAACCCAAACTGTAAAGTGGTCATGTATGTGTCACAACTAAATGCACCCAACCCACACTGTAAAGTGGTCATGCAGGTGTCACAACTAAAAGCACCCAATGCACACCGTAAAGTGGTCTTGTAGGAGTCACAACTAAAAGCACCCAGCCCACACTGTAAAGTGGTCATGTAGGTGTCACAACTAAAAGCACCCAGCCCACACTGTAAAGTGGTCATGCAGGTGTCACAACTAAAAGCACCCAATGCACACCGTAAAGTGGTCTTGTAGGAGTCACAACTAAAAGCACCCAACGCACACTGTAAAGTGGTCTTGTAGGTGTCACAAATAAAAGCATCCAACCCAAACTGTAAAGTGGTCTTGTACGACTCACAAATAAAAGCACCCAACCCACACTGTAAAGTGGTCATGTAGGTGTCACAAATAAAAGCACCCAACCCACACTGTAAAGTGGTCTTGTAGGTGTCACAAAGAAAAGCATCCAGCCCACACTGTAAAGTGGTCTTGTAGGTGTCACAATAAAAGCACCCAACCCACACTGTAAAGTGGTCATGTAGATGTTACAACTAAAAGCACCCAACCCACACTGTAAAGTCGTCTTGTAGGAGTCACAACTAAAAGCACCCAACCCACACTGTAAAGTGGTCTTGTAGCACTCACAAATAAAAGCACCCAACCCACAATGTAAAGTGGTCATGTAGGTGTCACAACTAAAGGCACCCAGCCCACACTGTAAAGTGGTTTTGTAGGTGTCACAAATAAAAGCACCCAGCCCACACTGTAATGTGGTCTTGTAGGAGTCACAACTAAAAGCACCCAAGCCACACTGTAAAGTGGTCTTGTAGGTGTCACAACTAAAAGCATCCAGCCCACACTGTAAAGTGGTCTTGTAGGAGTCATAACTAAAAGCAGCCAACCCACACTGTAAGGTGGTCATGTATGTGTCACAACTAAATGCACCCAACCCACACTGTAAAGTGGTCTTGTAGGAGTCACAACTAAAAGCATCCAGCCCACACTGTAAAGTGATCTTGTACGAGTTACAACTAAAAGTACCCAAACCACACTGTAAAGTGGTCATGTAGGTGTCACAACTAAAAGCACCCAGCCCACACTGTAAAGTGGTCTTGTAGGAGTCACAAATAAAAGCATCCAGCCCACACTGTAAAGTGGTCTTGTAGGTGTCACAATAAAAGCACTCAACCCACACTGTAAAGTGGTCATGTAGATGTCACATCTAAAAACACCCAACCCACACTGTAAAGTGGTCTTGTAGGTTTCACAAATAATAGCACCCAACCCACACTGTAAAGTGGTCTTGTAGGAGTCACAAATAAAAGCACCCAACCCACACTGTAAAGTGGTCATGTAGATGTCACAACTAAAAGCACCCAACGCACACTGTAAAGTGGTCGTGTAGGTGTCACAACTAAAAGTATCCAGCCCACACTGTAAAGTGGTCTTGTAGGAGTCACAACTAAAAGCACTCAGCCCACACTGTAAAGTGGTCTTGTAGGCGTCACAACTAAAAGCACCCAACCCACACTGTAAAGTGGTCATGCAGATGTCACAACTAAAAGCACCCAACGTTCACTGTAAAGTGGTCTTGTAGGAGTCACAACTGAAAGAACCCAGCCCACACTGTAAAGTGGTCTTGTAGGTGTCACAAATAAAAGCACCCAGCCCACACTCTAAAGTGGTCTTGTAGGAGTCACAAATAAAAGCACCCAGCCCACACTGTAAAGTGGTCTTGTATGAGTCACAACTAAAAGCATCCAGCCCACACTGTAAAGTGTTCTTGCAGGTGTCACAACTAAAAGCATCCAGCCCACACCTTAAAGTGGTCTTGTAGGAGTCATAACGAAAAGCAGCCAACCCACACTGTAAAGTGGTCATGTATGTGTCACAACTAAATGCACCCAACCCACACTGTAAAGTGGTCATGCAGGTGTCACAACTAAAAGCACCCAATGCACACCGTAAAGTGGTCTTGTAGGAGTCACAACTAAAAGCACCCAGCCCACACTGTAAAGTGGTCATGTAGGTGTCACAACTAAAAGCACCCAGCCCACACTGTAAAGTGGTCATGCAGGTGTCACAACTAAAAGCACCCAATGCACACCGTAAAGTGGTCTTGTAGGAGTCACAACTAAAAGCACCCAACGCACACTGTAAAGTGGTCTTGTAGGTGTCACAAATAAAAGCATCCAACCCAAACTGTAAAGTGGTCTTGTACGACTCACAAATAAAAGCACCCAACCCACACTATAAAGTGGTCATGTAGGTGTCACAAATAAAAGCACCCAACCCACACTGTAAAGTGGTCTTGTAGGTGTCACAAAGAAAAGCGTCCAGCCCACACTGTAAAGTGGTCTTGTAGGTGTCACAATAAAAGCACCCAACCCACACTGTAAAGTGGTCATGTAGATGTTACAACTAAAAGCACCCAACCCACACTGTAAAGTCGTCTTGTAGGAGTCACAACTAAAAGCACCCAACCCACACTGTAAAGTGGTCTTGTAGCACTCACAAATAAAAGCACCCAACCCACAATGTAAAGTGGTCATGTAGGTGTCACAACTAAAGGCACCCAGCCCACACTGTAAAGTGGTCTTGTAGGTGTCACAAATAAAAGCACCCAGCCCACACTGTAATGTGGTCTTGTAGGAGTCACAACTAAAAGCACCCAAGCCACACTTTAAAGTGGTCTTGTAGGTGTCACAACTAAAAGCATCCAGCCCACACTGTAAAGTGGTCTTGTAGGAGTCATAACTAAAAGCAGCCAACCCACACTGTAAGGTGGTCATGTATGTGTCACAACTAAATGCACCCAACCCACACTGTAAAGTGGTCTTGTAGGAGTCACAACTAAAAGCATCCAGCCCACACTGTAAAGTGATCTTGTACGAGTTACAACTAAAAGTACCCAAACCACACTGTAAAGTGGTCATGTAGGTGTCACAACTAAAAGCACCCAGCCCACACTGTAAAGTGGTCTTGTAGGAGTCACAAATAAAAGCATCCAGCCCACACTGTAAAGTGGTCTTGTAGGTGTCACAATAAAAGCACTCAACCCACACTGTAAAGTGGTCATGTAGATGTCACATCTAAAAACACCCAACCCACACTGTAAAGTGGTCTTGTAGGTTTCACAAATAATAGCACCCAACCCACACTGTAAAGTGGTCTTGTAGGAGTCACAAATAAAAGCACCCAACCCACACTGTAAAGTGGTCTTGTAGGTGTCACAAATAAAAGCATCCAACCCAAACTGTAAAGTGGTCTTGTACGACTCACAAATAAAAGCACCCAACCCACACTGTAAAGTGGTCATGTAGGTGTCACAAATAAAAGCACCCAACCCACACTGTAAAGTGGTCTTGTATGTGTCACAAAGAAAAGCATCCAGCCCACACTGTAAAGTGGTCTTGTAGGTGTCACAATAAAAGCACCCAACCCACACTGTAAAGTGGTCATGTAGATGTTACAACTAAAAGCACCCAACCCACACTGTAAAGTCGTCTTGTAGGAGTCACAACTAAAAGCACCCAACCCACACTGTAAAGTGGTCTTGTAGCACTCACAAATAAAAGCACCCAACCCACAATGTAAAGTGGTCATGTAGGTGTCACAACTAAAGGCACCCAGCCCACACTGTAAAGTGGTCTTGTAGGTGTCACAAATAAAAGCACCCAGCCCACACTGTAATGTGGTCTTGTAGGAGTCACAACTAAATCACCCAAGCCACACTGTAAAGTGGTCTTGTAGGTGTCACAACTAAAAGCATCCAGCCCACACTGTAAAGTGGTCTTGTAGGAGTCATAACTAAAAGCAGCCAACCCACACTGTAAGGTGGTCATGTATGTGTCACAACTAAATGCACCCAACCCACACTGTAAAGTGGTCTTGTAGGAGTCACAACTAAAAGCATCCAGCCCACACTGTAAAGTGATCTTGTACGAGTTACAACTAAAAGTACCCAAACCACACTGTAAAGTGGTCATGTAGGTGTCACAACTAAAAGCACCCAGCCCACACTGTAAAGTGGTCTTGTAGGAGTCACAAATAAAAGCATCCAGCCCACACTGTAAAGTGGTCTTGTAGGTGTCACAATAAAAGCACTCAACCCACACTGTAAAGTGGTCATGTAGATGTCACATCTAAAAACACCCAACCCACACTGTAAAGTGGTCTTGTAGGTTTCACAAATAATAGCACCCAACCCACACTGTAAAGTGGTCTTGTAGGAGTCACAAATAAAAGCACCCAACCCACACTGTAAAGTGGTCATGTAGATGTCACAACTAAAAGCACCCAACGCACACTGTAAAGTGGTCTTGTAGGTGTCACAACTAAAAGTATCCAGCCCACACTTTAAAGTGGTCTTGTAGGAGTCACAACTAAAAGCACTCAGCCCACACTGTAAAGTGGTCTTGTAGGCGTCACAACTAAAAGCACCCAACCCACACTGTAAAGTGGTCATGCAGATGTCACAACTAAAAGCACCCAACGTTCACTGTAAAGTGGTCTTGTAGGAGTCACAACTGAAAGAACCCAGCCCACACTGTAAAGTGGTCTTGTAGGTGTCACAAATAAAAGCACCCAGCCCACACTCTAAAGTGGTCTTGTAGGAGTCACAAATAAAAGCACCCAGCCCACACTGTAAAGTGGTCTTGTATGAGTCACAACTAAAAGCATCCAGCCCACACTGTAAAGTGTTCTTGCAGGTGTCACAACTAAAAGCATCCAGCCCACACCTTAAAGTGGTCTTGTAGGAGTCATAACGAAAAGCAGCCAACCCACACTGTAAAGTGGTCATGTATGTGTCACAACTAAATGCACCCAACCCACACTGTAAAGTGGTCATGCAGGTGTCACAACTAAAAGCACCCAATGCACACCGTAAAGTGGTCTTGTAGGAGTCACAACTAAAAGCACCCAGCCCACACTGTAAAGTGGTCATGTAGGTGTCACAACTAAAAGCACCCAGCCCACACTGTAAAGTGGTCATGCAGGTGTCACAACTAAAAGCACCCAATGCACACCGTAAAGTGGTCTTGTAGGAGTCACAACTAAAAGCACCCAACGCACACTGTAAAGTGGTCTTGTAGGTGTCACAAATAAAAGCATCCAACCCAAACTGTAAAGTGGTCTTGTACGACTCACAAATAAAAGCACCCAACCCACACTGTAAAGTGGTCATGTAGGTGTCACAAATAAAAGCACCCAACCCACACTGTAAAGTGGTCTTGTAGGTGTCACAAAGAAAAGCATCCAGCCCACACTGTAAAGTGGTCTTGTAGGTGTCACAATAAAAGCACCCAACCCACACTGTAAAGTGGTCATGTAGATGTTACAACTAAAAGCACCCAACCCACACTGTAAAGTCGTCTTGTAGGAGTCACAACTAAAAGCACCCAACCCACACTGTAAAGTGGTCTTGTAGCACTCACAAATAAAAGCACCCAACCCACAATGTAAAGTGGTCATGTAGGTGTCACAACTAAAGGCACCCAGCCCACACTGTAAAGTGGTCTTGTAGGTGTCACAAATAAAAGCACCCAGCCCACACTGTAATGTGGTCTTGTAGGAGTCACAACTAAAAGCACCCAAGCCACACTGTAAAGTGGTCTTGTAGGTGTCACAACTAAAAGCATCCAGCCCACACTGTAAAGTGGTCTTGTAGGAGTCATAACTAAAAGCAGCCAACCCACACTGTAAGGTGGTCATGTATGTGTCACAACTAAATGCACCCAACCCACGCTGTAAAGTGGTCTTGTAGGAGTCACAACTAAAAGCATCCAGCCCACACTGTAAAGTGATCTTGTACGAGTCACAACTAAAAGTACCCAAACCACACTGTAAAGTGGTCATGTAGGTGTCACAACTAAAAGCACCCAGCCCACACTGTAAAGTGGTCTTGTAGGAGTCACAAATAAAAGCATCCAGCCCACACTGTAAAGTGGTCTTGTAGGTGTCACAATAAAAGCACTCAACCCACACTGTAAAGTGGTCATGTAGATGTCACATCTAAAAACACCCAACCCACACTGTAAAGTGGTCTTGTAGGTTTCACAAATAATAGCACCCAACCCACACTGTAAAGTGGTCTTGTAGGAGTCACAAATAAAAGCACCCAACCCACACTGTAAAGTGGTATTGTAGGAGTCACAACTAAAAGCACCCAAACCCACACTGTAAAGTGATTTTGTAGGAGTCACAACTAAAAGCACCCAACCCACACTGTAAAGTGGTCTTGTAGGAGTCACAACTAAAAGCACCCAGCCCACACTGTAAAGTGGTCTTGTAGGTGTCACAATAAAAGCACCCAACCCACACTGTAAAGTGGTCATGTAGATGTCACAACTAAAAGCACCCAACGCACACTGTAAAGTGGTCTTGTAAGTGTCACAACTAAAAGTATCCAGCCCACACTGTAAAGTGGTCTTGTAGGAGTCACATCTAAAAGCACTCAGCCCACACTGTAAAGTGGTCTTGTAGGAGTCACAACTAAAAGCACCCAGCCCACACTGTAAAGTAGTCATGCAGATGTCACAACTAAAAGCACCCAACGCACACTGTAAAGTGGTCTTGTAGGAGTCACAACTGAAAGAACCCAGCCCGCACTGTAAAGTGGTCTTGTAGGAGTCACAACTGAAAGCACCCGGCCCACACTGTTAAGTGGTCTTGTAGGAGTCACAAATAAAAGCACCCAGCCCACACTGTAAAGTGGTCATGTATGTGTCACAACTAAATGCACCCAACCCACACTGTAAAGTGGTCTTGTAGGAGTCACAACTAAAAGCACCCAGCCCACACTGTAAAGTGGTGTTGTAGGTTTCACAATTAAAGCACCCAACCCACACTGTAAAGTGGTCATTTAGGTGTCACAAATAAAAGCACCCAACCCACACTGTAAAGTGGTTTTGTAGGAGTCACAACTAAAAGCACCCAGCCCACACTGTAAAGTGGTCATGTAGGTGTCACAACTAAAAGCACCCAGCCCACACTGTAAAGTGGTCATGCAGGTGTCACAACTAAAAGCACCCAATGCACACCGTAAAGTGGTCTTGTAGTAGTCACAACTAAAAGCACCCAACACACACTGTAAAGTGGTCTTGTAGGTGTCACAAATAAAAGCATCCAACCCAAACTGTAAAGTGGTCTTGTAAGACTCACAAATAAAAGCACCCAACCCACACTGTAAAGTTGTCATGTAGGTGTCACAAATAAAAGCACCCAACCCACACTGTAAAGTGGTCTTGTAGGTGTCACAAATAAAAGCATCCAGCCCACACTGTAAAGTGGTCTTGTAGGTGTCACAATAAAAGCACCCAACCCACACTGTAAAGTGGTCATGTAGATGTTACAACTAAAAGCACCCAACCCACACTGTAAAGTGGTCTTGTAGCAGTCACAAATAAAAGCACCCAACCCACAATGTAAAGTGGTCATGTAGGTGTCACAACTAAAAGCACCCAGCCCACACTGTAAAGTGGTCTTGTAGGTGTCACAAATAAAAGCACCCAGCCCACTCTGTAATGTGGTCTTGTAGGAGTCACAACTAAAAGCACCCAAGCCACACTGTAAAGTGGTCTTGTAGGTGTCACAACTAAAAGCATCCAGCCCACACTGTAAAGTGGTCTTGTAGGAGTCATAACTAAAAGCAGCCAACCCACACTGTAAGGTGGTCATGTATGTGTAACAACTAAATGCACCCAACCCACACTGTAAAGTGGTCTTGTAGGAGTCACAACTAAAAGCATCCAGCCCACACTGTAAAGTGGTCTTGTACGAGTCACAACTAAAAGTACCCAAACCACACTGTAAAGTGGTCATGTAGGTGTCACAACTAAAAGCACCCAGCCCACACTGTAAAGTGGTCTTGTAGGAGTCACAAATAAAAGCATCCAGCCCACACTGTAAAGTGGTCTTGTAGGTGTCACAATAAAAGCACTCAACCCACACTGTAAAGTGGTCATGTAGATGTCACATCTAAAAGCACCCAACCCACACTGTAAAGTGGTCTTGTAGGTTTCACAAATAATAGCACCCAACCCACACTGTAAAGTGGTCTTGTAGGAGTCACAAATAAAAGCACCCAACCCACACTGTAAAGTGGTCTTGTAGGAGTCACAACTAAAAGCACCCAAACCCACACTGTAAAGTGGTCTTGTAGGAGTCACAACTAAAAGCACCCAACCCACACTGTAAAGTGGTCTTGTAGGAGTCACAATTAAAGCATCTAGCTCACACTGTAAAGTGGTCATGCAGATGTCACAACTAAAAGAACCCAGCCCACACTGTAAAGTGGTCTTGTAGGAGTCACAACTAAAAGCACCCAACCCACACTGTAAAGTGGTCATGCAGATGTCACAACTAAAAGAACCCAGCCCACATTGTAAAGTGGTCTTGTAGGAGTCTCAACTAAAAGGACCCAGCCCACACCATAAAGTGGTCATGCAGATGTCACAACTAAAAGAACCCAGCCCACACTGTAAAGTGGTCTTGTAGGAGTCACAACTAAAAGCACCCAAGCCACACTGATAAGTGGTCATGTAAGTGTCACAAATAAAAGCACCCAACCCACAATGTAAAGTGGTGATGTAGGTGTCACAACTAAAAGCACCCAGCCCACACTGTAAAGTGGTCTTGTAGGTGTCACAAATAAAAGCACCCAGCCCACACTGTAAAGTGGTCTTGTAGGAGTCACAACTAAAAGCACCCAACCCACACTGTAAAGTGGTCTTGTAGCACTCACAAATAAAAGCACCCAACCCACAATGTAAAGTGGTCATGTAGGTGTCACAACTAAAGGCACCCAGCCCACACTGTAAAGTGGTCTTGTAGGTGTCACAAATAAAAGCACCCAGCCCACACTGTAATGTGGTCTTGTAGGAGTCACAACTAAAAGCACCCAAGCCACACTGTAAAGTGGTCTTGTAGGTGTCACAACTAAAAGCATCCAGCCCACACTGTAAAGTGGTCTTGTAGGAGTCATAACTAAAAGCAGCCAACCCACACTGTAAGGTGGTCATGTATGTGTCACAACTAAATGCACCCAACCCACGCTGTAAAGTGGTCTTGTAGGAGTCACAACTAAAAGCATCCAGCCCACACTGTAAAGTGATCTTGTACGAGTCACAACTAAAAGTACCCAAACCACACTGTAAAGTGGTCATGTAGGTGTCACAACTAAAAGCACCCAGCCCACACTGTAAAGTGGTCTTGTAGGAGTCACAAATAAAAGCATCCAGCCCACACTGTAAAGTGGTCTTGTAGGTGTCACAATAAAAGCACTCAACCCACACTGTAAAGTGGTCATGTAGATGTCACATCTAAAAACACCCAACCCACACTGTAAAGTGGTCTTGTAGGTTTCACAAATAATAGCACCCAACCCACACTGTAAAGTGGTCTTGTAGGAGTCACAAATAAAAGCACCCAACCCACACTGTAAAGTGGTATTGTAGGAGTCACAACTAAAAGCACCCAAACCCACACTGTAAAGTGATTTTGTAGGAGTCACAACTAAAAGCACCCAACCCACACTGTAAAGTGGTCTTGTAGGAGTCACAACTAAAAGCACCCAGCCCACACTGTAAAGTGGTCTTGTAGGTGTCACAATAAAAGCACCCAACCCACACTGTAAAGTGGTCATGTAGATGTCACAACTAAAAGCACCCAACGCACACTGTAAAGTGGTCTTGTAGCACTCACAAATAAAAGTATCCAGCCCACACTGTAAAGTGGTCTTGTAGGAGTCACATCTAAAAGCACTCAGCCCACACTGTAAAGTGGTCTTGTAGGAGTCACAACTAAAAGCACCCAGCCCACACTGTAAAGTAGTCATGCAGATGTCACAACTAAAAGCACCCAACGCACACTGTAAAGTGGTCTTGTAGGAGTCACAACTGAAAGAACCCAGCCCGCACTGTAAAGTGGTCTTGTAGGAGTCACAACTGAAAGCACCCGGCCCACACTGTTAAGTGGTCTTGTAGGTGTCACAAATAAAAGCCCCCAGCCCACATTGTAAAGTGGTCTTGTAGGAGTCACAAATAAAAGCACCCAGCCCACACTGTAAAGTGGTCATGTATGTGTCACAACTAAATGCACCCAACCCACACTGTAAAGTGGTCTTGTAGGAGTCACAACTAAAAGCACCCAGCCCACACTGTAAAGTGGTGTTGTAGGTTTCACAATAAAAGCACCCAACCCACACTGTAAAGTGGTCATTTAGGTGTCACAAATAAAAGCACCCAACCCACACTGTAAAGTGGTTTTGTAGGAGTCACAACTAAAAGCACCCAGCCCACACTGTAAAGTGGTCATGTAGGTGTCACAACTAAAAGCACCCAGCCCACACTGTAAAGTGGTCATGCAGGTGTCACAACTAAAAGCACCCAATGCACACCGTAAAGTGGTCTTGTAGTAGTCACAACTAAAAGCACCCAACGCACACTGTAAAGTGGTCTTGTAGGTGTCACAAATAAAAGCATCCAACCCAAACTGTAAAGTGGTCTTGTAAGACTCACAAATAAAAGCACCCAACCCACACTGTAAAGTTGTCATGTAGGTGTCACAAATAAAAGCACCCAACCCACACTGTAAAGTGGTCTTGTAGGTGTCACAAATAAAAGCATCCAGCCCACACTGTAAAGTGGTCTTGTAGGTGTCACAATAAAAGCACCCAACCCACACTGTAAAGTGGTCATGTAGATGTTACAACTAAAAGCACCCAACCCACACTGTAAAGTGGTCTTGTAGCAGTCACAAATAAAAGCACCCAACCCACAATGTAAAGTGGTCATGTAGGTGTCACAACTAAAAGCACCCAGCCCACACTGTAAAGTGGTCTTGTAGGTGTCACAAATAAAAGCACCCAGCCCACTCTGTAATGTGGTCTTGTAGGAGTCACAACTAAAAGCACCCAAGCCACACTGTAAAGTGGTCTTGTAGGTGTCACAACTAAAAGCATCCAGCCCACACTGTAAAGTGGTCTTGTAGGAGTCACAACTAAAAGCAGCCAACCCACACTGTAAGGTGGTCATGTATGTGTAACAACTAAATGCACCCAACCCACACTGTAAAGTGGTCTTGTAGGAGTCACAACTAAAAGCATCCAGCCCACACTGTAAAGTGGTCTTGTACGAGTCACAACTAAAAGTACCCAAACCACACTGTAAAGTGGTCATGTAGGTGTCACAACTAAAAGCACCCAGCCCACACTGTAAAGTGGTCTTGTAGGAGTCACAAATAAAAGCATCCAGCCCACACTGTAAAGTGGTCTTGTAGGTGTCACAATAAAAGCACTCAACCCACACTGTAAAGTGGTCATGTAGATGTCACATCTAAAAGCACCCAACCCACACTGTAAAGTGGTCTTGTAGGTTTCACAAATAATAGCACCCAACCCACACTGTAAAGTGGTCTTGTAGGAGTCACAAATAAAAGCACCCAACCCACACTGTAAAGTGGTCTTGTAGGAGTCACAACTAAAAGCACCCAAACCCACACTGTAAAGTGGTCTTGTAGGAGTCACAACTAAAAGCACCCAACCCACACTGTAAAGTGGTCTTGTAGGAGTCACAACTAAAAGCACCCAAGCCACACTGATAAGTGGTCATGTAAGTGTCACAAATAAAAGCACCCAACCCACAATGTAAAGTGGTCATGTAGGTGTCACAACTAAAAGAACCCAGCCCACACTGTAAAGTGGTCTTGTAGGAGTCACAACTAAAAGCACCCAAGCCACACTGATAAGTGGTCATGTAAGTGTCACAAATAAAAGCACCCAACCCACAATGTAAAGTGGTCATGTAGGTGTCACAACTAAAAGCACCCAGCCCACACTGTAAAGTGGTCTTGTAGGTGTCACAAATAAAAGCACCCAGCCCACACTGTAAAGTGGTCTTGTAGGAGTCACAAATAAAAGCACCCAGCCCACACTGTAAAGTGGTCATGTATGTGTCACATCTAAATGCACCCAAACCACACTGTAAAGTGGTCTTGTAGGAGTCACAAATAAAAGCATCCAGCCCACACTGTAAAGTGGTCTTGTACGAGTCACAACTAAAAGCACCCAGCCCACACTGTAAACTGGTCATGTAGGTGTCACAACTAAAAGCACCCAGCCCACACTGTAAAGTGGTCTTGTAGGAGTCACAAATAAAAGCATCCAGCCCACACTGTAAAGTGGTCTTGTAGGTGTCACAATAAAAGCACCCAACCCACACTGTAAAGTGGTCATGTAGATGTCACATCTAAAAGCACCCAACCCACACTGTAAAGTGATCTTGTAGGTGTCACAAATAAAAGTATCCAGCCCACACTGTAAAGTGGTCTTGTAGGTGTCACAAATAAAAGCACCCAGCCCACACTGTAAAGTGGTCTTGTAGGAGTCACAAATAAAAGCACCCAACCCACACTGTAAAGTGGTCTTGTAGGTGTCACAAATAAAAGTATCCAGGCCACACTGTAAAGTGGTCTTGTAGGTGTCACAAATAAAAGCACCCAACCCACACTGTAAAGTGGTCTTGTATCAGTCACAATTAAAAGCACCCAGCCCACACTGTAAAGTGGTCTTGTAGGAGTCACAACTAAAAGCACCCAACCCACACTGTAAAGTGGTCATTTAGGTGTCACAAATAAGAGCACCCAACCCACACTGTAAAGTGGTTTTGTAGGAGTCACAACTAAAAGCACCCAGCCCACACTGTAAAGTGGTCATGTAGGTGTCACAACTAAAAGCACCCAGCCCACACTGTAAAGTGGTCATGCAGGTGTCACAACTAAAAGCACCCAATGCACACCGTAAAGTGGTCTTGTAG
This sequence comes from Eledone cirrhosa, assembly GCA_964016885.1. Taxonomy (NCBI): domain Eukaryota; kingdom Metazoa; phylum Mollusca; class Cephalopoda; order Octopoda; family Eledonidae; genus Eledone; species Eledone cirrhosa. The sequence continues at coordinate 59,854,389 of OZ024740.1, read as the reverse complement.
GAGTCACAACTAAAAGCACCCAACGCACACTGTAAAGTGGTCTTGTACGTGTCACAAATAAAAGCATCCAACCCAAACTGTAAAGTGGTCTTGTAAGAGTCACAAATAAAAGCACCCAACCCACACTGTAAAGTGGTCATGTAGGTGTCACAAATAAAAGCACCCAACCCACACTGTAAAGTGGTCTTGTAGGTGTCACAAATAAAAGCATCCAGCCCACACTGTAAAGTGGTCTTGTAGGTGTCACAATAAAAGCACCCAACCCACACTGTAAAGTGGTCATGTAGATGTTACAACTAAAAGCACCCAACCGACACTGTAAAGTCGTCTTGTAGGAGTCACAACTGAAAGCACGCAACCCACACTGTTAAGTGGTCTTGTAGGAGTCACAACTAAAAGCACCCAACCCACACTGTAAAGTGGTCATTTAGGTGTCACAAATAAAAGCACCCAACCCACACTGTAAAGTGGTTTTGTAGGAGGCACAACTAAAAGCACCCAGCCCACACTGTAAAGTGGTCTTGTAGGTGTCACAATAAAAGCACCCAACCCACACTGTAAAGTGGTCATGTAGATGTCACAACTAAAAGCACCCAAAGCACACTGTAAAGTGGTCTTGTAGGTGTCACAACTAAAAGTATCGAGCCCACACTGTAAAGTGGTCTTGTAGGAGTCACAACTAAAAGCACTCAGCCGACACTGTGAAGTGGTCTTGTAGGAGTCACAACTAAAAGCACCCAGCCCACACTGTAAAGTGGGCATGCAGATGTCACAACTAAAAGCACCCAACGCACACTGTAAAGTGGTCTTGTAGGAGTCACAACTAAAAGAACCCAGCCCACACTGTAAAGTGGTCTTGTAGGAGTCACAACTAAAAGCACCCAGCCCACACTGTAAAGTGGTCTTGTAGGTGTCACAAATAAAAGCACCCAGGCCACACTGTAAAGTGGTCTTGTAGGAGTCACAAATAAAAGCACCCAGCCCACACTGTAAAGTGGTCTTGTATGAGTCACAACTAAAAGCACCCAACCCACACTGTAAAGTGGTCTTGTAGGAGTCACAACTAAAAGCATCCAGCCCACACTGTAAAGTGTTCTTGCAAGTGTCACAACTAAAAGCATCCAGCCCACACTGTAAAGTGGTCTTGTAGGAGTCATAACAAAAAGCAGCCAACCCACACTGTAAAGTGGTCATGTATGTGTCACAACTAAATGCACCCAACCCACACTGTAAAGTGGTCTTGTAGGAGTCACAACTAAAAGCATCCAGCCCACACTTTAAAGTGGTCTTGTAGGTGTCACAATAAAAGCACCCAACCCACACTGTAAAGTGGTCATGTAGATGTCACAACTAAAAGCACCCAACCCACACTGTAAAGTCATCTTGTAGGAGTCACAACTAAAAGCACCCAACCCACACTGTAAAGTGGTCTTGTAGCAGTCACAATTAAAAGCACCCAGCCCACACTGTAAAGTGGCCTTGTAGGAGTCACAACTAAAAGCACCCAACCCACACTGTAAAGTGGTCATTTAGGTGTCACAAATAAAAGCACCCAACCCACACTGTAAAGTGGTTTTGTAGGAGTCACAACTAAAAGCACCCAGCCCACACTGTAAAGTGGTCTTGTAGGTGTCACAAATAAAAGCACCCAACCCACACTGTAAAGTGGTCATGTAGATGTCACAACTAAAAGCACCCAACGCACACTGTAAAGTGGTCTTGTAGGAGTCACAACTAAAAGAACCCAGCCCACACTGTAAAGTGGTCTTGTAGGAGTCACAACTAAAAGCACCCAGCCCACACTGTAAAGTGGTCTTGTAGGTGTCACAAATAAAAGCACCCAGCCTACACTGTAAAGTGGTCTTGTAGCAGTCACAAATAAAAGCACCCAGCCCACACTGTAAAGTGGTCTTGTATGAGTCACAACTAAAAGCACCCAACCCACACTGTAAAGTGGTCTTGTAGGAGTCACAACTAAAAGCATCCAGCCCACACTGTAAAGTGTTCTTGCAGGTGTCACAACTAAAAGCATCCAGCCCACACTGTAAAGTGGTCTTGTAGGAGTCATAACGAAAAGCAGCCAACCCACACTGTAAAGTGGTCATGTATGTGTCTCAACTAAATGCACCCAACCCACACTGTAAAGTGGTCTTGTAGGAGTCACAACTAAAAGCATCCAGCCCACACTGTAAAGTGGTCTTGTACGAGTCACAACTAAAAGCACCCAACCCACACTGGAAAGTGGTCATGTAGGTGTCACAACTAAAAGCACCCAGCCCACACTGTAAAGTGGTCTTGTAGGAGTCACAAATAAAAGCATCCAGCCCACACTGTAAAGTGGTCTTGTAGGTGTCACAATAAAAGCACCCAAACCACACTGTAAAGTGGTCATGTAGATGTCACAACTAAAAGCACCCAACCCACACTGTAAAGTTGTCTTGTAGGTGTCACAACTAAAAGTATCCAGCCCACACTGTAAAGTGGTCTTGTAGGAGTCACAACTAAAAGCACTCAGCCCACACTGTAAAGTGGTCTTGTAGGAGTCGCAACTAAAAGCACCCAGCCCACACTGTAAAGTGGTCATGCAGATGTCACAACTAAAATCACCCAACGCACACTGTAAAGTGGTCTTGTAGGAGTCACAACTGAAAGAACCCAGCCCACACTGTAAAGTGGTCTTGTAGGAGTCACAACTAAAAGCACCCAGCCCACACTGTAAAGTGGTCTTGTAGGTGTCACACATTAAAGCACCCAGCCCACACTGTAAAGTGGTCTTGTAGGAGTCACAAGTAAAAGCACCCAGCCCACACTGTAAAGTGGTCTTGTATGAGTCACAACTAAAAGCATCCAGCCCACACTGTAAAGTGTTCTTGCAGGTGTCACAACTAAAAGCATCCAGCCCACACTGTAAAGTGGTCTTGTAGGAGTCATAACGAAAAGCAGCCAACCCACACTGTAAAGTGGTCATGTATGTGTCACAACTAAATGCACCCAACCCACACTGTAAAGTGGTCTTGTAGGAGTCACAACTAAAAGCACCCAGCCCACACTGTAAAGTGGTGTTGTAGGTGTCACAATAAAAGCACCCAACCCACACTGTAATGTGGTCATGTAGATGTCACAATAAAAGCACCCAACGCACACTGTAAAGTGGTCTTGTAGGTGTCACAACTAAAAGTATACAGCCCACACTGTAAAGTGGTCTTGTAGGAGTCACAACTAAAAGCACTCAGCCCACACTGTAAAGTGGTCTTGTAGGAGTCACAACTAAAAGCACCCAGCCCACACTGTAAAGTCATCATGCAGATGTCACAACTAAAAGCACCCAACGCACACTGTAAAGTGGTCTTGTAGGAGTCACAACTAAAAGAACCCAGCCCACACTGTAAAGTGGTCTTGTAGGAGTCACAACTAAAAGCACCCGGCCCACACTGTAAAGTGGTCTTGTAGGAGTCACAAATAAAAGCACCCAGCCCACACTGTAAAGTGGTCGTGTATGAGTAACAACTAAAAGCATCCAGCCCACACTGTAAAGTGTTCTTGCAGGTGTCACAACTAAAAGCATCCAGCCCACACTGTAAAGTGGTCTTGTAGGAGTCATAACGAAAAGCAGCCAACCCACACTGTAAAGTGGTCATGTATGTGTCACAACTAAATGCACCCAACCCAGACTGTAAAGTGGTCTTGTAGGAGTCACAACTAAAAGCATCCAGCCCACACTGTAAAGTGGTCTTGTACGAGTCACAACTAAAAGCACCCAACCCACACTGTAAAGTGGTCATGTAGGTGTCACAACTAAAAGCACCCAGCCCACACTGTAAAGTGGTCTTGTAGGAGTCACCAATAAAAGCATCCAGCCCACACTGTAAAGTGGTCTTGTAGGTGTCACAATAAAAGCACCCAACCCACACTGTAAAGTGGTCATGTAGATGTCACAACTAAAACCACCCAACCCACACTGTAAAGTCGTCTTGTAGGAGTCACAACTAAAAGCACCAAACCCACACTGTAAAGTGGTCTTGTAGCAGTCACAATTAAAAGCACCCAGCCCACACTGTAAAGTGGTCTTGTAGGAGTCACAACTAAAAGCACCCAACCCACACTGTAAAGTGGTCATGTAGGTGTCACAACTAAAAGCACCAGAGCCCACACTGTAAAGTGGTCTTGTAGGAGTCACAAATAAAAGCATCCAGCCCACACTGTAAAGTGGTCATGTAGATGTCACAACTAAAACCACCCAACCCACACTGTAAAGTCGTCTTGTAGGAGTCACAACTAAAAGCACCAAACCCACACTGTAAAGTGGTCTTGTAGCAGTCACAATTAAAAGCACCCAGCCCACACTGTAAAGTGGTCTTGTAGGAGTCACAACTAAAAGCAACCAACGCACACTGTAAAGTGGTCTTGTAGGAGTCACAACTAAAAGAACCAAGCCCACACTGTAAAGTGGTCTTGTAGGAGTCACAACTAAAAGCACCCAGCCCACACTGTAAAGTGGTCTTGTAGGTGTCACAAATAAAAGCACCCAGCCCACACTGTAAAGTGGTCTTGTAGGAGTCACAACTAAAAGCACCCAAACCCACACTGTAAAGTGGTCTTGTAGGAGTCACAACTAAAAGCACCCAACCCACACTGTAAAGTGGTCTTGTAGGTGTCACAAATAAAAGCACCCAGCCCACACTGTAAAGTGGTCTTGTAGGAGTCACAACTAAAAGCACCCAACCCACACTGTAAAGTGGTCTTGTAGGTGTCACAACTAAAAGCACCCAACCCACACTGTAAAGTGGTCTTGTAGGTGTCACAACTAAAAGCATCCAGCCCACACTGTAAAGTGGTCTTGTAGGAGTCATAACTAAAAGCAGCCAACCCACACTGTAAGGTGGTCATGTATGTGTCACAACTAAAAGCACCCAACCCACAATGTAAAGTGGTCATGTAGGTGTCACAACTAAAAGCACCCAGCCCACACTGTAAAGTGGTCTTGTAGGAGTCACAAATAAAAGCATCCAGCCCACACTGTAAAGTGGTCTTGTAGGTGTCACAATAAAAGCACCCAACCCACACTGCAAAGTGGTCATGTAGATGTCACATCTAAAATCACCCAACCCACACTGTAAAGTGGTCTTGTAGGTTTCACAAATAATAGCACCCAACCCACACTGTAAAGTGGTCTTGTAGGAGTCACAAATAAAAGCACCCAACCCACACTGTAAAGTGGTCTTGTAGGAGTCACAACTAAAAGCACCCAAACCCACACTGTAAAGTGGTCTTGTAGGAGTCACAACTAAAAGCTCCCAACGCACACTGTAAAGTGGTCTTGTAGGAGTCACAATTAAAGCATCCAGCTCACACTGTAAAGTGGTCATGCAGATGTCACAACTAAAAGAACCCAGCCCACACTGTAAAGTGGTCTTGTAGGAGTCACAACTAAAAGCACCCAACCCACACTGTAAAGTGGTCATGCAGATGTCACAACTAAAAGAACCCAGCCCACACTGTAAAGTGGTCTTGTAGGAGTCACAACTAAAAGGACCCAGCCCACACCGTAAAGTGGTCATGCAGATGTCACAACTAAAAGAACCCAGCCCACACTGTAAAGTGGTCTTGTAGGAGTCACAACTAAAAACACCCAAGCCACACTGATAAGTGGTCATGTAAGTGTCACAAATAAAAGCACCCAACCCACAATGTAAAGTGGTCATGTAGGTGTCACAACTAAAATCACCCAGCCCACACTGTAAAGTGGTCTTGTAGGGGTCACAAATAAAAGCACCCAGCCCACACTGTAAAGTGGTCTTGTAGGAGTCACAAATAAAAGCACCCAAACCACACTGTAAACTGGTCATGTATGTGTCACAACTAAATGCACCCATACCACACTGTAAAGTGGTCTTGTAGGAGTCACAACTAAAATCATCCAGCCCACACTGTAAAGTGGTCTTGTTCGAGTCACAACTAAAAGCACCCAACCCACACTGTAAAGTGGTCATGTAGGTGTCACAACTAAAAGCACCCAGCCCACACTGTAAAGTGGTCTTGTAGGAGTCACAAATAAAAGCATCCAGGCCACACTGTAAATTGGTCTTGTAGGAGTCACAATAAAAGCACCCAACCCACACTGTAAAGTGGTCATATAGATGTCACATCTAAAAGCACCCAACCCACACTGTAAAGTGGTCTTGTAGGTGTCACAAATAAAAGTATCCAGCCCACACTGTAAAGTGATCTTGTAGGTGTCACAAATAAAAGCACCCAGCCCACACTGTAAAGTGGTCTTGTAGGAGTCACAAAGAAAATCACCCAACCCACACTGTAAAGTGGTCTTGTAGGTGTCACAAATAAAAGCATCCAACCCAAACTGTAAAGTGGTCTTGTAGGAGTCACAAATAAAAGCACCCAACGCACACTGTAAAGTGGTCTTGTAGCAGTCACAATTAAAAGCACCCAGCCCACACTGTAAAGTGGTCTTGTAGGAGTCACAACTAAAAGCACCCCACCCACACTGTAAAGTGGTCATTTAGGTGTCACAAATAAAAGCACCCAACCCACACTGTAAAGTGGTTTTGTAGGAGTCACAACTAAAAGCACCCAGCCCACACTGTAAAGTGGTCATGTAGGTCTCACAACTAAAAGCACCCAGCCCACACTGTAAAGTGGTCATGCAGGTGTCACATCTAAAAGCACCCAACGCACACCGTAAAGTGGTCTTGTAGGAGTCACAACTAAAAGCACCCAACGCACACTGTAAAGTGGTCTTGTAGGTGTCACAACTAAAAGTATCCAGCCCACACTGTAACGTGGTCTTGTAGGAGTCACAACTAAAAGCACTCAGCCCACACTGTAAAGTGGTCTTGTAGGAGTCACAACTAAAAGCACCCAGCCCACACTGTAAAGTGGTCATGTAGATGTCACAACTAAAAGCACCCAACCCACACTGTAAAGTGGTCTTGTAGGAGTCACAACTAAAAGAACCCAGCCCACACTGTAAAGTGGTCTTGTAGGAGTCACAACTAAAAGCACCCAGCCCACACTGTAAAGTGGTCTTGTAGGAGTCACAACCAAAAGCACCCAGCCCACACTGTAAAGTGGTCTTGTAGGTGTCACAACTAATAGCACCCAGCCCACACTGTAAAGTGGTCTTGTATGAGTCACAACTAAAAGCACCCATCCCACTGTTGAGTGGTCTTGTAGGTGTCACAACTAAAAGCACCCATCCCACACTGTAAAGTGGTCTTGTAGGAGTCACAACTAAAAGCACCCAGCCCACTGTTGAGTGGTTTACATTAGGAAGGGCATCCAGTCATCGAGATTTAGCCAGAACAGTCCTCTATGAACAAGATACGGTCATCTGACCCAACTTGCCTCTAATGGGATAACCTGTCTAACCCATGCTAGAGTGGAAAATGGCCATTAAATGATGATGGTGATGATGATGATAGCATATTCTTCCATGTTGTTCACAGTTGTTTTCACTGTTTTCCCTGTTTGTTTTGTGGACACATGGTAAACACGATAACCAAATGTTTATACACCAAAACTACGCTTTTCCAGATATTTTTCTGTCCCGAAAGGGAAGTGCGTTATACATGAATGCTCGCAATAGATGAAAGAATACAGTAAATACTTTGAAATATACAGTAGTGTACTGTAGAACCAGGATGGTTTCAGGTAGTTTATTATTAAAAGGGTTAAATATGTTTTTAAGAAAATTAGATAACAGAATTGTACAATAACTTATGAGCTATTTGTTTCTCTACATAGTTATGTCTGGAGGAAGGTGACATCAATAATGATGGTAATAGCATTAAATGTATTTAATTTTTGTTGTCCAGGATTGGTATTTCTATGTATAAAAACATTACCTTATATATGAACAATTATACAAACTAAGAAATTTGTGACTTGATAACATTATGGTTTGCATAAGAGGATCCCTATAGTTTATGTTGGTTACTTACATGTGGTAGTGATTAACCCTTTAGTATTTACATGACTTTATATATACTATTGTATATTTGTGGTAAAGGCTTTATCTTACATAATTATCTCACATAATATCGAATCTATGAGATTTTGATATTTATTTTGAGAACAATACCTTAACATCAGTATGAGTTACAGTTGGTTTGAACAGAAAGAGGTGAGAGAATTCTGACCAGATATGGCCGGTCTAAATGCTAAAGGGTTAAAGATAAAAATGTATTTTAATAATTTGTCTCTAGGTTATAATTACATAAATGTTCAGCATATATGTAGAAATGTATTATTTATAGGGAGAAATAATTATTTATAGGGACAAAGTTATTTTGTGCTTTGAGTTCAAATTCCATCAAGGTCAACTTTACCTTTCATCCTTTTGGGGTTGCTAAAATAAACTATTAGTCCAGGGTGCAGGAAATTGGCAAAATTGTTCGAGAATTAGATGAGATGCTTCCCAGTATTTGTTCTAGCTGAGTGTAGATCCTGTAACCTATTTGGGTAGTAGATGTAATCCATCATATAGCTTAACACCACAACCTATCACTTAGGTGCCTTTGCCAGAGTCCACACTATTGCAAATATTTGGGGTCAGATCTACAACCTGAGAAAACTTTCCATCCTCCTACCCGTTTCAGAAGCCCTGGAAAATTATAAAGTGAAGAGTGTTGATTCCCTTTGGGACTAAGCAGTAAAAAAATAATTACATAAATATATAATTTCTCATATTGGCTGATGCATTATTTTTACTCTTTAGAATCTATATCTCTGTTATGATTAACCTTTTCATGAACATATTTCTAATGAAACACATTGTCTATATGCTTCAATTAATTATGGAAATAATTAAGAATTTCGAAAGAATTTAGTAAATTGTTTATTATTAAGCTGTTGTTTTGGAATATAACTTTAAATATTTGCATTTCTTTCTTTTTACATAAAATTTAGATATGAACACTTTCAAATAACAACTGTCTATAATCAAATCAGAATTAGTTTCATACAAGTAGGTATCAAAAGGGTTAATCACTTTATCACTTACAGACAAGATTATTAGTAACTAATTAAAATATTAAATATATATATTTCTTTCCATTCGTTGTCTTGTCTTGTCCTTTCTTTGTTAATTTTCTAAAGGTTATATATATGTATATATATATATATATATATATATATATATATATATATATATATATATATATATACAATATATTAACAAATGGAAACTATATTTATAAAACCATATTTATTTCATTTTACATATTTCAAGGGCCACCAAGGCAGATTATGGTGCGCTTTCATCAGATAAAATATAATATAGATTAGTTTTATAAATAAATATTGACATACCCTGAAAAATGCAACCTTCATTGTTGGAGTCTCAGTATGTATAATGAAATAAATATGGTTTTATAAATATAGTCTCCATTTGTTAATATATTGTATATTTACTCCAATAATTTGTTGAGTGCTTTATATCAGTTATAAAAAATATTTTGCTTGTTGTATCCCAACAAATTAAATATAACCTCTTTCTTCTTCCTACACATATATACACATATCCTAATAATTATTTAAATCTACATAGCGTCTAAAAATAACGTTTTTTCAGCCCTATACCTCAACCTCATTTGCATACTCATCTTAATAATTTGAAACATTTGACTTTTCTTCTCTTTCCCTTCTTTCCTTTACTATCCAGGAAAAACTTGAACCATTAAGTTCTTCTTCTTGGTTATGTCAATATTTATAAAACAAACTTTGTATTTTATCTGATGAGGGCGTACCAAAGTTTTGGTACCCTTGAAATATATATAATAGAATAAAAATGGTTTTATAAATATAGTTTCCATTTATTTAATATCATTGAATATTATACTCCAGAAAACTTGTTGAGTGCTTTGAATCAGTTATAAACATTTATATTTGTTGAATTACCAACAAATTGAATATCCCTTTTGCTTATATATATATAAATATTTGTTTTCTACTCTCCCGCCACCACGTAAAGTTTGTAAATCGGTGGCTGGTCGCGGGATAGAGTTGTATCAGATTCCAGTTGCTAATCACTTTACTGTGTCGGCCGTGACAAACAGTCATAGCCGGCAAGGGCTGGGGTTTGGATTCTGTCGACCAATTCGTTAGTGATTAGGTGATACCCGCTGATGAAGCCACATAAGCCGATTATGCATTGTTGCATAATATATGCAGACAGAGGGTGCAGTGCATCCTACTGCTGCATTAATTGTGGCCGAAACTCTAGTCCGGGAACTATTATAGGCACCCGTTTTACGTGTGTTGCATTGAAGCGAATAACTATGTGTATACTCTGGGAATGTATCTTACATTGCCTATTGAGTACGCTGAGATACAACCGGTACTGGCACTGATAAATACTCTGGGTCTGTCAACTCCTTATTATATATATATATATATATATATATATATATATATATATATATATATATCCATATATCCTTGCTAGCAGGGAAATCAAATATTAACTGATGATGATATATGTAGTGCTAGTGTCACAATAAAAAGGCACTTAGCCTTGTTATTATTGCTGTTGCTTAACCCCAGATCAACCTGATCGAACACACCTATAATTAATTACTTTTATTGATGCTGTTTTTTTAGCCCCAGGTTAACCCTAATTGATCAAATATATTCTAACCACAACAGTGTTCTTTTTGTATATCAAAGGCTAACTACATTGTCCAATGTGCACTTCCAATTTTTCTTTAGAGATGCATTAAAAAGGCCATTCAGATGTAGAAATTATGCTTAACCCTTTAGCATTTAAACCGGCCATATCTGATCAAAATTCTCTCACCTTTTGCTGTTCAAACCAGCCACTCATACTGTTGTTAAGGTATTGTTCTCAAAATAAATAATATCAAAATCTCATAGATTCCATATTATAATAATAATAATGAAATATTGTGTACAGTGCTCAGGTGCACTACAACTCATCAAAAAGTGTATGTATAGTACATAGGGTAATGTACAAACATCAGGAAAATGAACAGTGCATGAGTCGTGATACACACATGTGTGCATGTGTATGGAAGGGGTACATCAGGTGTAGTTTTGGAGTATTTCGGGAAGCATGAGTGTCTTAAAGGATGCAGTGTCTCGGCAGCTAACAACTGACGCAGGCAGTTTGTTCCATGCTTCAGCAACTCTGAGCGTGAAAAAATGTTTACGAAAGTCATGGGAGCTGTGCTGTTTTCTGATTTTGTAGGTATGGCCCCATGTGTTAGACACATGGAGATCAAAAAGGTGCTCAGGGTTGCAATTGGCGAGATGGTTAATAACTTTGTGGGTATTTACCAAGTCCATTGCCAGATGTCGGAGCTTCAAGGAATCCATGCCCAGGGAAGCAAGGCGTTCAGAGTATGGTAGGTGTCTGATGGAGGGTATGCGCTTGGTTGCACGTCTCTGAACAGTTTCCAGGAGGTCAATGTTCTGAGCAAGATAGGGGTTCCAGAGTGATGATGCGAATTCCAAGTGTGGTCGTACCATAGCTGTATACAGTTTTAAAAAGATGGCTGGAGGGCGGCTAACAAAGGTCTTGCTGAGCGATGCCAAGACACCCTCGGCCTTCTTGACAATCTTAGAGACATGCTTTGTCCAACGCAAATCGCTGCTGACAGTAATGCCCAGGTCACGTTCACAAGAGGACTTCTTGATATCAGTGTTGTGGAGGGAGTATGTGGACGCTGGATTTTTCCTCCCAGCTTCAGTTGCCAGTCTGTGATCCATTGCTGCATTGTGTCCAGGTCTGATTGTAGGAAAGAGTTGTAGATTTCAGGATTAGTCCTTTTGATTTCAAGGTACAGCTTGATGTCATCTGCATATTTCAGTACCGTGGCTACCACAAACATACAAATACAGAGTAATGTAAATGTTAAAAGGTTAAAAGGTAGAGAGGACTCCTTTGTTGCATCAATCTTTTTACATCAACTTTTTTATGTTGGCATGGGTTGGATGGGACTTTTTGAGGCAGTGTTTTACAGCCAGGTGTTCTTTCTGACACTAACGTTTTTAGTCACTTATGACACACAAGGATGCTGTGTATTTATTTTAAATTAGATGCAGATGTATAATGATGAAGTTGATAGTAGTGTATGATGTGAAGAAGACTTGGTAGCTAACTCTAGGGGGTTGAGTGGTTTGTTGGAACTATGGTGCTTGTTTGTGGTTTAGGAACTCAATTTGATAAGACAGAAAAAAAAAATAGGCTCCTCAATTGTACTTTCTCTCCCTTTTCTCTCTCATTCTTGCCTCTCTCAACACACAAGATGATTTCATAATTCACCTAATTGCCAATATGTAATTAATTATATATGTTTATTCATAATTACTGTAACTAACTCATCATCATTATCACAATCCCGCCGAGGTTGACTTTGCCTTTCATCCTTACGGGGTCGATAAAATAAAGTACCAGTAATGCACTGGGTAATTGCTGGCCTTGTGCCTAAAGTAGAAACAATTATCACTACTTTACAACTGCCGATAATGTTAATTATAATAATAATAATAATAATGAAATTATTGTGTACAGTGCTCAGGTGCACTACACCTCATCAAAGGTGCATGTATAGTACATAGAATAATGTACAAATGTCAGAAAAATGAGATGATGTCTATTCATAATTACTGTAACTAATTATGTATGTTTATTCATAATTACTATATCTAACATATATTTATTTGTAATGTTTTACAAGCATTAATAGTTGAGTTAAAGTTTTATCATTAAATACTAGGAGATATCTCTTGAAGTTGAATAGTTACATAAATTAACCAGCATTACATGACACTGATAAGTGGGGATATTAACAAATAGAATATGATAGTGAGAGAATTCAATGTATTCCATTATTACATAATCAAATTGTAAAATAGCAGCACAGTACCCAACTTAAGCTAAACATGCTGATTGCTTGTTGATGTAAATTTTCTATGAAATCTTGTATATCATATATCATTCTCAGAAAAATAAGGGACATACCAGAAATTTTGTAATTCTCTTCTTCTCTTCATATAGTGGCAAGCATTTAAAGGCCATTTTCCCTGCTAAAGCAAGGGTTAACGTTGCAGACCACATTGTGAAATCTTTTTGAGATAACATTTTACAGCCAGATGCCCTTCCTTGTGCCAATTCTTTTAGTCACTTCTTACAACACAAAGAGATATGGTACACCTATTCTAAACCTGATATACACAGTATAGTACATAAACATTATTTGCAGTATCGGTAGATGATTGGACGCCATGCTTTGCAGCAAAGAGTTACAGCCCTTTATGGTCTGAGTTCATATCCTGCCGAGGTTAACTTTGCCTTTCATCCTTACGGGGTCGATAAAATAAAGTACCAGTAATACTCTGGGATAATTGCTTGCCTTGTGCCAAAAGTAAAAACAATTATTTGTCTTTGAAACTTTATTGACTGTGTTATGTTTGTACCAACTGCTACTAGTTTCTTGAGCCAATGAGAAAGTCTTTATATGGTTGTTCAGTCTGGGAAGAAAAGCCAATACTTATTAGCCTTTATTTCCCAGAACTTTCAAGAATGATGGCAGGAAAAAAGGAAGTTTTGGTCCAAAAGATTGCAACTGTATGAACTCTGTTAAAGGCACTCAAAGACCAGCTGGTGGTGGTGTAAAATCAGGCATCAGATTAAATCTACCACTCAAGAATTCAGAATTTAAAGAAGCAGACAAATATCACAAAATACCTCATGTGACACTCTAATAATTCTGCCAATCCTCTGCTATGTGATCACCCCCCACACCCAATGATGAATGGCTAAGTTGACCATAGCAGGATTTAAACCCAGACTGCAAAAAATAAAACAAAACAAAACAAATGCATTTTCCTTTGCCAATTCTACATCTAGAAATAGCAGCAACAACTCCTCAAATCTGTCTTTAGAAAGGAAGAATACACATTGAATAATGTAGTCTTCAATATATATCATAGGTCTGCTCAATCATGACTGACTGGGGCTAAAAAACAACAGTATATGTTCTTTCTACAGCCATAAACTTGCAACTGTTCAAGAGGAAATATAACTGGGTTAATCCCACAGGTCACGGAGGATCTGTGAAGGTCGTAGACGGTATGTGAAGGTCATATGGGGGTCTGTGAAGATCACGGCTATTGCCACTTCTTCAAGTGAATGCAATAGAAGTAAAAAACAAAATGCTAGATTAGTTATGGTCAAGATATCAAATAATCCCTCTAAAAAAATACTGGTTAAACATTATTTATCGGTAGAGAGTCGGACACCATGCTTTGAAGCATAGAGTTACGTCCCTTTATGATCTGAGTTCAAATCCCGCTGAGGTTAACTTTGCCTTTCATCTTTATGGGGTGGATAAAATAAAGTACCAGTAATACACTGGGTAATTGCTAAAAGTAGAAACAATTATATTACAATATAAAATTTTCCTCGCTTTAGAATAAAAAATAAACACTAGCTTAATATGTTATAGTTATGTTCTGAGTTCAAATCCCACTGAGGTTAGCTTTGCTTTTCATCCTTACGGGGTTGATAAAATAAAGTACCAGTTATGCACTGGGTCGATTTAATCAACTTTCCTCTCCCCTTCAAATTGCTGGCCTTGTACCTAAAGTAGAAACAATTATATGTTATAGTTAATACGGGTAACAAAATGTAGAATTATTGGAGCCTCAAATAGAATACCTTGTGGTATTTGTACCAACACCTGGAACTCTAAGTTCAAATCCTGCTGAGGTTAACTTTACCTTTTATTTTCCTGGGGTCAATAAATCAAGTAACAGGGCTGATTCTTCTCCCCTCCCCCTCCCCGCCTCCTCCCTACCCCTCTCTCCTCCCTCCTCCTTGCCACATTGCATTGTTAGAAAAGTCATGATGTCTCTCCAGAAATAGAGACAGGTTGAATGAAGGGCTAGCAACTTATTCTCATAGAAAACCTGATAAGCTTCTGAAATCCTTCAGGCACAGGCTGATATGTAGTATAACACATAAGCGGAAATAAAAAAGAAAGAAGAAGAGAAAATATTACAATATCAAGTTTCAGCTCTTTATTTCCTATGTTCAAACAGTGACAGGATCCACTTAGTCCTTTGTACTTTTACTGTTAACAAAATAGCAGCAGTAAGAAATTTCTAACATTAGCACAAGGCCAGACATTTGAGAGATGTCAGGCAGGTGCTGTATTTTATTAACTATAGAATGATGAAAGACAAAATTAATTTTGATGGATCACAGTTTAAAGACTCACAGTGACAATTACTATATATCAGTCCATATGTGTTTTTAATATATACTGTATTTGCCAGCCTATTGGATGTACAAAAAGCATAAAAAATCTTCACCAATTGGGAAGCCAAATGGAGGGTGAGGACAATCACGGTTAAAAAAATTTAGTTTGTATTAATACAGTGAAATTCTGTTATAACGGTATAAAAAAAAAATTGTTGTAACGAAAAATTCTTTATAACGAGATCGACCTAACACATTGAGCAAGTGGTTGGGGATTGAAAAATTTTTGTTATACTGAAAAATTCGTTATAATGGAATTTTACCTTGATTACTAATACAGTAATACAAATACAATTTATATAAGTGAAATGATGTTGAACTTATATCAGAGTTTCTGAAAAAAACAATGGAATAATTTTTAATAGATTTATGATGAAATGTACTAAAATTCTTTTTTTCTCAAAATGTCCTTGTAAAACCAGGGGGCGTCTTATATTCTGAATCTTCCTGAGAACTACATTAATGGTACATATGTCTGTAGAATGCTCAGTTACTTACACATTAGTTCCATTAGCAGACTGTTCTGTTTTTTAAACATTTGGAACACTCATCAGCAACACCAGCGGAGGTCCTAACACATGCATATATTTAATGAGTTAATCAGAAGAGGAATCTCAGCAACCACAACTTCTTACAGGCCTTTCGAGGTTTGTGAGGAGAGAAAAGGATGCAGAAACCACAACACAAGGGTTGTTGCAGTTGTTGTTTAGTCACAGCTTTGTCTTGACTGAACAGAGATATAATTTGATCAAAGGTGTTCAAACCATAGCCATTATGTCTTTTTTTTCATATATTTTCTATCTTGGACTACATTATGAAATGTATTCATAAAGCAGAAACCTCAACACAAGGATTGTTGCTGTTGTTGTTTTGTCTCTCTCAACTTAATAATAATAATAATAATAATGAAATATTGGGTACAGTGCTCAGGTGCACTACAACTCATCAAAATGTGTATGTATAGTACATAGGGTAATGTACAAACGTCAGGAAAATGAACAGTGCATGAGTCATGATATACACATATGTGTATGTGTATGGAAGGGGTACATTAGGTGTAGTTTTGGCGAATTTCGGGAAGCATGAGGGTTTTAAAGGATACAGTGTCTCAGCAGCTAACAACTGATGCAGGCAGTTTGTTCCATGCTTCAGCAATATGGCCACATGTGGCCACATGTAATGTAGCCACATGTAATATGACCACATGTAATTTGAAGTAGATGAGATAGTTATTTCTAGAAGGGTGAACAATCACGTAGAGCAGAAATTCTCAAAGTGGGTGCTACTGCTCCCCAGGGGTATTGAGAAGGTCCAGGGGGTACTGGGACCTAAGGAGGCGGTGGGGGTGTGGCGGTAGAGATGATATAATAGTGTGTTAAATATCAAATGATACATATTATATATAAATGTAATAAAATAAAACATATATAATATGTATTTATCACAGTCCACGCTGTAATGTGGCCGTGTAGGCAACATGGTAAAAACCTCCCAGACCCACACTGTAAATGTGGTTGGCGTTAGGAAGGGCATCCAACTGTAGAAAACCTGCCAGACAGTCCTATGCGAGCAAGACAATCACTCTTGCCTCAAGTGGGACTACCCCCGTCCAAACCCATGCAAGCATGGAACACGGACGTTAAACGTTGATGATGATGATGATGATGATATGGTATATATTATATTATTTATTATATACAAATTAACGATTTTATTTATTATATATTATTTACAATTTGCATGTAGTCAGGTCTCTCTGGAAATAGGGTTGGGGGTGCTGAGGGTATTACATGGCCATGAGGGGGGGGGGGGGGTAGCCCCAAAAGTTTGAGAACCTCTGATGTAGAGGCTGCCCTTTAGAGATGGCAAAATTTAGTGAAATATAAGGTGACAGAAATTCTTTATTTGGTTCATTATATCATGAATTGCAATAGGAGGCAGTATGATGAAGCTAAACTTATTTTATCAATCCTGAAGAAGATTTGAACATGAAGCATTTTATACAAATACAGATTTTTTAAGATGTGATATTCAATTATATAAATAATTGTTTCTACTTTTTGGCACAAGGCCAGCAAATTACCCAGTACATTACTGGTACTTTATTTTATCGACCACGTAAGGATGAAAGACAAAGTTAACCTCGGCGGGATTTGAACTCAGATTATAAAGGGACATAACTATGCTAGAAAGCATGGCGTCTGACCCTCTACAGATACTGCCAATTCACCAATAATGCCAACCACTAAGGCCTCACTTGGTCACGAATGACCGTGGTTTTGCACCTAGAAAGTTTCCCTCTGAGGCACAAGCCTGGGCAACGTTTTGTGGAAGACCAGTAGTTGCCCATGCATAGCAGTCTCCCCCTTTCAATGCCACCAATGTTGTCCAAGAGAAAGGCAATGGCCGATACAGCTGGGCACCAGTGATATTGTAACTCAGCTGAGTAAACTGGAGTAACGTGAAATAAAGTGTCTTGCTCAAGGACACAATGCATCACCTCGTCCAAGAATCAAACTCACAACCTCTCAATTACAAGCTCAATTACTCTAACCACTAAGCCATGCACCTTAGTTAATCACTAGTTAATAGATATTAGTTATTTTTCATTCTAGCCTTGGGTATCCTGTCTTTTTGTATATCTAAAACTACATTGTCTAAAGAATCCTTCATAAACCTTTCATTACTATATTTCTGATAAAAGATATTGCCTATAATTTTCAAATAATTAAGAATTTGGAAGGATTTAGTAATATAAATATTTCATCTATTTATTTATTTATTTATTTAATCAATTTAAACGTCCATATATATCTAGTAAGCCATGACAGACTAAAGGAAATATGTAATACCCTTCACAGTTAAAAAACAAAACAAGAGGAAAGTCCAATGGGAGGTAAAAGAAGTATAAATGAGATTTTCTGTTGTTGAATCTTTTCATAGCCTCCAGTACTGAAAGATCTTGTTTATCGTTAGTATATCCTTAACAATATATTGTATCTCCAATTTTGTCAGCCTTTTAATGATCAGCTTCAAGATGTCCTTTGTCTCAGACTGGTAGTTTCTGCATTGGAACAAAAGGCGCCAAAGAGTTTCTGGTCAACCTGCACAAAAACATGGAGGTGATACCTGTTTGTGATATAGTTCAACAGTATATGACTCGTTCAAAGTCAGTGTTTTCTTTGTTTATTAACATTAATCAGTGTCTGATTTAGATGTTTCTCATTATTAATTTAATGTTGAACATAAGGTATCTTGCATAAAATTAGGATGGAAAGTTTTTAGATAAATATAAACATTTTAAAAGTATCAAAAGTAGGTTGGGCTTTCAAGAAATTTTACTATTTTAATCGTAGACATTTCCTATGAAAATTATTGTAGGCAAAGGGTTAAGATACTTAATTTTAATGTCCCAATTCTCATTTCAAAGCCTCTTATAAAATCTCTAAGTAAATTTAAGATTTTTGTCCACTTAGAGATGCTTAGGCATATGCGAAAAGCTGTGTATTCATTTGTCTGTCAGATTGTCGTCATTTTGCTAAATAGAAAACATATTTGAACAAAAGTTTTACAAGAGTTATTTCCCTTCATCACATAGCCATCATTAAAGCATGCATGGAATCTAGAATGCATTTCAATATAATAAATATAAACAACATTAGCCTTCACAGGAATTGTCAGTCGACAAAACCATGACGTATTAGCCATACTTTCAAAACAATCAGAGCCCCAATGTAAAGACAGAGTTTACGTAATTCAATAACAATAGAATTTATTCCAACATATGGCTTTTAAACAATAGAATTGATTTCAACATATGGCTTTCAACAGAAGAAAGTCATTGTTTTCAAGGTACAATTTCCCATTCCCCAGAACTCTATCATAAACACACAAGATGGACTACACAACTACACATAATAATTTTTTCTACTTTTGGCACAAGGCCAGCAATTATCTCAGTGCATTACTGGTACTTTATTTTATCGACCCCGTAAGAATAAAAGGTAAAGTTAACCTCGGCAGGATTTAAACTCAGACCGTAAAGTTCAAATACATAATAATTGTTTCTATTTTTGGCACAAGGCCAGCAATTACTCAGTGCATTACTGGTACTTTATTTTATCGACCCCGTAAGGATGAAAGGCAAAGTTAACCTCGGCGTACATAATAATATTACATACACACAACTATATTACTCAATATGGGAGCGCTTTATTAATTTTTTATTTTTTTCGTATGTTATCTTCGAAATACGAGCAGTAATCCGTATTTTGTCCACTCTTCTCCCTCGCTTTCGTTTTTGTATCCATTTTTCCATGCTGGCAATGTTTTAGAGCCTGATGCCTTTCCTGTTACCAACCTCTTACGGTATACGAGAATATAGTGTACCTATTACGAAAACCGTAATACACTACTCCCACTACCACTCCCACACACACATACAGAGCCTATGAGAAGTGGGGGTCTAGTCGGTACGTTGTTCCGGGGCCCAAGAGCTAAGAAGACCCTACAGCAAACATGTAGCATCCATTTTGAAAAAAATGTTTGTCTGCCTCGGGCTCCAAAGGGGTCTTGCACTGCCTTGCACAATTTTTCTTGAAGGCCCAGCACACATATACACATATACCTAAAAGAGATAGGCGTACATGGACCTAGACAGTTTAATTCATCTAAGTGATAAATTAAATCACCGTGTACTAAGTACTGTGCTTTTATGGCCATAAACAGTAAGAATGAACCTCAAATCATCATCATCATCATCATCATCATCATCATCATCATCATCATCATCATCATCATCATCTTCTTCTTCTTCTTCTTCTTCTTCTTCTTCTTCTTCTTCTTCTTCTTCTTCTTCTTCTTCTTCTCAAGCAGTGTGTCCTATCAGAAGCAACCAATTCCAATTGACCCGACTGGATCCCCAAATGAGACCAACCGAGCTCATGGATATTATCCACCCATCTTGCTCGGGGTCTGTCCCTGGGTCTCCTGCCTGTTGATTTTGCCTGTAAAATCTGTCTAGCGATGCTTTCCTGAGACATTCTAACGACATTTCCATAGTATCGGAGCTGTGATCTCTAAATTCAGAGAAGTAGCGGCTCTACATTGAGTTTAATGAGTAATGTTATTCCGAAGACCCTTCGTAGGAACCCCATTTCGGCCATTTGCATTTGCAATCGTATCCATTCGGTTATTACCCAAGATTCAGGACCATAGGTTAGGGTTGGTACAAATACCGAATGAAAGATAGAGAGTTTAGCTTTTATACCTATCTCCCTTCTTCTCATTACCGAATACTAAATTTGGCACATTACTGCACCAGCTCCTGCAATTCTTGCACTTAATTAAGCCTCATGCTTTTCATCATTCATAAATACGACCCCGAGATATTTTAACTTCTCCACCTGCTTCAGTGGATTCCACTGACATGCAAAGTGCACAGCACAAGCTTCCATGAGAGAATGAGTGTCTCAGTCTTTGCTGCACTGATTTACATTCCTGCCGTGCAACATTCGGCATCAAACTTATTAAGTGCATGTCTGAAATAATCTGATGAGTTAAATAATTCTATGTCGTCTGCAAAATCCAGCCGACTGATTCTACCCTGGCCTGTCTTGATGCCCCTTACAACCTGGCTGTGCATGTCAATTCTACCGGGGAAATATAATACATTGGGATAGTTAAATATATGCCATGGGTCTATATAATGGATAGGCACAAATGAACCTGGAATCTAAGCAGTAGAATTTTAGTTTATCTAAGTAAAATATTTAATCACTGATAGTTCACAAGGATTTATCTGGTAGATCACATACACACACACACGTGCATATATATATATAAACGGAAAAAATGAAACGAAATTTCATTTCCCACTCTTAGTACGGCTGTTACTTAAATATAAGTATGTACACGTACATACATATATGTATACAGACGTACAGTAGTATGTATATATATATATACATACATGCACATATATATATATATATGTACGTATGGATTCACCGAACATTTATTATAATGCTCAGTGTGTTTGTAAACAAACATCCCGAATTAAGCCGTAGTGTCTAGCAACCATCGTTGCTCGTTTGTTCAACACTGACAAAGAAACGCTGTACTAGTTTCAAGCGTATTAGCTATCGTCAGCAACGTATACCTTCCTGCCAGATGAATGAACATCTGAAAGTATTTACTTTCCTTATGCATAATAACGGCTGGGCAGCCTAATTTGCATATCGAGTGGGTTAATCGGCCGGGTGCACCGAAAACGATAAACGGAAAAAAATGAAACGAAATTTCATTTCCCACTCTTAGTACGGCTGTTACTTAAATAAATATAAGTATGTATACGTAAGGAAAGTATATACTTTCAGACGTTCAATCATCTGGCAGGAAGGTATACGTTGCTGACGATAGCTAATAAGCTTGAAACTAGTACAGCGTTCCTTTGTCAGTGTTAAACAAACGAGCAACGATGGTTGCTAGACACTACGGCTTAATACGGGATGTTTGTTTACAAACACACCGAGCATTATAATAAATGTTCGGTGAATCCATACGTACATATATATATGTGTGCATGTATGTATATATATATACATACTACTGTACGTCTGTATACATATATGTATATATATATATATATATATATATATATATATATATATATATATATATATATATATATATATCGCGAAAAGCAGTGTGGTATAGTAACGTTTAACCCAAAGCTACAGACACAAACTAGACTGGACGTCATTTCCCTAGAAAGAGGTGCGAAAAACACATTTATATATATGTATGTGTGTGTGTGTGTGATTTGTGTGTGTGTGTGTGTGTGTGTGTGTGTGTGTGTGTGTGTGTGTGTGTGTGTGTGTGTGTGTGTGTGTAAAAGGTAAACAGAAATAACAACACAATCGGTACGGTATATGGAAGGAATATATTAGGTTAACGCTTGATATATCAGGAAGAGGGACTTAACGTTTCGGACGCTAGTCCTTCATCAGAAGAAAGAATGAGAAATAAGATATATATATATATATATATATATATATATATATACATGGTAAAATACATGGTAAACTGGCGTATACCTTCTAAGGTACTCAGAGTTTCTGAAGAATGCAAACTCTCTTTCACACACACATACACATATATCAGACCCATATATTAATACACACACATATATATATATATATATATATATGTGTGTGTGTGTGTGTGTGTGTGTGTGTGTGTGTGTGTGTGTGTGTGTGTGTGTGTGTGTGTGTTATTATACGTCCGTATGAAGCTAAGAGGATTACATACATATATATGATATAAATTAAAAGTCAATTGAAATAAATAAAAAGAGATCAAACATTGACAAAGTGAATGAGGTCTGGGATCTTGTCAATCGACTGTCGACTATCGATATATATATAATTTAAATTTATAGATATATGTACATATATAGATAGTAAGAACCATGTATCTTATGAGAAGACAGACACATACAAAGCATGTATATCTAGAAAGAATACGTGCTTTAGATGGAAAATGTTCTTATTCCTTGTGGCCATT
>OZ024740.1:59646522-59826522 GCA_964016885.1 Eledone cirrhosa | reverse complement strand
TCAGCGTCAAATAATTCGCCACCGGTCTGACTGCGGTACATCTAGCACTCCACCGCGTGTCGGAAGGATATTTAACACCCACTGGAGCAACTTCTTTAAGGGCTTCCCATCGTCGTGTTGAACGAGAAAAAAAGTTGTATAACGAGTCAATGCAACTGAAAAAGTTCATCATAGCAGAATCGTTTTTGGCTGCCAGAAAAGAGATAGAGAGAGCAATGCAAAGTTCACTCAATCGTCTTCAAACAGAGTAAGTGAATTGTTATCGCAATTAACGAAGTGAATCAAATTATTCTTCTCTCTCATTCTCTGCTGAACCCCACTGCGGTGCCCAGCCAGTATGGCAGCATTGTCATAGCACTGCGATCGACAGTTCTGCAGTGGTAGATCATCTTTTTCTAGCTCTTTCACGATTGTTTCAACAAGGCTTGCGGCATCTTTTTTGATTACTTGAATGAATCCAAGAAAAGATTCCCTCACAACGACCGTCTTCATATTGAAATCAACATCGACATATCGCACAACTTTTGACAGTTGTTCTCGGTGCGCCTGGTCAGGGGGTCGAATCAATCAGCAGACCATAGTATCTTGCTTTTTGGATACGATTTAGTAAATTCTGACGAACTGTATTATAGAAGAAAACATTGAACCATCTAAACTGGAGTCAAATTGAATTCCTCATAGAAGCTATCCGATCCTATCTGGCCATTTGGATATGATACCTTTTCTATAAGTCTTATGTACCAGTTGTAAAAGACAAACTACTCTGTTTTGTAAACCAGCTTCATAATTATAATTATCTTGTATTGGTCATTGCAATGCATTGCTGAAAATAGAGCCTGCGTGTCCACCAGTTGCACGTCCAAAACTACGTCCCTTCAGTCAGTGTGTGTGTGGTGGTGGTGGTGGTGGTGTGTGTGTGTGTGTGGGGGGGGGGGGGGTTCTGAACTAAAATCAGACATCTGCTATGTCTAGTGCACTAGACATGGCGTGGAAGTCGGTTATCAAGAAATCATATGCTTCATTTTTGGCTTTGTGTAGTTGCTGGATAAGGTGTATGTATAAATAAGAGGAAAGCACGAACGGGGGATAATTTTCCTTCATCAGTTGTCTGCTAGAGATCATGGATATTTCTACGCATTAAAGACAAGATATCTTGCTCCAGTGCGTCAATAACTAAAGGAAGCTACTGGGGAAAAAAAGGGATAGAGAAAAAATATATATAACAGAAGGATATATATATATATACTTATGACTCTACAAGACAAATTTTGGTTCCTTCTTAAATAATTATTTGATGAATGAAGAAATTGATATGAAATCCGCATACTTAAATTGTTGGGTAGGTTCTTGGGAATATTTGGCGAATGGTTTGGTTTATTGTTTATATAAAGTATGGAACTGTTAGGTTCAGGTGTAGCTGGGATGTAGCCTTATTTAGGTAGAAGGTCACATTAAAAAAAATTAACAATCTTTAGATTGATGTTATGATACGTTAAGGGTACAAGTCTTTGAATAATTGTAATTATTTCCTGTATCTGCTTTCTCATTAAACACCCAGTGTAGGGCATCTCTGTGAAGAACTAGACTAAACATTTAAGCCTTTGAATATCATAACTTATTGATGGTTATGATATATTCTAATTCTTTTTGTTGCTTCTACGTGGTGTAAAACCAGCATTCTTAATGCTTATCTATTTTGTGGGTTGGTGATGGCGTTGTATATATACATTTTATATGAATATGCTTGCTAGAAATATGGATTAAGATTAAAGGCCTTAAGCACTGAAGAGATTATGATACTCCCATATACAGCATATAGGACAATGCTTCAATATATTCTACTGGTTAAAAACTGAATAGGAAACCCTAAGTACATGCTTATGCTGCTTAATGGTTAATCCAACTCCTGTATGAGTCCATGTCCACGGGAAATATATAGAATATATCTATATACACAGACCTGCCAACGTCAAAAACCCAAACGTGGAGTACCATGAAAAAAAGTGCCCTAAAACAGGGAGAAATGAGGCAAAATGGGGAGATTCCACATAATGAAAGTTATACTCATTTTCACGAAAGACGACGTCTCTCACCCATGCCAAAGTGGGTGGGAGATCTCCCCATTAGATGGTGAGAGTTGACAGGTCTGTATATATATTTATTTCGATATATATGATTTTATTTTTCATGTGACTTCTCAAAAATGGCAGAATCGTTATAGCGCAGGACAAAGTAACTTGTGGTATTTAGTTTTACCTTCTGAATTAACATCTCGCTGAAGTGCACTAAGCATGGATAGATCCCAAGATATGGTAAATGACACTTGCCAAGATGCCACGCTGTGAGATCGAACTCATAACCTAATGATTGCGAAACGAACCGCTTGACCATTCGGCCATGGTGCATCACCACCCCACACACGCGTGTTAATATAACCACTAATATCACTGTATTATATACTTTAGCGAAGAAACTGAATGATGAAACCGAATATTACTTATTCTGTTCGTCAAACAAGTTATATACTACAAATATCTCTATCTAGGGCGGGTAAAATTCCCGATTTCCATGGACGAGTTCTCTCCAGCGGTTTCTGTCCCTCATTATCGTTGTCATGTCCCGCGTCTCCCAGAGACCAGTATCTGTCCTTAGGGCATCAACAAATGGCATTCTCGATTTCTCTTTTCAGTATATCCGTGTAAGGGCTCCAACAGGATCACTGAGTGCAGTGTCAACTCTGAATGTCGGTGAGCATGTCCAGCTAACCCCAGTTTACTCTGTGTCACTTTAGAGCTGACTTTTGGGAGGCTGCCGTACAGCTCCGGGTTAAAATATATCTAGTACAAATATGTTTATATACATAATTAGTTGCTAGATTGTATAATTTCTGATTCCCCATTTAGGACTGCCATCATCAGTAACCTTTGGTAAAAAGATGGATAGATGTGTTTTGTAGCAACAGTCGTATCGCTACTATATATACGTGGTGGTGGTGATAATACGCCACAAACTTACTAACTGTATGTGGTTGCGAATTGTATCGGTAGAGTTTTAGTTGGAAAAGCTGAGAATCTTATTATACAATATATGTCAATGCCGTATATGTCATTGTAATTTCATTAATTTGTAGATAATGGAAAGTCTACGGGGCGCGTAATAAGATTGAACTTTCAACGTGCTTTGATTATCTTTCAAAGAAGCTTATCCATTTTTCCCATCTCAAGTGGTTGTATCCGTGACATATTCTATCATATGGTGATGATTAATGCGTTGTGGTATTTTTCGCGATAGCAAAGCATACTTTGTAATTTGTAGATATTATCAACAATGCTGGCAATTATTTCGACATTGGTTGCAAATAGATGCTTTATTAAAATCTGAGACAAGAACATTATTGATATGACATACTACAAAATGTTTGGATCATTTCATTTCCAGCTCCTATCATTCCAAATGGGAAAAACAAACAAACAAACAAACAAACAAAAAACCAATCTACAAAATACAACGCATATTACTACACCAAAACGCTGCTTCAATAGCATCCTAAAGACATTGTTTCTTCCACTTCTTCTTGGGAAGGTCGTGCGGGCAGAGTCCCCAAGCACGCATTGTAGCAGGTCCTGTCAGAAGCAACCGCCTCCAATTGATCCGGTTGGATCCTCAAGCGAGATAAGCCGAGTTCATGGATGTTATCCAAACATTTTGTTCGAGGTCTACCCATGGGTCTCCTGCCAGTTGGTTTTCCTGTAAAGTCTATCCTACGATTCTTTCCAGAGACATTCTAACTATATATACATAGTATTGGAGCTGTGATCTCTCAATTCGGAGACGTAGCGGCTCTACTTGGAGTGACTCTGATCTCCGAGCTACGCACCAAACATAAAATCGCAAACACAGACATAAACTACATCAGTAGCCTCTATTGTGGACTAGCCTCCAATACTGTGCTGGGACCGGGCCCGTCGTCAGTTTTTGGTGTTTGGTTAAGTGGTAAGGTGCCTTCAGAACATTCTGAATAGGCACTCTATTCCAAGGGACGTATTTCGGGATGATTTGTTTTATAAGCTTTATGTTCTAAATTTGAGGGTGCACAATTGAAAGGTAAGGGAGGAGGTGCCAATGTAATTAAGTGACCCCCTCCTTCTTTGGCGATGGATCTGGCTGGGACACATCGCCAATAATGAGTTCAATTGAACAAGATGTGTTGTGCTCTGACTGAATCTATCTTCTTTGATGACTATTAGAATCTGTGAACGTACAGAAATAGACTAAACAGTAGAGAGAGCGTAACATGACCAGAATATCACACTGTTCCTCCATCTTTTTATGTCGGTGTATATCGTATGGTCATCAGCTTGACATAAAAACAATTGTGAGGCGCGACTAGTCGGTCAGTTAACTGCCTATGCGTCATAGGCTAAAGTGATGCTACCATTAAGACCATCAAGAAAGTCAAGTAGGGTGCAGACCGTGGAGATACATTATTGAAACTAAAAGGATCAGAGTTTTATACAAATTTGTATAATTAAATTATATATACAATTTTCTGCGACCAATAAACAAATCGCTAAATACCATTACTGTCTACCAGCGTTGTATAAATCACCAGATTTGGACTGTGCAATGGAATATGTCGGGTTAGTAATTGTCTTAGTGTGGCCAGAGTAAGAAGTGTCGAAAACTAGGCTCGTTAGCTTACCAAACTGTAAGTTGAAATTATTTTGCTTTGGGAGAATGGGGCGTACATTGTAGTACTAACTTAGGGTGCTAAATACCCAGGCTTTTTCGACTCTGGTAATAGGAGGGCTTGGTAAGATCTGTTCTGGGGCTACCTAATAAAAACAAAAGCATACGCAAAAAAACAAAAAAACATTAGCAGCTGCAGCCACCAAGAAAATATTATTATGTTTGCTTTCTAACAGTTGTTCAATGCGTTGGTAGAGTATAGGCATCTATAGAGTATAGGCACACACACACACACACATATATATATATATATATATATATATATATATATATATATATATATATATATATATATATATATATAGTAATAATAATAAATTTGAAGACTAAAATTCAAAGAGGGCTCGATTGATATTTTTAGTTTCAGAAGATCCCGTTAAAGGTGAAAGCAGCGATTCTTTGCTTAAAATTTAATCTGTTATTTTAATATATATATATATATATATATATATATATATATATATATATATATATATATATATACATATATATATATAGATACACATACATATATATATATAGATACACATACATATATATATATATATATATGTCATCTGACAGAAAGGTATACGATGTGTGTACGTATACATACTTATATATAATATATATATATAAGTATGTATACGTACACACATTGTATACCTTTCTGTCAGATGATTGAACGTCTGAAAGTATATACTTTCCTTATGCATATTATCGGCTGAGCAGCCTAATTTGCATATCGAGTGAGTTAGTCCGCCGGGTATACCGAAAACGATAAATGGAAAAGAATGGTATACGATGCTGACGATAGCTAATAAGCTTGAAACTTGTACATCGTTCCTGTGTTAGTGTTGAACAAAAGGGCGACCATGGTTTCCGAGCACTGTATGGCGTAATTCGGGCTGTTTGTTTACAAATAAACCGAACATTATAATAAATGTTCGGTAAACCCATACGTACATATATATATGTGTGCATGTATGTATATATATACATACTTTTATTTAGGTATCAGCCGTATCAAATTTCGTTTCATTCTTTTCCATTTATAATATATATATATATATATATATATATATATATATATATATATATATATATATGTGTGTGTGTGTCTGTGCGCGCGCGCGTGTGTGTGTAAAAGGTAAACAAATAACAACACAATGGGTACAGTATATGGAAGGACAGGATTAACATGCGCAGGTGACGTTTGCAGACGACATGGCGTTAATAAACTCGACAGAATATGATCACCGACTTGCACTTCATAAGTTTTAATGCCAAGTGCTGCATGGCTGGAATGAAAATCAGTTCTGCGAAAACTGAGACACTCGTCCTCTCGAGGAAACCTGCGCAGTGCACTCTATATGTGAATAAAGTTCCACTGAAGCAGTTGGAGACGTTCAAGTATCTCGGAACCGTGTTCACGAGTGATAGAAGGCAGAAGGCCGAATTAAGTGTAAGAATTGCACGAGCTGGGGCAATAATGCGCCAGCTTCAGCATTCGCTATCTTCAATTCACTATTCGTGCCAACCCTTACCTATGGTCATGAATCTTGGGTAATGACTGAAAGAATACGATCGCGAGTACAAGCGGCCAAAATGAGATTCCTCCGAAGCGTCTCTGGAGTAACGTTACTCGATAGAGTGCATAGCTTGAAGATTAGAGAGTCGCTCCAGGAAGAGCCGCTACTTCTCCGAATTTGAGAGATTACAGTTCCGATACTATGGGCATGTGGTTAGAACGTCTCGAGAAAGAATCCATGGACAGATTTTACGGGCAAAACCAGCAGGCAGGAGGTCCATGGATAGACCCCGAGTACGATGGTTGGATAACATCCATGAGCTTGGCTGGTCTCGCATGGGGAGGGACCCACTCGGATCAATTGGAGACAGCTGGAAGGAGTATTTGAGGGCTATACCCTCACAACCCTCTCAGGAATAACTGGAATGGAAGAAGAAGAAGAAGAAGAAGAAGAAGAAGAAGAAGAAGAAGAAGAAGAAGAAGAAGCGTCACTGTAACCTTGACTATATAATAATGGTTTTTTATATAGGCACAAGGTCAGCAATTTTAGGGGAGGGGAAAGTCGATTAAATCGACCCCAGTGCGTGACTCGTGACTGGTACTTTATTTTATCAACCCCGTAAGGATGAAAGGCAAAGTTAACCTCGGCGGGATTTGAACTCAGATCATAAAGGGCCGTAACTCTATGCTGCGAAGCATGGTGTCCGACCCTCTACCGATATGGAACGTATAAACCCACTGACAGCCATCTTTTTCCCATTATTAGACTATATTTTGTAGACTGTATTTACGGCGAGGCTTCTATTTTTATTTCAATTCTAAAATTTCGCTCGCCGTGTTCCAAACAAAATTCCACACACACACACACACACACACACACACACACACACACACACACACACACACACACACACATATATATATTTATATATATGTGTGTGTGTGTGTATTTAGTTTGTATTTTTTTTTGTCAGTTTTTATTCCACTTAACCTGACATTAGTTACTTTCTACGTGGGCAATATTGAAAAGAAATCCATCCCACACAAGTCCAACCCCACCAAATGTGGCAAAGCTTGTTGTTATTTTTTCTATTATAAAATATATCAAGATGTCCAAAAGTTAAAAAGATTCTCTAGAGATGTTTTCAATACTGACATACCTTCCATCAGTGCAAATGGCACAAAACTTTTACATTTATCATAATGTAAAAATGGATAAGATGGTGGATACTCTGCAGATGTTTGCTTTAATGAAATAGACGTTGTTGTTGTTGCTGATGATGTTTAGCTTTAGGTTGGCCCTGATTCAGGGAGTCTATGATAAAAAATATTCCAGTCGTGACCATCTCGTCAGTTTTCTTTTTCTTGTAAATAAGTATTGCATGTGTCAGACTATTATCTAATGTTCATGAGTTTAGATCAGTCGTATGTCCGTGGGGAGAAAAGAAATCTGACAACTTCGTGACTGACCCTTCCTCTGAGAGAGAAAAAAAACATTATTTTTCTTTCTCTCTCTCAGACAATGAGACAGTCACGAAACGTCAGATTCATCTTCTCCCCACAGCATACCAAAACTTATCGAAACTCACGAATCTTCAGTCTATAATAAGTTCTGCCGACGTAGACTACCACCAGCTTCTAACGTGTTCTATTTTTGAAGAAGATTTGGCTGCTATTGGCAGTATCGGTAGAGGGTCGGACGCCATGCTTTGCAGCAAAGAGTTACGGCCCTTTATGGTCTGAGTTCAAAATACCGCCGAGGTTAACTTTGCCTTTCATCCTTACGGGTCGATAAAATAAAATACCAATAGTATACTGGGATAATTGCTGGCCTTGTGTCAAAAGTAGAAACAATTATTTCTAACAGGTTAAACGATCACCTAAAGCAGGCATGGGCAACCTTTTTCGAGAAGCGGGCCGCATTCGATATTGCTCATCATCAGGCGGGCCGCAAACGCTAATTTATATTCGTGCCCACATTAAAAAGAAGGGTGGTAACTTATGTTATTTTGATTTGTTTCTTCAGAATTCGTACACGTTGTTTTCCTCAATCGTAAAAATGATAGAAAGATAAATTATGACTGAAAAGTTGGGGTAAAAAAATTAGAAAGATTTCACTTAGGTGACTTAGGCGAGCCATTCAGAAAGCTTTGCGGGCTGCAGGTTGCCCATGACTGACCTAAAGGCTTCTTTATTAACTCATATTTCGATGGATTGTTCACGCCATTGGTGCACATGGAAAGGAATCCTTTATCGTTGTAATAACCTAGAAATGAGATGAGATTGTATATATATATATATATATATGTATGTATACAAGGTGTCCCCCAAAAATGTATACACGCTTCAACAACATTCTAATCAAAGTGTGTATACATTTTTGGGGGTCACCCTGTACACAGACACACGCATGCACGCACACACATATATATACATACATACATATATATATATAGAGAGAGAGAATTGAATTGAATTTGTAAATTTCGCCGCATTTTTTGTTGTTACTAATTCCATTTTCAAATTCCACCGCCGTCTTCTAAGAACGGGATGTTTTCACACGCACACACACACACACACACACACACACACACACACACACACATATGTATATATATATATAATGCGCCGAAACATCCGTGATCCGTAGTAAACAGCTGACGAAGGGAAACTGTCCATCTCTTGTTTATGTTGCTTTACCTTCTACCACTCATTATCAGTAATCACACAGCCTCGCCTCCCTCAATCCATATATATATATATATGTGTGTGTGTATGTGTGTGTAATCTGAGTTTTTCAAATATTAATAATAATATTCGATTCGTTTGCAATTATGCAAACAAGCCTCATTTTTAAAGCCATGTCAGTAGAATGAGCCCCTGGTTCTTGCTCTTGTGTTGACATGTAATTTTTTTTTTAATATGGCAAAGCCGGCAATTTATCGCTCGTATACAGGAATCTGACTGGCCAGTCTGCTGATATGCAAATCTGGCTGATCAGTGGATCTGCTAATATGCAGACCTGACTGATCAGCTTGTCTGCTAATATGCAAATCAGGCCAGTCAGTCACTTTTAGAAAATATCATATATTTTCACTAGCTCTGACAGTTGGCAGGTGAACAGTGAGCTGTACTGACGAAGGGTGATACCCAGAAACATTAGTGTCTGC
This sequence comes from Eledone cirrhosa, assembly GCA_964016885.1. Taxonomy (NCBI): domain Eukaryota; kingdom Metazoa; phylum Mollusca; class Cephalopoda; order Octopoda; family Eledonidae; genus Eledone; species Eledone cirrhosa. The sequence continues at coordinate 59,817,093 of OZ024740.1, read as the reverse complement.
AGTTCTGTTTATATGCCAATACAAGAGGAAGAACGAGGGGCTCATTCTACTGACATGGCTTTAAAAATGAGGCTTGTTTGCATAATTGCAAAGGAATCGAATATTATTATTAATATTCGAAAAACTCAGATTACATTTATTGTATTCAGCCATGTAGAGCAAAAAATTATATATATATATATATATATATATATATATATATATATATATATATATATATATATATAGGAAATACGTTCCTTCACGCACAAGGCGCCAAGGTACGCATGTATTGTCCAACCAAATGCCAGTGTGGTTCAATGGCGGGTTAATAAATTAACGAGCCAGAACAAATATAAACAAGGTTTAGCAAATAATGAAAAAGTTTCAAAATAAATTTTAAAAAATTGACTTTACCTACTATAGTTACCTTTACCGATCGGTTTCGAATCCTTTGCTTCGGCCCTTGATAAACCTGTTTCTACATCATCCACTCTCATCCCAGGAACAGTTTTGATAGCGCTAGTTTGTGATTTAAATTCAGCAATTTTATATTCTTTGAATGAAAAGAACCTTCTGACGAGAATCTTTCTTTGCAACGAAGGCCGTATGGTCTCCGTTTTATTTTTGGGATTCGAAACCGATCGGTAAAGGTAACTATAGTAGGTAAAGTCAATTTTTTAAAATTTATTTTGAAACTTTTTCATTATTTGCTAAACCTTGTTTATATTTGTTCTGGCTCGTTAATTTATTAACCCGCCATTGAACCACACTGGCATTTGGTTGGACAATACATGCGTACCTTGGCGCCTTGTGCGTGAAGGAACGTATTTCCTATTACTACTACCTCCACTAACGTTGAGAACAAATTTGGTCGTTCTGACTGCTGCTAGCAATAGCTGTGGCTAGTTTGACCTACCTCCTTTTGCCTCTATCTTTGCTTCGGCCCTTGATAAACCTGTTTCTACATCATCCACTCTCATCCCAGGAACAGTTTTGATAGCGCTAGTTTGTGATTTAAATTCAGGAATTTTATATTCTTTGAATGAAAAGAACCTTCTGACGAGAATCTTTCTTTGCAACGAAGGCCGTATGGTCTCCGTTTTATTTTTGGGATTCGAAACCGATCGGTAAAGGTAACTATAGTAGGTAAAGTCAATTTTTTAAAATTTATTTTGAAACTTTTTCATTATTTGCTAAACCTTGTTTATATATATATATATATATATATATAAAGACTAATGCTTTATTTTGCTGATGTAATCAACTGCCTTGTATATTCGTTTCTATAATTTATTGACCATGACTTAGTGTGTTTTTGTTTGTGTGTGTGTGTGGGGGGGGGGGGGGGGGGGCTTGCATTCTCTAGGTCTTATAGTGATTTTCTGAGGATATTTTAATGTTACTTGATTGCGTTAAGATTGAAACTTACCATATTTCCCGACGTCAAAGCCGCTACTTTTTTCCTGAAATAAGTCTAAAAAATCTACCAAGCGTCCTGGAGGTCGAAGGTTGTTTATTATTTTTTTTCAAATTTTGGCTTGTCAAAATTAGGGTGCGTCCTCGAGGACGAAGCGTCTTCGGCGCCGGGAAATACGGTACGTAAAAGTTAATAAAATTATTTGAAGTATCATCTCTGGTTTTTCACTTGAATTAAAAAATATATATTATTAAAGATAAATAAGAATAGAATCTAGGATATTTACGGTCTCAATCAAGACAGGGCAGTGGTTTCAGATAACTGTTATTGGGAATGTTAATAGATATGAATCATGAATCTATATTTTTAAAAATTAACAATCAATCAATTATTTAATGAGATTAGTTCCAACTCTAATGATCGATCATTCAAATACGATATTTCTAATTTACTTTATCTAATGAGGAAGTATCTACCTATTAACTAGGCATGAAAGAAATAGAAGCCAAATTCCATTCTTAAGAAAGACACATTTGATAATATTGTACATCATACAGGGTGGTCCGAAAGTCTTGTTACCCCTTGTCACATATTGTTTTAACTTTCATTATTTTTTGTTTTAATAATATAATATATAATGTCATTAATTAAAATATATAATAATAATAAATGTAATTTGAGTTTTTCGAATATTAATAATAACATTCGATTCGTTTGCAATTATGCAAACAAGCCTCATTTTAAAAGCCATGACAATAGAATGAGTCTCTCATTCTTGTTCTTGTGTTGGCATGTAAACAGAACTGCAGACACTAATGTTTCTGGGAATCCCCCTTCATCAGTACAGCTCACTGTTCACCTGCCTCAATTTTAAAGCATGTCACTGACTGGCCAGTCTGCTGATATGCAAATCTGGCTGATCAGTGCTAATATGCAGATCTGACTGATCAGCCAGTCTGCTAATATGCAAATCAGGTCGATCAGAACATAGAAAATATATATTTTCACTAGCTCTGACAGTTGGCAGGTGAACAGTGAGCTGTACTGATGAAGGGTAATACCCAGAAACATTAGTGTCTACCGTTCTGTTGACATGCCAACAGAAGAGCAAGAAGGAGGGGCTCATTCTACTGACATGGCTTTAAAAATGAGGCTTGTTTGCATAATTGCAAACGAATCGAATATTATTATTAATATTCGAAAAACTCAGATTACATTTATTGTATTCAGCCATGTAGAGCGAACATTTTTTAAACATTTATAATAATAATAATATCATTTTCTGTTTCAGAGCTCCTACAGTTTGGAAGAGAGGCTGCTTGCAAGTGTATGGACACATGGCCGTGTGCATTCAGGCAAGAGTATGGAGGATGTGCGACATGATTTTACTGCAAGATTCTGCAAACCAGCTCATCCGAAGAGGACGATACTGCGATGGGAACCTAAACTGTTTCGCATTACCTTTTGGTAGGGGGTGACAAGACTTTCGGAAAACCCTGTACAATGAATCTAAAGAACAACAAAACGACGTGACAGCCACGGTTGGAATGCCTTTTGATCGTCATTCACTCGATCAGATCTGACATAGAACCAAACAAAAGTGGGGATTTCAAATCTTGGCATAAGGCCAAGAAGTTTATATAGTTTATCGACTCCGAAAGGCTGAAAGGTGAATCTGACTTCAGCGGGATTTGAACTCAGAACGTAAATAGCTCAAATAGATTAAACACTGTATTTGTCCGACGGTCTAACAACTCTACCAATCCACCACATAAAACAATAATACTATTAACAACTAATACATTATGTATAAAGATATAATTATTAAAATCAAATACAAGCTATATATATGTAACTTATAAGCAACAATCAATATATGACACAACACCTGTACTAATAATTCTGCTGATACAGCCTCTATAAACTTCATATAAAAGTATAACTATACCATTCATACATATTAAATATGACAGTCAATAAATGTAAATATGTGCAGAGGTGAAATACTCAGCGGTTACGATATTGTATAGGTATTCATTTCTAATCTATTGCAAGTAATTTGTAGATTTGAAAAATGCATTTTATTCTATACACTAATGTTCTCCTTGTGGATGAGAATAAATATCAAATAATGTAAAATATGGAATCCGAGGGGTGCAATTTCACTGCTTGATATAGGTGCTATTTCCCTAGTTACGCCTTTGCTCAAAACCCATGTGATATCTTAAACTCTTCAGTTTATTTTCTGGAAAATGAGCTCCAAATGCAAACTGCGACAGATAGCGATGTTCAGTGCTTATCTCTTCTACTACTGCTTCCGTTGAAGCCACCGAGAGCGTCGTTGGGATCCGGGCTGGATTTAGGGACAAGTGTCCAAGAAGCAAAACATTCTCACTTCAGAAGCTCTGGACATTTAACAGTTGTTGCAATAATTCAAATCTGGCCCAAAGACAATGCGCCGCCAGAAATGGAACTCGTGACCTTACGATAGTGAGCCGAAAATCCTTATCACTAAGCCACATACCTTCACATATGTATGTATGTATGTATGTATGTATGTATGTATGTATGTATGTATGTATGTATGTATGTATGTATGTATGTGTGTATGTATGTATGTATGTATGTATGTATGTATGTATGTATGTGTGTGTGTATATATGTATGTATGTATGTCAGGTCGCTCTTCAGCGCTACTGGTAACATGTAACGCAGTACAACCTGTGTATGGTCGGGTTGTCGGTGACTGAACCGGCAACCCTACCAAACTCATATACGGTTAATTTTGAGGAAATATATTCTAAGTATATATCTTAATAGTACGTGCATTTACGATTATTAGTTGTTTAAAATTCGTTTCTAATATAATATTTTCTGTTATAAGTAGATAAATAAATAAATAAATAAATAAATAAATAAATAAATAAATAAACATAAAAAAAAAATAAATAGCGAAGAAATGCATATCATTTTAACCGCACGGAAAACTTTAATTGAATTCAACAATCATCTCTGGACTAGAGCCGATAGAAAAAATAATTTTGATATCACCATGGGATCATCAGACTCGGCGCAAATAACGGATCTTGTGGGGGCTATTTATTAATAATACACTGCATAGAAAAATACCAGAGATGACCCGTGGTTTATATCGTGATGATATGCTGCTTTTAATTGAAAATCATAGTAATTGTGAAATTAATAGAAAAAGAAAATCCATAATATCTTCAATAGCTACAACCTTAAGTTAGAAATAGAGAATAACTATAAAATTGTTAACTTTTTAGGCGTAACATTAAACCTTAACACAGGGCTCTACTATCCATTCCATAAAATTAATGAGAATCTAAACTATGTAAGTTTTAACTCTAATCATCCTAGATCTATCAAGAACACTATTGTCAATTCTATCCAACAACGTATTTCACGCATCTCCGCTAATAAAAAAACATGTTTGACGATAAGGCAGAATGTTATAATGAAGCTTTAAATAGAACAGGCTATATAAATAAGATTAAATACATCGACAACAGTAATAAGGCAAATAACCCTACTATTAATTATAATTATAATAAACAATCAAACTTATACTCTAAAACTAACAGAAGAAATAGAACTAGAAATATTATTTGGTACTCACCCCCATTCTCATTAAGCGTTAAAACACCTTTAGCAAAGCTATTCTTTAAAGCACTAGACAAATGTTTTCCTAAAGCCCACAGATACCACTCAATCTTTAACAGACATACTATAAAACTATCCTACTCTACTACTATGAACATAGCACAAAATATAAATAGAATCAATAATAGAAATTTAAACCCTAACCAAAATAACCAAAATAGCAGTAATATCTCTAGCAGTATCCAACACAATAGTACCGTTCTGAATAACAACAACTCCGCAAAATGTAACTGTAGAATTAAATTAAACTGTCCTTTACAAAATAAATGTTTAGATAAGGACGTGGTCTATAAATGTACAGTCAAAACCAGTGATAATATATTTAACTATGTAGGTGCAACTTCTACAGAATTTAAAAGTCGCTGGAATAATCACAAATGCTCTTTCCGAAGATTTGATAAAAAATCTTCAATTTCTCTTTCAAACCTGATATGGAACTTAAAATGCAAGAATATGGACTATTTATTAACTTGGTAAATAATTTCGTAAGCACCCGCGTACCAAAACACAGCTTTATCTAGATTCTGCAAATTGTGTGTTGGGGACATTTTTTTCATACTTAAATGTAAGAACTCTATTAATCTAAGAACGAATTTATTTAATTCTTGTAGACATCGCCTGAATTCAACATTTAGAACTATATATAAATTATAATTACACTTATAATATTTCTACTTATTTCCATAACAATCTTATCCACTTGGTTTTAATATATTGATATCTCTAAATCATATCTATAACATTTGCTATAATTTCACTTCTTAAAGTTTCATAAAATATATACATATATAATTCTAATTTGTTTTAAATTTTAATTTTAATTTTAATTGTAATTTTAATCTTAATAATTTTTAATTCTTTATTTTTTATTTCTTTAATTTTTTATCTCTTTTAAAAATTACTTATCTCTTATAAATTATTAAAAAAAATTTTTTTCTAAAGTTTTGAATATTTTTTCAATGTTTTATTAGATTTATAACCACTAACTGATTCTGGCTAAATATATTTTTCAACATTTATACTTATTTTGACTAAATAGTCTCATACTAACGAATAAATAAACTAAACCGGTGTTTTTTCGTATCTTCCCATTTTGAAATATATAAATATAAATATTCTTATTAACTCAGTTAATTTAATTTAATTTAACTTAATATTTACATCAAATACAAAACCAATATCCCTCATAACTTATTAAAACAATTATCTATAACATGATATACCCATCTATTCATTTATTTATTTATTTATCTACTTATAACAGAAAATATTATATTAGAAACGAATTTTAAACAACTAATAATCGTAAATACACGTACTATTAAGATATATACTTAGAATATATTACCCTCAAATTAACGTTATATGAGTTTTATTCATCTTCTCTTGTTTATTTCTTCTCTCTATCTCTCTCGTAATATTTTATATCTTTATCCCCTTATATCTTTTCTCTCTCTCTTTCTCCAGTGCCATTTAAATAAACGGTTGTTTTTCAATTATTTACATATTCATTTGCATATTCACACATAAGTTTGAATAATCCCTAATATATTTCCACTATCCAGTGAATTTCCAACCGACAAGGTATGATTTTCATGTGTATGTCTCTATTTATAAAACAAACTTTGTATTTTATCTGATGAAAGCGTACCAATGTTGTCTTGGTACCCTTGAAATATATATAATAAAATAAATATGGTTTCATAAATATAGTTTCCACTTATTTAATATCATTGTATATATATATATATATATATATATATATATATATATATATATATATATATATATATATATATATATTTATTAATTAATAAAATAATGAATAAACAAAGAAACAGTTCCTTATATTAAAAAAATGCATCATTTTACGATCGTTTCTAGGATATATATGTGTTAGAGTTTGTATGCATATTCTATAGATCTATGTACAATATTTATACAAACTATCAGAGGGAATATACATACCTACACATATATATGCTGTCTTCAGAAATAATGATATTTGTTTATTGAAAAAAAAACAAAGATTCAATACAATAGGTCTGTTTGGGAACAGGTTTTGAATTGACCAATAGAGAGATAGTGAGGGTCAAGATAGTAATATAGTAGTAGAAGAACCTTAAATTATGGGTAGAGGAAGGTAGATTTCAGTTTTGGATGGAAAAGAATATTATGAATGAAGGATTATTTTAGGGAAGAAATAGGTCTTATGCTGACCTCAGAAATAATTATATTTGTTCATTGAATAAAACCAACAAAGATCTAATATATTCTGTCTGTTTGGTAAGAGGTTTAGAATTAACCAATAGAAAGTTAATAATTGGCCAAATGGTAAAATAGTAGTAATTGAAGCTTATTTTAGGGGTGAAAATAGGTCAGGTGGTCAGTAAAAGGTATACAAGCAGTTGCTGTTATAAAATATTAATGCCAATAGAAGTATCTAAGGTGACTAAAGTTTTACGATAAGGATGTTAGTGAAAAAAATACATCTATGAAAAGAATATAAATTAATTTAATTGATGGGTATATTTATATTGATAAAATTATACTAATACATATAGATATGATAAATAAGAGTTAGATGCAGTTGAAAAGTGCTGTTAAAGATGAGGGGAAATTAAAAGAATATAAAAATAATATATATATATATACTTATATATATATATAGATATATATATATATACATACATATACACATACACACACACATATACACACACATATATATATATATATACACATATATATATATACATGTGTACATATATACACATACATACATGCACATATACATACATACATATATATATACACCCACACACACACTTACATATACATATAATTATTGGGGGGGGGGATTAAATTTATTAGTGAGAAATAATAAATATATATAGTTTTCAAGGAACATAGAGTCATAACCTGAAGTTAAAGCATTATATATGTTTACTTAATGGTATCAGTTTTAAGAAATGATAGTTGTAAGAAGGAAAGCAAAATTATGTAGTTCATCAGTAGTAGAATATTAATTATAGGTTAACTAAATTAAAAATGGTTTATATATTAATTTCTAAAGTGTATATTAATTAGGTTTATAATATTTAAAGGTTTTTCTCAGTTTATGATTACACGATATTATTAATTCCTGTCGCTTATTTAATAGGATATCCTTAGATTTCATTATTTCAAAAAGTTCTTGGGAACATAATCTACATTCATATCTACTATTTTGATAAGGGGTGGCCCTTTTGAGCACACTCCAGGTCAGGTCATAATCTATATTCTTCTTTTTATAACTATTAATTATTTCAGCTAGAGATGTTGTTTTAGCTAGTGCGGCATTTTTAAAACTATGTTTGTGGGTATTAAATCTTACCTTAAATTTGTTAGAGGTAGCTCCTATATATGAATAAATTGAGTCCTTAGTGTTAACTTTACATTTATATACTATGTTATTAACAAGGCAATTTCCTTTTAATGGACAGTTTGCCTTGTTTCTACAATTACAACTTTTCGTGAATCCTGTATCTGAGGAGATATTATGGTTAGTTTGATGTACTGGTGGTATACTCATGGTTTTTTTACATTTATATGTATTATAGGCACTTATATTTTGTTTTATGTTTTTGGTTGTTGAGTAGGAGAATTTAACCGTTGATCTATTTAATCTTAAATAGATCAACGGTTAAATTCAGCGCATCGGTAGGGGGTTCTCCTACATGGATATAAAGTAGTGGCCGTACTCGAAAACGAGTTGGCAGCCACCATATATATATATATATATATATAATGATATTAAATAAATGGAAACTATATTTATGAAACCATATTTATTTTATTATATATATTTCAAGGGTACCAAGACAACATTGGTACGCCCTCATCAGATAAAATACAAAGTTTGTTTTATAAATAGAGACATACACATGAAAATCATACCTTATCGGTTGGAAATTCACTGGATAGTGGAAATATATTAGGGATTATTCAAACTTATGTGTGAATATGCAAATGATATGTAAATAGTTGAAAAACAACCGTTTATTTAAATGGCACTGGAGAAAGAGAGAGAGAAAAGATATAAGGTGATAAAGATAAAAAATGTTACGAGAGAGATAGAGAGAAGAAATAAACAAGAGAAGATGAATAAAACTCATATAAGGTTAATTTGAGGGAAATATATTCTAAGTATATATCTTAATAGTACGTGTATTTACGATTATTAGTTGTTTAAAATTCGTTTCTAATATAATATTTTCTGTTATAAGTAGATAAATAAATAAATAAATGAATAGATGGGTATATATAGATTTTGAGTATATGTTGGTTGTATACCACACCTCAGTATGCAGGCTGGAGCACTCGACGAAGTGCGCAGGTTGGTTTGGTTACTCCGGAGTAATGTAAAATAAAGTAAAATAAATAAGTCAAAAGTTTAAAATTTAGCTTCGTTTATTACTGCTATATATATTTTGGTGACAGCAATCTTTTGCTGTGACCTCTTCAGGCAGTCCGAATTAGTGTGGTATAGACAAGTACATATGTTGTTGAGGTGTATAATTTTGTCAATACTCTGATGTGCCTAGTTCCTGTTTGGGTTGTTATTTCACTGAGGAACTGGAATCATATATATATATATATATATATATATATATATATATATATATATATATATATATATATATATATATATATATATATATATATATATATATATATATATATATATATATATATATATATATATATAGCGAAGGAATTGTGGTAAGGAACCAGATGGACCATAACGCACCAGAGTACTCAATACTTAGGGTAGTAGAGTGGGAAATAGGAAAAAGTATGACCCCGACGGCAGAGCTCAAGCCGTTTCGACGGAAATAGCCGTCGGGACGGCTTGAGCTCTGCCGTCGGGTCATACGTTTTCCTATATACACATATATATATATATATATGTATATATGCGTGTGTGTGTGTGTGTGTATATATATATGGTTAGAGTTTTAAACTGGTTATACTCATATTACGTGGCGAAATTGAAGTCATTAGAACGTCGAGTTAAATGCTTTGCGGTATTCGTTCCGTATCTGTACGCCCTGAGTTCAAATCCCGCTGAGCTCAACTTTGCTTTTCATTCTTTCGAGTCCGATAAAAAGAAAAGTGCCAACCCAATACTGGTACCGATCCTTTCTCTATATCGCTTTTCCACTCCCTCTCTACTTCTCTGGAAAGAAATTGTCTGTGTTCAGACGTGGAGAGAAAGAAGATGGGTTCCGCCAGGTTTAGAAGGCTCAAGAAATGCCGTATGTCACTACGGCACCCTTACGATTCCACAAGGAGTTTCAGAGCCATCAGACCGGCCAACTTCTAAAAACCCAAACGGGAGGTGCCATGAAAAACGTGCCCCCAAACGGAGGCAAAATGGGGAGATTTTACATAATGAAAGCTATACCCATTTTCACAAGAGAAGACATCTCTCACCCACTCCAAAGTGGGTGGGAGATCTCCCCGTCGGACGGGATGAGTTGACAGGTCTGGACCCATGCATACATGCATACATACACGCACATACACACACATACATACACACACATAGATTAAATGAATATTTTGCTTATATGATAGTTTTGTTCAACGTAAATAATAGTTTATTGTGATTATCATTTTTTTAAATATGTATATATCTTATATCCAGGGCCGGTGCCAGACTATCTGGCACCCTAGGCAAGGTTAGATTTTATTTTATCGACCCCGTAAGGATGAAAAGCAAAGCTAACCTCAGCGGGATTTGAACTCAGAACGTAAAGGACCCTAACTCAATGCTGCAAATGATATTGTCTGACGTTCTACTGACACTGCCAATCCACTGCCCCTTTAAAATAAGGCAAATAGAAATATATTGTTGCAAAATATTTGAAATAGGAAAATCCCTATCATCAAAAATACTTTTCTCATCCTTTTCATCGCTACCATTCTATGTGTTCCAGTTATGTAGAAATCCATCTCAGTATCACTGAGGAAATTACTAATTCTATATTTCTTAAAAGATTTGATTATTTACACTTATTAGAATGCATGCCATTTAGTCTTGGTCCTCTAACACGCTTGCCGAAAAGTTATGTTTAATCTAGCTGATGTGACGGAGAAACTATCCATTTAGTCCATAGTTCATGTGTGGCGTTTTGGTTAGCATGTTAATAGAAACATGGAAAGGCTGCAATTACAAAATCAGTCCACCAGGTATCGCCACTATTTTCGTATTATAATTATCAAAATGGTTTTTCGTAGTATAAGTTATCTATCTTCTACACTGATCTTCATTAATAGGGATAGTTTCTTCAGCAAAACCATCAAATAGTTCGACCAACACTTTTTCCGCCAAGGCTTTCATCTCATTTTCATCTGCCATACTCTAGTGGTAGGAATGAACATATATACACTACTTGGTATTTGATCTTTTGTCAAAGTTTTTTTCCCATAAAATTCAACATAACCTGATATTCTGACATTGTTTTTGCATCTTTTAAATCTGTCGGTTTTTCTTTTTTTAATTTTGTCAATGTTTTTCGTATAAGAAACATCAAAAGGAAAGGGTATCTCACCCATGTTTGCTATTTGACCAAGTTCAATCTCTGTAGTTTTACTCTAAAAACAAATCTATGAAATGCAATGATGATTTTTTTCGTATGCATCAGGTAATAATCGCTATGAAAGTTTCCTTCTTACATACATTCTCAAGCAACGCCTACCCATAAATCTATGGCCCTATGACCTTGTTCTTGTAATATCACTGATTCCACTGACAATTTCAATTTTCTAGCTTCGCAAATTATCATTTTTGTTTATATTGTTATAACGCTTTTCAATTATTCATATTTCAACATATTTTTTTATAACTATGGAACCTAACAATTATACTTCGTTTTGCCTAAGGTATGTAGTTTTTTCTCTTGCCTTTGTCATTCCTGAATTGTACTTTTATTTGGCTGTGACCCAAAATGTCCTTCAGCTACCTAATTTCCATGCTTTTATAAATTGTTTCATTTTAAGTTTAAAAGCTGTCTGGCGATCTTGACTGCCCATCACTGGTAGAGTTGACAGGAACGTCATGGTACCTGGCAATGTTATATCACTGGTAGAGTTGACAGGAACGTCATGGTACCTGGCAATGTTATATCACTGGTAGAGTTGACAGGAACGTCATGGTACCTGGCAATGTTATATCACTGGTAGAGTTGACAGGAGCGTTATGGTACCTGGCAATGTTATATCACTGGTAGAGTTGACAGGAGCGTTATGGTACCTGGCAATGTTATATCACTGGTAGAGTTGACAGGAACGTCATGGTACCTGGCAATGTTATATCACTGATAGAGTTGACAGGAACGTCATGGTACCTGGCAATGTTATATCACTGGTAGAGTTGACAGGAACGTCATGGTACCTGGCAATGTTATATCACTGGTAGAGTTGACAGGAACGTCATGGTACCTGGCAATGTTATATCACTGGTAGAGTTGACAGGAACGTCATGGTACCTGGCAATGTTATATCACTGGTAGAGTTGACAGGAACGTTATGGTACCTGGCAATGTTATATCACTGGTAGAGTTGACAGGAACGTCATGGTACCTGGCAATGTTATATCACTGGTAGAGTTGACAGGAACGTCATGGTACCTGGCAATGTTATATCACTGGTAGAGTTGACAGGAACGTCATGGTACCTGGCAATGTTATATCACTGGTAGAGTTGACAGGAACGTCATGGTACCTGGCAATGTTATATCACTGGTAGAGTTGACAGGAACGTCATGGTACCTGGCAATGTTATATCACTGGTAGAGTTGACAGGAACGTCATGGTACCTGGCAATGTTATATCACTGGTAGAGTTGACAGGAACGTTATGGTACCTGGCAATGTTATATCACTGGTAGAGTTGACAGGAACGTCATGGTACCTGGCAATGTTATATCACTCGTAGAGTTGACAGGAGCGTTATGGTACCTGGCAATGTTATATCACTGGTAGAGTTGACAGGAACGTTATGGTACCTGGCAATGTTATATCACTGGTAGAGTTGACAGGAACGTCATGGTACCTGGCAATGTTATATCACTGGTAGAGTTGACAGGAACGTCATGGTACCTGGCAATGTTATATCACTGGTAGAGTTGACAGGAACGTTATGGTACCTGGCAATGTTATATCACTGGTAGAGTTGACAGGAGCGTTATGGTACCTGGCAATGTTATATCACTGGTAGAGTTGACAGGAGCGTTATGGTACCTGGCAATGTTATATCACTGGTAGAGTTGACAGGAACGTTATGGTACCTGGCAATGTTATATCACTGGTAGAGTTGACAGGAACGTCATGGTACCTGGCAATGTTATATCACTGGTAGAGTTGACAGGAACGTCATGGTACCTGGCAATGTTATATCACTGGTAGAGTTGACAGGAACGTCATGGTACCTGGCAATGTTATATCACTGGTAGAGTTGACAGGAACGTCATGGTACCTGGCAATGTTATATCACTGGTAGAGTTGACAGGAGCGTTATGGTACCTGGCAATGTTATCGAAAACTGATTTTTCTGTTGGTTTTAGTACACATTTACACTTTTGACGAGAATTCAGTTTCCAAAGCATGCGTGGTAAAAAAAAGTACACCCATAGTGACGTAGGAGGATTTTTTCAGTTTTTCTTAGTATATATTTCTAAGAAACACCTTAAATCTGATGGTGCGCACAGTGCGGCAATAATGTATATGTTTAGATAGGATTTAGTTTTTCCAATTTCTCACCGAGAAAGAGAGATCGAGAGATCTAGAGACGGTTTCTAACCCAAATTGGAATTTCGACAACATAAACTGAGTAATTATGTATATTTGGCTGTCTGGAGTTATGTATTTCATTGCATATATAGATCTGCATGTTTTGAATTATATGTGTGCATACATACATACATGTATATCGAGTTATTACATGTTAAACTTCTGTAATGCTTTACATATGTTTTTACTGTTCAATTAATGGATTATATTTTCATACTATGTGTGAGTACACCATCTACATCGCTATAACTTTTGACATTTTTACCTTTAGGACTATTCTGCTACGGATTGCATTATATAGTGTTTTAGCCACTACAACATGTTTTGTAGGTAGATAGTCCCATGATAAAATCTTCGAGCAGCCACTTATGATGTGGGTGGCATCCTTGATGTATATTCTCCAGAGTCAGCATCGGTTGTTGCATTTAGGTCTTTTACCTGTATCTCTATTATTTTGGTACATCAGGTATTTCGTTGTTATTCCATGTTCTTTAATTGCAAAAGCATATCCTTCAAAGTGAAAGCTAATATACTGGTTGTTGGTCCAAGATAGACTATTTTGGTTATCTATATTATTCTAATTTTGAAGTTTTCTGACAACAACCATTCTTGGCTTTCTGTTGATAAGCATACAGCATGTCCTCCACTTGTCTGTTGTGTAACTCACCTGGGTTTGTATTTTTGGTCATCATTCAGTAGCATTTCCCAATTCACATGGTGTTATCTGCCTCATATAAACAGACTTGTTCTATTAATGGGATCCTATGCTTCGTGGTTAGTAATTGTTGTTGAAGGAGTATAATGTGACATTCAAATGCTGTTTGGATTGATGTTAAGCCAGTGCCTTCCTGTTTACGATTTGATTAGGGGCGATATATGTTGATGTGCAAATTTTCGGTCTCAATTAGTACTTTTCGAGTTTTAATATCAATGGCTAGGATATTATGTAGCGTCCATTCAAGTAGTCCAAATGTTGGTATGTATGTATACATACAAATGTATGGTAATGTATGGTATACACTAGCCAAATATTTCTCAAAAATCACTATACCATCTTAAGGAAAAGGGCACTTTATATAACATTACCCTGAACACTCTTAAAATGATGGAATGGTAACGGCATAAGAGCTGATCTGAAGCTGAACAATACCAAACAGACTAAACGTTTACCATGACTCACAGCCACACACACACCTATATAGTGTGTGTATGTATGTATGTATGTGTGTGTGTGTGTGTGTGTGTGTGTGATAACAACGCTCTAAGGGGTAATATAGTATATAAGAAACATCCACTTATAACAGTACAGGGTGGCCACTGAAAAACTCGTTTGTTTTCAATCTTTTTTATTTTCATTTTTTTTTTGCAAGTTATAGAGCATCCCTTGTTTTTCACATATAATACTGAAAAAAATCCATTACTTATATTTCCAAATAAAATAATAAAAAAATAAGTAAAAGTTATTTTTGTTTTATACCATTCAGTCTTTCAGTAGCCACCCTATAGAAAGAGAAACATTACTTGGTTCAATGAATATATGGCATATAACCACCACCAGAGCTAAGTATTACCTTTTCCCTCTTAAGTAATCTTAAACAAGAACAACATTAAGGTGTGTTACACTATAGTTATAAACATTTTCCTCCTTGTTTTTACTCAAGTTTCTATTTTTTTAAGCACACTTCTCCACTGCTAAATAGGTTACCTTGATAAATAAAGTTTTGAACCTTTCTATAGACCTTTTAACATATTTGAGGAAATTCCTTTCATGCTAACTACTCCCGTATATTTTCCCCATACAAATTCTTCCTTCTCTGTCACCCTACCCATCATACTACTATACTTTTCATGGACTCATAGTTTACATTGGATACACCATATGGAATTCCTACCTTCTTGTTTGCATATCAAACATAACTAATTCTAAGGTAGCAGTTTTTACTAACTAAAACTTTTGTCTTTGCTTGGTGTACTTTGAAGCATCTTGATTCTAGGCTTTACTTCCGCGTTTAGAGATTCTTCCTTTTATTTTAGATAGATTCAGTTATAAGACTTAAGTCAGTGACCTTCGGGAATTCCATGGTTAGTCGGTCTTAAACTCCTCTGTTATAGTCTAGAGAACGTAATAAACAAGAGATATTTTTATGACGGATATCTACATACATGCCAAATTCCTTATTAAATCAGTTGCCAACTCTGTCTTTATTGGCGTTATCTCTTTACATGGCTTGCAACACATACAGCTACATTTAGATTTCTTAACGACCATCAGACTAAAAAGTAAGTTATTCTGTCAAAACATTCCACCAGATCGATGAATGCTTGGTATACTGATTTGTTCTTAGTAAAGAACGTTTTTTGTGTCAGTCGGATCTATTGGAGACAGGACCCACTGGAAGGATTGTTTAACGACTCTGCCCCCACGAACCTCTCAAGAATAAGTGCACGCACGCATACACACACGTATATATATATATATATATATATATATATATATCTTAAACAATCAACTTTCGTCAAATCGGACCGTATATATATATATATATATATATATATATATATATATATATATATATATATACATTAGGGCGTTAGATTTTGCAAACTATTCGCTATTAATCTCATTGATTACGCCCGTGTTTGAGTTGATGCTGAATTATTTGTCATTCAATTAATATATAGAGGTTGCACACTTTCACATATTTTTATTATGACGATATTTTGGAGCTGACCTGTGGTGTATTGTCCTTTCTGTTCACTTTACTGAATCCAATGTTGAAACCACATGTCAGAATGGAATATAACGAAAATAATCTGGAGGAATACATTCTAAATATTGAGGTTTAAGAGAGAAACATAAATTTTTTTTTTTTAAATTAAATTTATATCTGGAAACGGCGTTCTTTGTCCTCTCGGACAGGTGTTTCTTTTGCTCCGCAACCATTTTTATGAGGAACTGTTTCTCCTTTCCATCCTTTGTAAATCATTAAACCTCTATATGAGACAAATACCTCGCTCAGCAGTGTCATTCACAACTGTCAGAGAATCAACAGATGCTCTGATATCGCCGTCAGTGCAAAAATCTAAATTGTTTTGGACGATGTCAAGCAGATGGAAAAAGTTATTTGTTTTCTTCGTAACGAAGTCATTCACTTCTTTGTTGACAAAAGCCATTCCTTTTCCTTCGACCTTCTTCAACCGTATCTTTTTTCTTTTGTTAGAATTTGGAACATTTTTTTCTTCTCATTCTGTCCAAGTTTTTCGTCAAAGAAAGCCAACCCTACTAACTCTTCTGACAAGTACCACAGGTGACGCAAAAGGAGCAACTCTGCCACAGTTCTGGTATGTTGCTCAGCATACATAAACACCAACTTCGTCAAATCGAGATCATTCTTTGGGGCACATCTGGGAACCATAGCTTCGTTCCAGAATTTTACATACACCAAAACCACAAAGTAAGCGATTTTTGTAGATGTCTTGATTCACGTGGTGTAAACTTATATCTTTATCATATATATGACCTTAGCCATCCAACGAGCCTGGTGGTAAGCTCCTGAGACCAAGAAGGAGAACTGTAGAGATAGCCAACTACCTAGATAGAGAGGGGAGAGCTTTATGAACTCGGTATAGTCTTCTTGGGGATGATCTTTAGAAAGCAGTACAGTCAGTAATATTCAACCATCTCATCCCTCTTTTGCTTGTAAAAATCTTTCAGGAGAGTTTGATAATGAGACATATTCTCATACACACACACACACACACACACACACACACACACACACACACAGAAACAAACACACAGACACACACACGCGCGCCTACTCACGCACAAACGCTAGGAGGCTCGCTCGCCCGCGCACACACAATTGTACTTACATATATATTTCTATCTCATTCTATAGTCTAACTGTAGAACTTAATTTTACAGCGAGACGGAATATATGTGGATACGATTTTGTGTAGACATTTTGTCGCATGTGCATTTAAGTATATATATTTACATAAATATATTTATCAGATGCCTGTTGAATCAAATATTTCAGTAGCTGAGATCTGAGTTGAGTTTTTGCTTTCATTTCTTGACACTTATATTTCTTGATTCTTCCCTGTTCACTGAAACAAGTACCACTTGGTTTTATCTGATACTATCACCGATATCATTCACTCACATCCCTTGACTAATCAGTAAGCTAAGGAGCATTAAACAAATGCCAAGCTTAGGAAGCCTGCAAAAGGGATGGGTACTGCCTCTCCACCAGATTAAGCAATGAGAAATAAAAGCAAAAAATAAAAATAAAAATCATATCTATCTATCAATGTATCTATCTAGATATACAATCCATTAATGTCTTCTATAACTTACTTTCTCAAATTCCAGAGAACTATAGATTATATCTGTTGATGTATATTTGAAACCCAAATACCTAATGAAGCTATTATTCATAAACACATGTATATTTTAAAGTAGTTGTTCATATTTCAGCTTCTAGTTTGTAAAGATGCTGACACACACACACACACACACACACACACACACACACACACACACACACACACATATATATATATATGTATATACTATATGCAGTAATATTTACTCTACCTTTCATTTATATCGCACCAGAGTACTCAATACTTAGGGTAGTAGAGTGGGTAATAGGAAAATCTCTCTCTCTCTCTCTCTCTCTCTCTCTATCTCTCTCTCTCTCTAATATATATATATATATATATATATATATATATATATATAGAATATATATATATATATATAGAATATTTTCGTATCGTGAGAGAGTAGAGGCTTAAAGGGATAAGCGATACATATTGTTAATAGCCAAAAGCTGGTGCATTTGTGCTCAATACTTGAGCCTAGAGGGTTAAATATCGGAAGCGTTAATATTTAGCGGGAGAGAATATAAGCAGAGCGGTTACAAATGAAAGGATTACAAAGGAGAATACATACTGTCAGAACATGTTTATACAAAAGCACCTACGTATGTTTCGCCCGAATATAATATATATATATATTATATATATATTATATATATATATATATATATATATATATATATATATATATATATATATATATATATATATATATATATATATATATATATATATATATATATATATATATATATATATATATATATATATATATATACATATACAAAAGCACCTACGTACGTTTCGCCCGAATATATATATATATATATATATATATAGGAACCAGTAAGACCCCGACGGCTGAGCTCAAGCCGTTTCGACGGCTAATTCTGTGAATTAGCCGTCGAAACGGCTTGAGCTCAGCCGTCGGGGTCTTACTGGTTCCTATTACCCACTCTACTATCCTAAGTATTGAGTACTTTGGTGCGTTATGGTCCACCTGGTTCCTTACCACATTTCCTTCGTTATATATATATATATATATATATATATATATATATATATATATATATATATATATATAAACAATGTTTAGTAAATAATGAAAAAGTTTCAAAATAAATTTTAAAAAATTGACTTTACCTACTATAGTTACCTTTACCGATCGGTTTCGAATCCCAAAAATAAAACGTAGGCCATACGGCCCTCGTTGCAAAGAGAGATTCTCGTCAGAAGGTTCTTTTCATTCAAAGAATATAAAATTCCTGAATTTAAATCACAAACTAGCGCTATCAAATACTGTTCCTGGGATGAGAGTGGATGATGTAGAACAGGTTTATCAAGGGCCGTAGTAAAGATAGAGGCAAAAGGAGGTAGGTCGAACTAGCCACCGCTGTTATCAGCAGCAGTCGGAATGACCCGGTTTGTTCTCAACGTATGTGGAGGTAGTAGTAATATGAAATACGTCCTTTCACGCACAAGGCGCCAAGGTACGCATGTATTGTCCAACCCAGTGCCAGTGTGGTTCAATGGCGGGTTAATAAATTAACGAGCCAGAACAAATATAAACAAGGTTTAGTAAATAATGAAAAAGTTTCAAAATAAATTTTAAAAAATTGACTTTACCTACTATAGTTACCTTTACCGATCGGTTTCGAATCCCAAAAATAAAACGTTGGCCATACGGCCCTCGTTGCAAAGAGAGATTCTCGTCAGAAGGTTCTTTTCATTCAAAGAATATAAAATTCCTGAATTTAAATCACAAACTAGCGCTATCAAATACTGTTCCTGGGATGAGAGTGGATGATGTAGAACAGGTTTATCAGAGGCCGTAGTAAAGATAGAGGCAAAAGGAGGTAGGTCGAACTAGCCACCGCTGTTATCAGCAGCAGTCGGAATGACCCGGTTTGTTCTCAACGTATGTGGAGGTAGTAGTAATATGAAATACGTCCTTTCACGCACAAGGCGCCAAGGTACGCATGTATTGTCCAACCCAGTGCCAGTGTGGTTCAATGGCGGGTTAATAAATTAACGAGCCAGAACAAATATAAACAAGGTTTAGTAAATAATGAAAAAGTTTCAAAATAAATTTTAAAAAATTGACTTTACCTACTATAGTTACCTTTACCGATCGGTTTCGAATCCCAAAAATAAAACGTAGGCCATACGGCCCTCGTTGCAAAGAGAGATTCTCGTCAGAAGGTTCTTTTCATTCAAAGAATATAAAATTCCTGAATTTAAATCACAAACTAGCGCTATCAAATACTGTTCCTGGGATGAGAGTGGATGATGTAGAACAGGTTTATCAGAGGCCGTAGTAAAGATAGAGGCAAAAGGAGGTAGGTCGAACTAGCCACCGCTGTTATCAGCAGCAGTCGGAATGACCCGGTTTGTTCTCAACGTATGTGGAGGTAGTAGTAATATGAAATACGTCCTTTCACGCACAAGGCGCCAAGGTACGCATGTATTGTCCAACCCAGTGCCAGTGTGGTTCAATGGCGGGTTAATAAATTAACGAGCCAGAACAAATATAAACAAGGTTTAGTAAATAATGAAAAAGTTTCAAAATAAATTTTAAAAAATTGACTTTACCTACTATAGTTACCTTTACCGATCGGTTTCGAATCCCAAAAATAAAACGTAGGCCATACGGCCCTCGTTGCAAAGAGAGATTCTCGTCAGAAGGTTCTTTTCATTCAAAGAATATAAAATTCCTGAATTTAAATCACAAACTAGCGCTATCAAATACTGTTCCTGGGATGAGAGTGGATGATGTAGAACAGGTTTATCAAGGGCCGTATATATATATATATATATATATATATATATAGAAGTGGTTACACAACAGTTAGTTCACCATACCGAGAACAATTGTTTCACCTTAGCGGATCTTCAGCTCGGGATGTGTATGGTTATAGGAACAGGGAGGACAACCGTACGAACGCGCATGCGCAGAAACTCGGTCACTTCACGCAGACAATACTAGACTGCGTGCGAGAGGTGTAAAGGAGATAACTGCGAAAGTCCGGAAAGTTTTTAGGTTGAAAATAAAATTAAAATAAAATAAAAAATAAAATTACAAAGAATCAGTCCGGAGCCTTGTAGTTATGCAATAGATGTTTGGTGACGTGTGGACAACGTGTGAAAAATTCACTTCTCGTGTTTAGGAAATCACTATTGCGTTATCTCTTTAGGATAGTTATTCGTTCGTCAATACATAAGCCACACGTCGGATTTCCCCTTGCGTATGGCTTGGATTTAGTGATGGCTTTCCATTGAAGCTTGCCCCCTTCAACAGCAATGCAACTCACCAGCTATAATCTATGAAGCTGTGGTCACTTCCAACCGACCAAACGAACCACAGGAGGTCAAATCCTATGTGGGCATGGCGGAGGGCCGATTCAAGGAACGTTTCCTGAACCACCAGTCTACCTTCAGATACCCGGACAGACGTTCATCCACGAAACTCGCGAGCCACGTATGGTCCCTCAAGGACTCAAGTATAGGCTACTCCATTCAATGGAAAGCCATCACTAAGTCCAAGCCATACGCAAGGGGAAATCCGACGCGTGGCTTATGTATTGACTAAAGAGATTACGCAATAGTGATTGCCTAAACACGAGAAGAGAATTTTTCACACGTTGTCCACACGTCACCAAACATCTATTGCATAACTACAAGGCTCCGGACTGATTCTTTGTAATTTTATTTTTTATTTTATTTTAATTTTATTTTCAACCTAAAAACTTTCCGGACTTTCGCAGTTATCTCCTTTACACCTCTCGCACGCAGTCTAGTATTGTCTGCGTGAAGTGACCGAGTTTCTGCGCATGCGCGTTCGTACGGTTGTCCTTCCTGTTCTTATAACCATACACATCCCGAGCTGAAGATCCGCTAAGGTGAAACAATTGTTCTCGGTATGGTGAACTAACTGTTGTGTAACCACTTCTACCTAACTCGTCCCTTGGACTGAGTGCTCTACCACTACGGATATTACCTTCCAGTGTTCCACCACTATGTATATATATATATATATTATATATATATATATATATTATATGTATATATGTATATATTATATATATATATTTCTGGCCTTGTGCCTAAAGTAGAAACAATTATATATATATATTCGGGCGAAACGTACGTAGGTGCTTTTGTATATATATATATATATATATATATATATATATATATATATATATATATAAATGGAAAAGATGAAACGAAATTTCATTTCTCCCTCTTAGTACGGCTGTTACTTAAATATAAGTATGTATACGCACATACATATATGTATACAGGCGTACAGTAGTATGTATATATATACATACATGCACACACATATATATATGTACGTATGGGTTTACCGAACATATATATATGTGTGCATGTATGTATATATATACATACTTCTGTACGTCTGTATATATATACAAATTTTAGTACAGCATTAAAGAAGCCTTAGTTTGCGGCCAAGCCAACGAATGCAAATTCGGAATGTAGCTTTAGCACACGATAGTGAATAGTACCCCAGAGTAATAACAATACGTTTAGACAGCTTAGCAAATCAAATATAGCGATTGGCAGTCCAGCCGCATTACCAGAGCAACGAAAATGGTTGGACTCAGGAAAAGATTTATATATATATATATATATATATATATATAAGTTTTAATATAGATGAGATTCTACAGGACTAGAACTGTTTCATTCTTTAGAAATCATCAGGAATCTGGGTATCAAAAAATATATATGGTATTTATAGGTCTCTATAAGTGGTAGGAGAGGGTGGGGAGTGGGATGGGTGTAGGTCATTGGTTGATAGAAAAGGGAATTCATTAAAAGCTAATTCTACAAAGCTATAGTTTATTTTTATTAATTTTTGTTAAATTAATAAAAATAAAAGCAAAAATTAAAAAACAAAACAAAAATTAATAAAAATAAACTATAGCTTTGTAGAATTAGCTTTTAATGAATTCCCTTTTCTATCAACCAATGACCTACACCCATCCCACTCCCCACCCTCTCCTACCACTTGTAGAGACCTATAAATACCATATTTATTTTTTGATACCCAGATTCCTGATGATTTCTAAAGAATGAAACAGTTCTAGTCCTGTAGAATCTCATCTATATTAAAACTTTTATACTCTGCAATGTATTGAGTACCTTACTTACTGTGGTTACCTCCGATTCAACCCGGAATAACGTATATATATATATATATATATATATATATATATATATATAAGTTAAAACAATGAAATAAAAAATCAAGTCATTAGAGATATACTTCACTGCTTTACGATCGTTTCTAGGTGATGATAATACATTGTAGCTATACTCCGTTATTGATCAATGTAAGGTTAGTTACAAAATATCAGATAAAGAGAATATTTACTTACATGCATATCACCAGCTGTTTTCTGGTCCAAAAATACAGAAATACATATAGTAATCTATTCGACATTACTATGGGCTCTAGTGATTTTGCCCAAATTACCGATCTTGTGGGCCTCTTTCTTCTATTTAACATAAATGCTTCTTTTCCCCACCTTAAAGGTGGTTTATATCGTGATGACTGTCTTCTTCTTTCCACTAACCTTAGCCTATCAGAAATTGAAAAAAATAAAAACTTATTAGAACTTTCCTAAAAACCTAGCATGTAATATTTCACTCAGAATTTCTAACCTTTCATCTAACCAGGATGTATTCGATAAAAATGCGACCTTTTATAACGAAGCTTTAGCTAGAAGCGGCCACAAAGACAAATTAGTATATATACCTTGTACCAATAAAACTACAAACATACAACCCAATATTACCAACAAACACCAAATGAAATATACACACATAAATGCCACTCACACTATACCCAAAAATACCAACTTAAAACTTAATTTCTCTACCTCTTCTAATATACAATATAATAACTTTCAAAAAGCCATTCATCCTAATATTCCAATATATGTTAATAACATTCTAACAAAATTCCTAATAATCAGGCTAAAACACCTAAATCAGTGAATCAAACTAAACATATGTGTAATAAAATCACTAATACTAATTC
Organism: Eledone cirrhosa; assembly: GCA_964016885.1. Classification (NCBI taxonomy): domain Eukaryota; kingdom Metazoa; phylum Mollusca; class Cephalopoda; order Octopoda; family Eledonidae; genus Eledone; species Eledone cirrhosa. The sequence goes on along the minus strand of OZ024740.1, from coordinate 59,792,712 downwards.
TCTTAGTAAACATCAGGATACATCGTATAAAAATAAAAAAACAACATCGAAACTTTAATAGACGAGTTACTTGGTATAATGCTCCATTAAATCTACAAATTAAAGATAATATACCTAACAAAATTTGTTTACTATCCTAGAGAAAAACTTCCCGCCAAACCATAAATGCCATCACATTTTAAATAGATCAACGGTCAAATTCTCCTATTCCACAACCTAAAATATACAACAAAATATAAGTGCCTACAATGCATATAAATGTAAAAAAAAAACATGAATATACAACCAACACATCAAACTAACCATAATACTAAAATAAACCACAGCAAACCACCATCTCATTCACATACAACAAGTCGAGAAAATTCCACACCTAATTTGACTAACTCCCCTGATATAACATTCACGAAAGGTTGTAACTGTAGAAACAAAGCAAATTTCCCATTAAAAGGAAATTGCCTTATTAATAACATAGTATATAAATGTAAAATTAGCACTAAGGACTCAACTTATTCATATATAGGAGCTACTTCTAACCAATTTAAAGTAAGATTCAATACCCACCAACACAGTTTTAAAAATGCCGCATTAGCTAATACAACATCCTTAGCTGAAATAAGTAATAATTATAGAAAAAAGAATATCGATTATAACCTGACCTGGAGTGTGCTCAAAAGGGCCACCCCTTATCAAAATAATAGATATGAATGTAGATTATGTTCCCAGGAACTTTTTGAAATAATGAAATCTAAGGATATCCTATTAAATAAGCGACAAGAATTAATAATATCGTGCAATCATAGAATTAGAAAAACTTTCAAATATTATAAACCTAATTAATATACACTTATATTTTACAAATTATTATAATTAATTTTTTTAAATTAGTTAACCTATAATTAATATTCTACTATTAAGAATTGCATAATTTTATTTCCCTTTTACAGCTATCTTTTCCTAAAATTTATACCAATAAGTATACATATAAACTATTTTAATTTCCTGTTATGAATCTAAATTCCTTGTAATCTATATAAGCTTGTTATTTCTCACTAATACATGTATCCCCCCCCCCATATTTTTTCCTTCGTTTTTAACAACATTCTTTAATAACATCTAACTCTTATTTATCATATCTATATGAATTAATATAAATTTATCCCTATAAATATACCTATCAATTAAATTAATTTAATTTCTTTTTATAGATCTAAATTCCTTATGTTTTAAATAAGATTGTTATTTTTCACTAACACATTTATCGTAAAATTTTATTCTCCTTAGATTTTAACATTAGCATTATTCTTTAATAACATCAAATTTTCGTGTACCTTTCACCGGCTTGACCTATTTTCATCCCCAAAGTAATCTTTTCATTCAAAATACTCTTTCCATTCAAAACTGAAGTCTGTATTCCTCTACCCCTAAATTAAATTTCTACTACTACTATTCTATCAACTTGACCTCTAACTACTTTTCTATTGGTCAATTCAAAACCTGTTTCCAAACAGACCTATTATATTAAATCTTTGTTGGTTTTTTTCAATAAACAAATATCATTATTTCTGAAGACAGCATATATATGTGTAGGTATGTATATTCCCTCTGATAGTTTGTAAACATTTTACATAGATCTATACGATATACATACCAACACACACATATATATCCTAGAAACGATCGTAAAATGATGAATTTTTTAATATAAAGAACTGTTTCTTTGTTTTTATTCATTATTTTTATTAATTTATATATATATATTAGTATATATTCGAAGGAAAGCTTTCCTGAGAATTTCCTTCGAATGAAACAGTTCTAGTCCTGTAGAAGCCATTTCTATATTAAATATATATACACTGCTATGTATTGAATACCTTACTTACTGTGGTTACCCCCGATTGAACCCGGGATACACAAACACACACACACACACACACACACATATATATATAGTGAAAAATAAGTATGCATAATGGGTTTTTACAACAATTCATTCGGAAATTTTCCATTACAAATGTTTTGACGGGCTTAACGACTGTACAGTGTATTAACCCGGCCTCTTCAGATGGTCTTCTGAACATTATTTTATCCACCCCTGGTTCTCAGGAGAACCCATGGTGGAGAGATAAAGGGAACTGATAAAATCCAATCTCTCTTCTCTCAATATCAGCTCCCCTATAAACTAGAGACTGCATCAGTACCTATTTATAGCATTGTAAGGATGTTACCCCACCACCACTACCATCACCACCCACCCATGGCACTAGCTGTCAGTGGCATTCCTGTCGCGGCCATTATCAGTGACACTTTAGTCACATATACCAACTTGTAGTATTGGTCAATCCTGGCATCACTCCCTGTAGCCCTGTCACTATGTGCCCCCATCTCATTCAGCCACCCTATCTATCCGGGGTCAGGTCAAAGCGAAGGGAGAAAAACAATGGGGAAATATAGGACACGAAATTGTATGTATGTATGTATGTATGTATGTATGGTCGGGTCGTTGGCGACTAAACTGGCAACCCCACCAAGGTTTCTTGGTGAGGAGGGTGACTTTGGACATCCTGCAGGACTAAAAACAAAACCTGTCAAAGGGCAAAGGAGCTCTTAAGAGTCAATGGCCATCCAAAATCACCGGGAGAGATGACCCCTTAGCCTTTGTCAAGGCAGAATTCTAGGAGAAGGAAAACTCTGATATAACACCTGCAACCCTGATGGTATCCAATGATGTTGACTTGTTCTTCTTTTTGGTAAATATCATCTTGGTTAAGAGAGTGGGACTGGCTTTGTGCAGTGCCTTTGCTCACTATAAAAGCTTCACGGCACAGGCATTGCTTTATATCTGGAGATCTCTCTGCACTTGTCATCACATGGTACCATGGGCCCAGCACTATGTGTCAGTAATTGTCACAAGTGTAGTGTTTGTACCAGGGTTTTCAAGTCGCTGGCTGGACTAAAAAGTCACACTCGTTCAGCGCATCGGTGGGGGTTCTCCTACGTGGATATAAAGTAGTGGCCGTACTCGAAAACGAGTTGGCAGCCACCATGTATGTATGTATGTATGTATGTATGTATGTATGTATGTATGTATGTATGTATGTACGTATGCATGTGTGTGTATGTTCGTATGTATGTATATGTATTCACCCACACCTTTCGCCTGAGGTTTCGATGGAGCGGAGAGTCAGAACGAATATCACAAATTCTATCCGATGATGGATGAACCACCATATTGACAAGGGGGAAGCTAGCCTGCTGTGTAGGATCTGTGGAGAGAGAGAGAGGAAACTGTGGCTCACATCGTATCCGAGTGTAAACACCTAGCCCAGACTCACTATAAAGGCTGGAGACATGGCATCACAGGAAAGGTTGTTCACTGGCATTTATGCAAACTGAGAAATGCTAGGAGCATAAGCGAGAGTCAGTGATAGAAATGGACAAATAATTAGAACACAATAGGCCTGATCTGGTGGTTTTTGACAGGGAAAAATATGTTGCTTGGTTATAGATGTAGCTTGCCTCTTTGACACAAGAGTGCAAGAAAAGGAGAAGGAGAAAATTAACTGGTACCAGAATCAGTGGTGGCTCGTGTATAGGCACTGCGGCACTGCAGCACCCCCTATTTTCACTCGATATTATCGATAACATTCAATATAATGAGTCTTTCTTTATACTAATATATTATTGAATCCTTAAGCTTAATGAAAAATTATAAAATTCTTGTATGGACCTGTGTGCTTCACAGTTCCAGTGATGCAGTGTTTGGCTGTTGTGCGCATGTGCACATGTTCGAGGAAAGAAGCTGAACGCTAGTTAGAGACAGCACTGTCGCTCACGCAGTGCCGACTCTATTGTCCAAGTGTAAGGTGGTGTTTATTTTTGACTCAGTGTGTGTTGTGCTTAAAAACCATGTACCATATTCTTGAATGTGATAAACTGTAGATGATTATCATGGTTCCAGCTATTCTATTTAATTCATAGTTTTTTTCAGTTGTTTTATTGTATTAAAAATTAAAATAATTTAACCATGACCTCCTTGCATCCCCAAGAAATAAGTTTTGTGACAGTAAGTGAACTTCAACAGTATAAGTTTTCACAGTTGTCTCTCCATGAGAAAGTTACAGTTAAGCAAAGAGGCCGTTCAACACCTGATATTCAAATATCTCAGCCAGGAATAAGCAACAACAAGAGGTATATTCGTAGCTTTAATTCTGAATGGTACCAACGGAAAAGTTGGCTCTGCAGCTGTGAAGTGAAAAATGCATTGTTTTGCTTCCAGTATTTGCTGTTTGGAGGTGATGTAACGTGGACAATAGACGATTTTAGAAATATAAACAAAATGAAAGAAAAAACTGAAAAACATGAGACGTCAAAGAAGTAAGTTGAAAATGTGGTTTCACTGTCACTTTTAGGAAACGTAAATATTAAAGAGAAACTTACTAAGGCATACAGACTTTCAATCAATGAGCATAACATGAAGGTTAAAAAGAACCGTGTAATTTTATCCAAAATAATAGACTGTATTTTATTTTGTAGAAACTTTGAAACTCACTTACATGGACATGATAAAAAAGATGATTCAGTAAATCCAGGGGTATTTAGAGGTTTAATAAATTTTGCATCTAAATAAATTTAACAGAAGTTATTTTTATTTACAATTGTATAAATTTACAATAACATTGCAGATATGTTTTAAATATATACATAAATAACATTATAAATACGTAAATAACATTATAAATTGCTTGCAATTCATTCAGATGGACATTACAAATATAATATCTAAATCGTGTATAAAAATATAACAATTGTTTCTACTTTTGGCACAAGGCTAGTAATTACCCAGTGCATTACTAGTACTTTATTTTAAAGACAAAGTTAACCTCGGCGGGATTTGAACTGAGAATGGCAGGGGCCGTATAAAAATATAATAATATAAATTTATTGAACAATAATGATAAAGGAAAGAAAGAAGAAAGATTTGAAGAATCCCTTAGAAACCAGTAAGCTCAAAGCTGTTTCTAAGACCATTCAGAATGAGATACTTGATTGCCTGCTACAAATATACCACGAGGAGATAAGGACAGAAATTAGAGAAGCTTCGTCTGTAGCTTTCATGGCTGATGACATAACAGATCTTTTGGAACACACTCAAATGGTTATTGTTGTACGGTACATGTATGAAGAAATATTTGAGTGTTTTGGGGGATTCTTTATTCCAGAAAATCAAACTGCAGATGGCATATCAAAACGTATTCTAGAGTACTTAGACGTAATCCTTCAAGAAAATGAACAAAAACTGAAAGCCCAGACATTTGATGGTGCAAATGTCATGAAAAGCAAAAAAATCAGGAGTTTATAGTAATGCTCATTTCATTCACTGTTATGCACAGGAACTTAATTTAATAATGAGAAATGCAGTAAGTATTACACAGACTGCAAGAATATTTTTCTCAAACATTTTCGTTATTCCAACATTCTTCTCAAGATCACCATAAAGTGTATCCATTCTCAAGAAGCATATGGACATCAGTATTCCACGTCTATCCTCTACAGCAAAAGTTCTCAACGGGGGCTATATTCCCCCGGGGGCATTTCGGGGCTCGAGGGGGCGTTTTGGAGGGGGGGGGGGGGGGGCTGGGAGCCTCTTTAGTTTGGTAAGTTTTATAAGTCATATTTGTACGTCTCTTAGACAGCCAGTGTGAATGCATTTGAATGAAGGAAACAAAAATAAATAAATAGGGAGATAAAAGAAAAACAAAAAAAAGTCAAAGAAAATGAAAATAAGAACGTCAACTTTTACAACAGTTACAAGAACAACTTCAACAGAATTGACAACAAAAAGAAGCAATGGTGGTGAAGGGTGTGGGTGAATACATATACATACATACGAACATACACACACATGCATACGTACATACATACATACATACATATATACATACATACATACACACACACATATATATATACACACACAGACCGGCGTTAGTGTTTGATGAGGTTGAGAACCTGGTTAGCTTTCAGCCAGAGCTGTGGTATTTAATCTCCCTAGGTAATAAAATCTGGAGACAGAATTTTCTCATTACCAAAAAAAAACAAAAACAACATAAATCATGTCAGCATCCTTACACACTTAAATATAAATGCATGTATATATATATACAAATGTATAAATGCATAGCTATATACATACGTAAATGTATGTATGTATGTAGATTTATATATATATATATATATATATATATATATATATATATATATATATAGGTAGAACACTGGAAGGTAATATCCGTAGTAGTAGAGCACTCAGTCCATGGGACGAGTTAGGTAGAAGTGGTTACACAACAGTTAGTTCACCATACCGATAACAATTGTTTCACCTTAGCGGATCCTCAGCTCGTAATGGACATGGTTATACGGAACAGGAAGGACAACCGTACGAACGCGCATGCGCAGAAACCGTCACTCCACACAGGCAATACAAGAAAGCGTGCGAGAGGTGTAAGGGAGATAACTGCGAAAGTCCGAAAAGTTTCTAGTTGATAAGAAAATTAGGAAGTTGTTGTGATTCAATCCGGAGCTTTGTAGTTATGTAAGAGGTGTTTCGAGACGTGTGGACAACGTGTGAAGAACTCATTTCTCGTGTTTAGGCAATCACTATTGCATAATCTCTTTAGAATATTTATTCGTTCATCAATACGTAGTCCACATGACGGATTTCCCCTTGCGTATGGCTTGTACTTAGTGATGGCTTTCCATTGAATGGAGTAGTCTATACTTGAGTCCTTGCGGGACCATACGTGGCTCGCGAGTTTCGTGGATTTGACCTCCTGTGGTTGATTTGGTCGGTTGGAAGTAACCACAGCTTCATAAATTACAGCGGGTGTGTTGCATTGCTGTTGAAGGGGACAAGCTTCGGGCTTACGGCAAGAGCGCCCTGGTGGGGTGTTGCTCTTAGGGCTGTTGGTGATGTGGGCCTTCATGTTCTTAGCGCAGGAGTATCCTAGTTTTACTTTGTGTCGGTTAAAGATGGAGCGGTATTTATGACGTATGGGAAAGTGTCTATCTAAGAGGGCTAGGAATTTTTTGCCTATATTGGTTTTAACGTTGAGTGAGAAGGGAGGAGAGAACCAGATAGTTTGTCTATTGTTACGCTTTCTTTGCTGTTGTTGATAGTGGGAGAATAAGTGATAGGTTGCGAGAAGCCGCTGTTAGCTAACGCCGTCTTATAGTAGGGTGCCGCCCTGTCAAAGATAGCCTTATTAGAGGAGAGGTTTGAGATTCTAGTACTGATATTATTTACGAAGTTTCTAAAAACAGTGGGAGGGTGGCATGAGTCCTTGTGAATGTAATTGAGATTTTTGTTTAGCTTATGGAAGGGTCTGTAGGTGTGTGTGCGAAAGTCTAAATTAATGTCTAAGAAATCTACGCTAGAGAGGTTGGTAGCTACTGTTATCCTAAATCCTAACTCATTGAAGGTAGAAGCTAAGGTCAGTCCGTCGTCGCGGTATATTCCCGTGTGGAAGTCCGGGAATCTAACACATAATATATCTAAAATAAATAGGCCAGCCAAGTCGCATATGTCAGCACTGTCAAACGATCCCAAGGGCAACACCCCACCAGGGTGCTCTTGCCGTAAGCCCGAAGCTTGTCCCCTTCAACAGCAATGCAACACACCCGCTGTAATTAATGAAGCTGTGGTCACTTCCAACCGACCAAATCAACCACAGGAAGTCAAATCCTATGTGGGTATGGCGGAGGGCCGATTTAATGAACGCTTCCTGAACCACCAGTCGAACTTTAGGTACCCGGACAGACGTTCATCCACGAAACTCGCGTTCACGTATGGTCCCGCAAGGACTCAAGTAAAGACTACTCTGTTCAATGGAAATCCATCACTAAGTCCAAGCCATACGCAAGGGGAAATCCGTCGTGTGGACTATGTATTGATGAACGAATAAATATTCTAAAGAGATTATGCAATAGTGATTGCCTAAACACGAGAAATGAATTCTTCACACGTTGTCCACACGTCTCGAAACACCTCTTACATAACTACAAAGCTCCGGATTGAATCACAACATCCTAATTTTCTTATCAACTAGAAACTTTTCGGACTTTCGTGAACTAACTGTTATGTAACCACTTATATATATATATATATATATATATATATAGATATATATATAAATCTACATTCATACATACACACATATATATATATATATATATATATATATATATATATATATATATATATATATATATATATATATATATATATATATATATATATATATATATATATATATATATATAAATATATATAAATATACATTTATACATACATATATATATATATATATTTCGTTTCTGAATTTGTTTAGAAAGATTCTTTATCTGAAAACGTGTGTTGAAACCGATATTGTTATGCTTTGGGAGGGTCATGTAGCCAATAAGAAACACACGCACCAGTTGCTTTCACTCCAATTTATTATAAATTAAATTTATAAATTTCCGGTTGGTTGGTTGGTTCTACAACCGGACGGTTGTTCATATATTGTCAAAGTTCTTTTGTAACACATTCTGTGGCCTCTTCAGTGACTGGGATTGTTTTCTTTGTTTTTGTGCCTCTCCTTTGGTCTGTCCTACGCCATCTTGTTTGTGTGTGTGTTGTGTGCTTAGTTTGCGCATGTGTTACATCCGGGTGTCTCTGTGTGTTTATATTTGTTTATTTATTTGTTTATTTACATGTTACTGGTTGGTTGTTTGTTCTATGTGTGTGTGTGTTTTCATTTTGTCCTTAATTGTAAGTTGTGATGTTGCTATTCCATTCATGTTTTCTATTTAATTTTGGTTGGAGTTCATTTATGTTTATTGCCCCTGTGATTTGTCTAAACAGTGCGTCTTTTCTGTGTGTAGATTCTATTTTTATTTCTATGTTCTCTAATTTACCCTTATGTTCTATTTTAGCATGTTGGTAGAGTACAGATGATTCTTTTCTATCTTGAAGCTCTCGCCAGTGTTCATTTATCCGTTCTCCTATACTACGAGCTGTCTCACCTATGTACACTATATTCTTATCTCTACATTGTCCTTCAGTACATCTTATGCTATATACTACATTTCTAGTTTTACAGTTAATATAGGGGCTTAGTTTACAGATTATACATTTCTTATCTATACAGTGAGGTCTTTGAAAAGGGTATGAATTGCTAATAAGTGTTTTTATGGAGGTACCTGGTCTTTCTACTATCTTAATATTGAGTTTATGTTTATCTAGGGCCCTTCTAAATTTGTAAGCTAATTCACCTCTAGGGGTTGTATCGATGAACATTACACTCTGGTATTTATTGCTATCATACCATGAGTTTATTCTATTAGCCTTATTCCTAGTTCTTTCTATTCTATTCCAAAATTTGCTCCTATATAAGGGGCAGGTCCCATTTGTATCATTATTTACCATTTTTTCCCATTTGGTTCTGGCTCCTCTATACACTCTGATTTTATCTCTCTGATTGTAACCAGAGAACTGCATACGGTGGATGAAGTGTTGTATGTGTCTCTCTAGTTCTTCGGGGTTGCACATGCGGGACACGTTTCTCATCACCCGTACCAAATGCGCAATCAGTATGTTGATTTTGGTGTGGTCCGAAACAGCTGAGTTTCGGTGGATCAGATATTTGGAAGTCATGGGTTTGGCATAATGGGAATGGAGGATTTGTTTTTGTTACTAATGGTTTCTAACCAGAGCTCTGTGTCTAGTGTACAGGTAATATATATATATATAAATCTACATACATACATATATATATATATATATATATATATATATACATACATGTGTGTGTGTGTGTGTGTGTGTGTGTGTGTGTGTGTGTGTGTATAATATATATATTATACACACACACACACACATATATATATATATATATATATATATATATAAGTATGTACACGTACATACATATATGTATACAGACGTACAGTAATATGTATATATATATACATACATGCACACATATATATATGTACGTATGGATTCACCGAACATTTATTATAATGCTCGATGTGTTTGTAAACAAACATCCCGTATTAAGCCGTAGTGTCTAGCAACCAACGTTGCTCGTTTGCTCAACACTGACAAAGGAACGCTGTACTAGTTTCAAGCTTATTAACTTATGCAAATTGGGCTACTCAGCCGTTAATATGTATAAGGTAAGTATATACGTTCAACAATCTGGCAGGAAGGTATACGTTGCTGACGATAGCTAATAAGCTTGACACTAGTACAGCGTTCCTTTGTCAGTGTTGAGTAAACGAGCAACGATGGTTGCTAGACACTACGGCTTAATACGGGATGTTTGTTTACAAACACATCGAGCATTATAATAAATGTTCGGTGAATCCATACGTACATATATATATGTGTGCATGTATGTATATATATATACATACTACTGTACGTCTGTATACATATATGTATGTACGTGTACATACTTATATTTAAGTAACAGCCGTACTAAGAGTGGGAAATGAAATTTCGTTTCATTTTTTCCGTCGTATATATGTATATATGTCTGTGTGTGTCTTTGCGTTTGTGTTTGCTCTCCCACCAATGCTTGTTGGTTTGTTGACGTCCCCATAACTTACCAAGTTGATGCTCCAGCATGGGCGTAGTCCAAAGACAGAAAAAAAGTAAAGTATATATCTGTGTGTGTGTGTGTGTGTATGTGTAGAAGAGGGGTCTCAAACTCAAGGACGCAAAAGGGCCATTACGTCCTGGAGGAGAGGCACAGTGGGCCAAACGTGGTGGTGGGTGAAGATTTTCACCAGTTATAATCATTTCTACTGTACGAACACGGCATGAAATTTGGAGTTTAGGGTTCAGTCGATTACATCGATCCTAGTACACAACTGGTACTTAATTCATTGACCCCAAAAGGATGAAAGGCAAAGTTGAGATCGGCGGAATTTGAACTCAGAACGTAAAAACAGAAGAAGTACCATTAAACATGTCGCCAGATGTGCTAACGATTCCACCAGCTCACCGCCTTATTTTCACCAGTTATAATGCAATATGAAATATTGGTTCTACCACAGGCCACAGAAAAGTAGTTCGCGGGCCGCATATTTGAGCCCCCTGTTGGAGATAGATAGATTGATAGATATCTTTCTTTATTTGCCACAGGGGAGTACAAAAATGGGACATTACAAGACGTGACGGCGGGGTTTTACATAAAAATAACTTTAAAATTAATAAATAACAATAAACTGTATATAATAAAATAACAATTGAAATCCCCAATAGGGGGGAACGTTACTGCAGGGTTGTTTTACACCCCGTGGATAGAACAGCCCTCAACACCAGGAACACGTTTTGTAGGTGTTCCTGTCTTCCCTCTGTTTATCTTCCTCAACCTACAGGTTTATATACAGAGAAGGCCCATTCACTCGGGCAATTTTCGCCACATTCACCCACCTTTTAGCGAATTTACTGGGGTGTAGCACTTCTCTCTCCACTCTCACCTTCCTTCTGAAGTGATACTTAAAGAAGGGGATAAGTTGTTGTCTGAAGAGAAAGGTGTTTGCTCTCAGTCCTTTTAACCTCGTCCACCATATTACCTCTTTCGCCATAGCCACCAGACAGAGGGAAACTGCCTCTCCTTCGTTCTTAAATGAAAGCGGCGGGGTGATCATCATGATGGACTCGGCTGATAACTGGATGCGTCCCACATGTGACAGCAGCTGTTCGGCATAATTCCACAGGTCGGTTACTCCTGGGCACTGAAGAATTGCGTACAGAACGGTTTCGATGTCCTGCTCGCATCTTGGACAGGTCCTTTTGGCAGGATCTCTGCCAGGGCGTCCGTACCTTTAGATTTTGTCTCGAACTGGTAGAGCTCCTCGGCAGCACTGCCAGGCCAGAGACCTCTGGAAGTTATCCATAGGCCCTGGACGGAAAGTCCTCCCGAACAGACTGGTCAGTTCGTCCTCTTCGATGCCTAGAGTTTCCCCAAGAACGTCGTCGCACTTATCCTCCACTAATCTCCTATAGAATGTCGAAGTGGAGTCTCCGCTGATTGCCGTTTCCGTTTGGTAGAGGGCTGTGAGCGCCTGTAGGCACTCGAGGTGCCATAGATAGATAGATAGATAGACGTGTACCAAACACACACAAACACACACATTTCTTACTCTCTCTGTCCCTCCCTCTTTCTCTCTTCACTTATATATATATATGGCGTTGTTATTTGGCCTTTGACTTGGCAATATAAATTGGTGACAAAATTATTTCTGTACCAAAACCAAGTTTGTGTATGTGTATGTATATATATATATGTGTGTGTATATATATATGTGTGTGTGTGTGTGTGTGTGTGTGTGTGTGTGTGTGTATCTATCTATGTATATATATAAGAAATACAGATATTGCTTTCTCACTGTCACCAAGCTTCTCAATTCATTCGTTGCTACTAAGTATTTTATTTTACTACGAGGTATTTTATTTTGCAAGGTATTATTTCCCCCCTGAATTTGTGATTTCAGAGAAAGGTAAGAAATTCTTCATATTTTGCATCTTTTGTATTTTTTACAGTTTGAATTGTAGAATTGTCTATCCACTCAAAATTTTACAACAGCTAACAGTGAAATATAGAATTTAAAAATAAAAAGCTTTTTCGACTGAGATCAAATCTTTGAGAACATTCACGTCTATTTTTCAAAAATATATAATTTGAAATAGTTTGCTTTTGTTTTGGACTGAAACTTTTTGTATTTTGTAAGAGTATTTTTTAAAGATTCTAACATAACTTGATTTGGCCCAGTAATCTATTTATATCAAAATCAGTAGTATATTTAAAAATGGAAAAATAGAGTGGTGTGGGGGGGGGGGGGGGGGGGGGGTCGTGATTTCGAGGGGCAAAAGGGGGCGTTTCGACGAAATGGGTTGAGAATCTTTGCTCTACAGGGTAGAACTTTATGCAACCTTTAAAAAGCTGCTTTACTGAAATTCAGTGAACATTAAATGCAGATCAAACCATTGCAAAAACAACAGGAATTTTAAAATACTTGAATGAGGATAATTTCATATTTTGGTTAGAGCTTTTTTATCCGATTATGCCTCATGTTGAAGTATTTTACCACTAAATGCAATCTTGAGAAATTAGTGTATATATAACAGATTTGAAAACTGATATTTTAGAAATAAGAAACCCATAGTATTGTGAGAATCCTTCAAAGACACTCATGGAAGAAGCAAAGGAACTGAACTAAAAGTATTCTATTGAAGATCCAATATGCATGAATATTGCAAATTAACTGAGCTGCTGAAATTTATCTTTGAAAATAATCTAGATGGCGTTTTTAGTGAAATTACGAAAATGATAAAAATCCTCTTGACAATTCCCATGTTTATATCAAAGCCAGAACGCTACTTTTCCACACTGAAAAGAATAAAAACTTTTCTAAGGAGCACTATGAATCCTAAAAGACTAAATGCACTTGCTGTTCTTTCAATAGAGAAAAATTTCCTCAATAGTCATCCAGATAGCAAGGAGAAAATTATTAACCTTTTCGCTCAAAGTAAAACAAGAAGAATGGATTTAATTTTTAAATGAATGGATCAAGCTTGAACTGTAACAATTTATTAGTAAGTAAAACATTTTTTTGTTTAGGATTTTATCAAGTTTATGTATAAATTTTCATTTTATATCTTTGTTTCATTTTACACAAAATTAAAACAATGGCAAAACATTTCTAAAGCACCACCCCAACTAATTTTAGCCACGAGCCACCACTGACTAGGATTTCAAGCAGAAACTGAAAAGGATTTGGGACTGTCATGAGATCAAGGTCATCTCCACTAAGTACTATCTCGAAGAGTTTCCAAGGCTGGTTAAAGAACATTAGCCCAGCCCCCTTTTTTTGGAACACTCCAGAAGGCATGCCAGAAGGACCTTTTGATATGTCCTGAATATCTGAGGCTGCAGGTAGTGGCTTGATGTTCATTAGGGCAAATTTCCTGGTTAAATAATAGCAATGACTGAGATATCATAATAATAATAATAATTGTTTCTACTTTTGGCACAAGGCCAGCAATTACCCAGTGCATTACTGGTACTTTATTTTATCGAATTGTTTCTACTTTAGGCACAAGGCCAGTAATTTTGGGGGAGGGGAAAATTGATTAAATTGACCCCAGTGCATTACTGGTGCTTTATTTTATCAACCCCGTAAGGATGAAAGGCAAAGTTAACCACAGCGGGATTTGAACTCAGAATGTAAAGGGCCATAACTCTATGCTACAAAGCATGGTGTCTGATGCTCTACCGATACTGCCAATCTACCACAATAATATATATCATCATGATATTATCAAAAAGGCAGTGATGGGACATAGAAAACAGGCAAAATAAAAATCCATGGTTGTGGGTTTGCAAGCTGTTGCTAGAGTGAAGAAATATCCATCACACTTTCAGTTACATCAATAAGTGCTCAATCCGGTGGGTGGAAGGTGTTATATTATATGCTTCACTTGGACCATCAGATGTAATCTGGGATGCCTGAGGATGTTGAGTGCTTACCTCAGGATACTTCGAGATCTACCAGTTACAATGCCCTAACTGGTTGTCTACCTTCATATAATATACTAGTGTTAGGAAGGGCATCCAGCTGTAAAATACCTGGCCAAAATTTCAGTACTTGCCGGAGCAAGGTGTGACACATGGCCAACGCTGGCCAGACTTGTCTCCCGGCATGGACGACTCCTCTAACCCATGCAAGCATGGAAAAATTGATGTTAAACAGAAATGATGATGATATATAGATATAAGAGAGAAAGAAACATTATGTAAATGTCATATAACCAATTCAAACAGAATTAAGTGAAAATGAAAACAGTTTTGATTTGTTTGAAACTATTATTGAATTTTTTTTTCATGAAATATTTTAATATTTAAAAGAATAAAAAAAAAAATATTAGCAGTAACTACAGGTAAACCACCATTGGGAATAAAATCATTCTTATAACATATGTAAACCGGAGTGTCCTGAAATGACAATGCAGTTAGCCATAGACAATATTTGAAACAATAATGAATTGTGATGAATCACAGCTTTATGATATTTAATTTGTATCCATCATAGACTTAGGAATCCTGAACACTGTCATGACAGCAACTCAAGAAGCACAATGTTTTTGGTTTTACAAAATAAAGAGATTTAGGGTGAAGTTTCCAGCTCATGAGCATCCTACATAAAATTGGTCATAGGCAAAGGAAAATTACTGTTCCTCTGTTTCTGCTTCACTGAAAGCTTGCTTGCATTTGACAGCCGAGGTCTTTGTAAGTGTGGGGCATCTTTTCCATAGTGTTATTGATGGAAACATCATTAATCAAAAGTAATTTTAAGTCGAAAAGAAATTGAAGAAATGTAACTATATATAGAAATGCAATTGCAAGGTAAAAAGGGACACAAATATGAACACTGAATGTCAAATTTGACTGGCAGAAGAGTACAGATCAACAGCTAAGATTAATTGAAAGAATAGGAGATATATAAAGTGTGTGTAAGAGAAAGAAAAGAGCAAGAATAAAAGAGAAGGAGAGAAGCAGGTAATTTGAAGTAAAATGTAATAGTATGAGACAGGGAGTATCAGTAGAAGTTAAAATGATATTGAAGGAACAACAGTGGAGTAGACATTATAATTGTAAAACAATTTTTTGTGTTATTATTATTTTGTGTTATTATTAATGCCTTTCATCCTCTTCAAGTTGATAAAATACTAGTTGATATAATCAACTGTCTCTTCTACCAACATTTCTAACCTCGTGCCTATGTAGCAAATGATACAAATGCAATATTATATTAGAGAAACAAAACATACAGATTTACACTTAAGGAGAAATTGAATGTATACGAGATAGAATGGAAGACAAAAAGCATGAGAGGAAAGAAAGACAAAAAATAAAACACCTAGAAAGAAGTGGGTGAAAGGAAGTAAGATGTGGTAATAATAGGAGAAAGAGAAGTGTCTGTGAGAGGTAGAGCTGTAAAATTCATTGATTCAGTTCTGTGGTGGTAGCAGAGAAGCAAGCAATAACTACATATAAAAGAAAGTGGGATAGATGAAATGGGAGTTTAATAGATAGCAGGAAGAGATGCTTGAAGCATTATGGGAGAGAAGATGTGATATACGCACAGATAAATATTTAGAAAAATATAAAAGATTGTGAAACTGTTTTCAAGGAGTTCTTAATGTTTGACAAATCCCCCATCACTCACCCACCAAAAAAGTTAACGAGAACTTTAATACAATATATATTTTGTTTACCGATTCAAGCAAAGATTAAAGTATACTTTATATTTACATAAAAACAAAGATAGATTCAATCTCAGTGAGATTCAAACACATAACAAAAAAGAGACCTTTAAATAATAAATGAAACTAAAACTAATAACAATGTTATCAAAAACCAATGCACTCATGGTTTGCACCTATGATCAGTTAAGTATTATGAAGTAAGTCGCTCTGTCCAACTAAGCTAAATGCTCTGTTACTGGTCTCTTGTATTTATTTATTAATGTAATGACAAAATTCATTTGACATTCATGTGATAAGATATATACATTTAAACAAGACATTTTATCTACACTCGTGTCCCTACACTCAATGATTTAAAGAAAATATAAATGAAGAATAAAGAAATAGTTAACTAGTAATTTAATTCAGACTGTATTTACCTTAATGTTTAAAATAAAGAAAATCTAATTCTGTTATATGTTCAAATAATGAGAAAAAAAGGGGATTTCTGTGGGAGGTGTCAAACCTATAACATAAATGTGTTCACCTAAATAATTGTTTCTTCTTTAGGCACAAGGGCAGCAATTCAAAGGAGGGGAATTGATTAAATTGACCCCAGTGCATTACTGGTGCTTTATTTTATCGACCCCCGTAAGGATGAAAGGCAAAATTAACCTCGGAGGGATTTGAACTCAGAATGTAAAGGCCCATAATTCTATGCCACAAAGTATTTTGTCCAACACTCTATCAGTACTGCCAATCGACTGCCCTAAGTCTATAGACTCATTAAATTGTTCCTCCCCATGGAAACCTTTAGTAAAAGGCAAAAGATTTATCTGCTTGGGGTGAGGAGAAACCAGAAATTATAAGGAAATAAAAATAAAGTAGAAAACTGAAAGCTGGTCAGTATTGTGATTGAACCCATAACATCTGTGTCATTAGCAAAACACTCTAACTGAGCTAACCAATCTTTCATTGCTTCGACTTTCATTGCTTCGTCTTTCATTGCTTCGTCTACCAATACCACAGGTCCTATTAACTGAGGTTTCTTTGCATCACATATCTATACCGGTGCAATCTTCTTTTTTGCACACTACATCAGATTCCTCTAATGCTAAATTTTTCTCGCTTTTTGCTTTTACTATTTTGTTCATCTGCTGGAACACGTTCGCTCAATCTTTTTTCTATCTTTCTCAGAGTTTCTGCAGTCAGGGCCCATGTATCATTGCCATGTAGCATTGCGGTTCACATGTAAGCATCATATGCATACCACTCACTCTCAGAGAAAAGTCTTTTGTTTTCAGCAGAGGTGTGAGTTCCCTAAACTAGTCTGTTCTTATCCTAGCTTTCTGTCAATAATTTCTAGGAAGCTTCCCTGGCAATTGAGGCAATCTATTTTATGTGTGCTCTTAGTGTTTATTTCTTCTGTACATCTGTTGCAGACAAAGACCACCTTCTCCATTAACTTGCCTTTAATCCCACTACAACGCTTATGTATTCATAAATCGCACTGTATTCACCTTATGCAATTTCTGTTCAACCCTTTTCAACATATCAAACAAGGCATTTCTTCAGATGATATCAGAGTACTGTCTGTTTTCCTACTTATTAAGACTCTAATATTTACTAAATCCACTCTAAGGCACTTCGATTCTAGGTTTTTGCCTCTATGTTTGGAATTTTGGTTTTAATTCTTTCACAGGTCATTAGCATACAGGAGTCCCCACAGAGAGCCAGTCCTAAACTCCTCTGTCATGATAAACAGAAGTGGACTGAGGACTGAACCCTAGTGGATCCCCCATCTACAGTATACTTGAAATTCATCACTGTACTCATTGTCAATTCTCACCTTGCTGGTTTACTCTCTACATTTAGCTTTAATGACCTCATAAGCTATTCTTCCACACTCAGCAAATTAGAGAGCAGATAACCATGTCAAAGTGCTTCTCCAGATACACTAATGCTAAGTATAAACACTTATTCTTAAATAGTTCTTTTGTAGGTGTCTCACAAGTGAAAGAACATCACTAGTACCTCTTCATGGCATAAAACCAAACGGCATCTCATCTAGCTTGACTGTTCCTCATAACATACATATAACATATATAGAGAAATAAAAAGTGTTAGGGTAACATACATATATAGAGAAATAAAAAGTGTTAGGGTAAATTAACAAACATCAAAGTCTTAGCATGTAGGAAAGAAGACAGGATCATGCTATCATCAGGGAAATGACCATGCTCAATTTGCTGAAAAGGAGTAGGTAGATATTCCTGATATTGTATTTTGTGTAAATTTCGATGCACAAGAGACATAGCATAATCACAGGCAAATTTACAGAAAAAAAAAAGATTTTGTGTGGTAGATGTACAGAAGTATTTAACAGTAAGAGCATGGATAAGATAAACTCTTTCCCATCCAGCTTCCATGGAAATAGTTGCTAGCTTTTGCTATCTAGGTGAGAAAATTAGGGTGCTCCAAAAGTAGAGTAACCAGGGGAAAAATAGGGTGGAAAATGTTCAGGCAGCTACAACCTCTGCTGGTAACAAAGGGATTCTCTTTTCAAGTGAAGGCTAGATTATATGGTGCCTGTGTATGATGTGCGGTATTGCATGGTAGTGTGACATGGACACAATACAGAGGATATGCAAAGCTTTGAAAGAAATTAAGCCAGCATGCTCTGCTGCATGTGTAATTTTAGTGAGCATGAACAACAAAACACAGATGAGTTGATGGAGAAAAAAATGTAGTGTGCAAGAGAAAAGATTGCACTGGTGTGAACATGTGATGAGTAAGGATGATCATTGGATGAAGTACCAGGATTTACAAGTGGAAGGAAGGTCTAAAAGTGGAAGATTGAGGGAGATGTAAGCAGAAGTGGTGAGAGCTGATCTATGAATGCTGAACCTTACAGAGCAGATGATGAAGAAACATGGCAGATGGAGGAACTTGCTGAAGAGTACATGCTCAACCCATTCAAACATGGAGAAGTAGACCTAAAAATGATGGTACCTGTGATTCAAAGGTTCAGTTTTATCATCCACTATGTCATGCTGAATCTCCCTGTGAATTATCCAAAGAATATGTGCTTGTGGAATGCTCTGCCACTTGCATGTTAATTTCACAAGCAGACTGTCTTATTGTTTGAACAACTGGAACATTTATCACCAGAACCAACACATATTAACTCATACACACACACCACTCACACACTCACACTCACACACACCCTCACACCACACACATACCACACACACACACACTCACACCATACACACATACACACTACACTCACACATACACTCTCACATACACACCACGCACGACACACACCACACACCACTCACACCACACACCACTCACATACACACTACAGTCACACACACCACACACACTCACACCACACACATACACACTACACTCACACACACCACTCACACATACACACTCTCACACACACACCACATACACACTACACTCACACAACACACGCACACAAAACACACACACATACACAATCACACACACA
This sequence comes from Eledone cirrhosa, assembly GCA_964016885.1. Lineage (NCBI taxonomy): Eukaryota > Metazoa > Mollusca > Cephalopoda > Octopoda > Eledonidae > Eledone > Eledone cirrhosa. The sequence continues at coordinate 59,772,880 of OZ024740.1, read as the reverse complement.
TGCATATTTAAAAATGTGTATATATTTAATATTTTTATGTATATGTATGAATACATATACATTAGAGAGAGAGAGAGAGAGAGAGAGAGAGAGAGAGAGAGAGAGAGAGAAGAGGGAGAGAGAGATATTCACATACACTTTCATATAGAAACAGACACGTGTTTATATATATATATATATATATATATATATATATATATATATATACATACATATATACATACATACATATATATATACATACATACATATATATATATGTTCATATATATATATATGAATATATATATTCATATATATATATATATGAATATATATATTCATATATATATATATATGAATATATATATATATATGAATATATATATATATATGAATATATATATATATGAATATATATATATATGAATATTTATATATATATTCATATATATATATATATGAATATATATATATATATATTCATATATATATATATGAATATATATATATATGTATATTTATAAGAGTGAGAAATGAAATTTCGTTTCATTTTTTCCGTTTATATATATATATATATATATATATATCATCATCATCATCATCATCATCGTTTAAATATATATATATATATGAATATATATATATATGAATATATATATATATATATATATGAATATATATATATATATATGAATATATATATACATATATATATATGGATGTATATATAATGTATTTTGCAATTCTAATATATATATATATATATATATATATATATATATATATATATATATATATATATAGAGAGAGAGAGAGAGAGAGATGTTTGCACAGAATCATGCAGAATCATACTATCTTAAATCCAATAGTGAAAGCTTTATGTTCAATACAGCAATATATTAGATTTTATTTTAATTAGGTATCGATCATTTGGTTAGGCAACTTTCAAACAGTGTCTGGAAGATAGTCGGTAATCAATCTTTTGCCCAGTGTGGTTGTTGTCACTATTTGGCACACTCTGCTGACTATGCTATTCTACTATTTCAGTTTTGGCTCACTGTATTTCATTCAAAAATAGTGTGGCTTTTCTTGCATACATTTGCTCAATAGAAGATATTGGGAAATGAATGAGATAAATATATTTACAATTATTGATAGTTTATTTTCAAACACTGACTGATAAAAATTAGAGTATATTGACTTCACTTAAACTTTATCTGTGTTTTTTTTTTATTTAATTCGTTTTTTTTTTGTTTTTTTTGAGTTTATTTATATATATTTTTAATAGTTGTATATTTTATCTGATTCTATAAATTTAGATATCTGCTCTAATTATCAGAACATGTATTGCTGCTGCTACTGCTGCTATTGCCCTTTTTTTACTGCTTAGTCCTGCAGTGCTCATGTATGACCCTTTTTTTGAGTCTGAGAGACTGCTGGAAGGAAGGTATCTTCAAACCAGAGACCTGGCCTGAATGCTTGCAACAGAAACCCCAAGGCTATGGTTGACAGATTACGAGGGTCAGCTGAAAAGTCGGCTGACCAAGATACTCTCATGGAATGACCAAATGAGGTTTATTTTTCAACATAGTTCCTGAAAAGAAACAATGCAGTTATTGATAAGAAGAGTTGAAATTAATGCATGCAAGATTTCACAGCTCTAATATCACTTCTTCATAGACAGCCTATGAACTTTTCAGTCCACTCTCGTAAGTCTGTTAGTCTAGTAGGCCTGGGATTTGAACAGAAAGAACTAGAAGAAACACCACAAAACATAGTGCCCAATGCTTTTACAAATATACCTCACTTGACTGGTACTTTACTTTATCGATCCTGAAAGTTGATCTCGATGGGATTTGAATTCAGAGTAAAAATAGCCAGAACAGACACCACAAATTGGCAAATTAAACACCCGTTGTTGTTGTTGTTAAGCAACCACCTCTTCTACCCCATCCTTGCTTTTATGAAGCTTTTATCTATGATTAAAGCCATTTCCAGCCAAGATCATCAGTTATAGTGTGGTTTGAGTTGCATCATTCATTGTTTCCATTTTAAAAAAACCAGATAGTTCAGAGATAGTTCAGAGGTATTTTAACCCTTTTATTATACCAAACCATTTAAAATTGTCTCTGGTTTTATGGTATAGAACTCATCATCATCATCACCGTTTTACGTCCGTTCTTCCACGCTAGCATGGGTTAGACGGGTTGTCCTGTTGTTGTCGGCTGGCCATGCCTTGGTCATACAGGAACTATGTGTTTTAAAGTGTTAATATCTATATAAAACCATCCATTGTAATTTTATGTAGGAACCTTTGTTAAATTACTGTATATATTCATGCATAAACCAATCCAAATATAAGCTGATTCTCCCTACATATTTTATATCAGAAAATGGACAAAACTTAAAATCTTTTATATAAACCAAGGAAGCTGATCAGAACATTAAATTCCCATAAGTGGAGAATATTTTTATGAAGTTTTGATATCTAAAATGTTCTTAAGTGTTGTTTTGAGTATAGCTTTCTTTTCACAGCTCCATCCCATAATGATTTTTTTAAACCATTTCATCTGTTTTATAAAGTTTCAACAAGTTTCTCGAATTTTTGTTTACTTCCTTTGAGAAGACACCACTACCGCTATCTACAAAAAGCAACAGATTTTTATTTAACATACAAATTGAATGAAATGCATGTGTGTAAAATATATATATGTAATCTGTTCACATTTATGTGATCATAAGTCTTTGTAAATGTATGTGTGTGTGTCACTGTTTAAGCATGATTAAATATTTATGTATGGGCATGTGTGTGACTGTGTGTGAGTGTCAATGTTTCAGTATATTTATAAAAGTATGTTGGTTAGTTTTTTTATTTATCGTAGCAAAGGTGTGTATGCGTGTGTGCGTGTGCACAACTACAGTGTACTGTCTTCCACCTCAATTTTTTCCTTGCAATTTCTGTAAAATTACATAGTTTTCAGGTATATTTTCTAAATGTGTGCATTATATGTAAGATGATAACAGTTTTAAAAATATTGTCATTACCAGAAGTTTCTGTATGTGTGACTCTAGATATTTAGGTGCCTTTTTAATGTAGATAATGAAGTTAGTGAAAATCAAGCAAAATATTAACTTTAACCCTTTAGCATTTAAACCAGCCATATCTGGCCTGAATTCTCTCACCTCTTTCTGTTCAAACCAGCCATAACTAGCCCCTCATACTGACGTTAAGCTATTATTTTCCAAATAAATATCAAAATCTCGTAGATTTGATATTATGTGAGACTATATCAAATACTGCAAAAATACAATAGTAAATATAGAGTAATGTAAATGCTAAAGGGTTAAATATAACTCTACCCTCTATTTCATCATTGATTATTTTTTCTGTTTTTGCCACATATTTCTGAGTATATATTGTATGTCCTCTGAACAATCAGCTTGAAAATAAGAAAATTAGTCATATTATTACATACCTTCAAATTCTCACTTATTAAAAAAAATTCTATGGAAATCATAGTTAGTGTCTGTCATTAGAAACATAGTAATGAAGGGGTTAGGGAATGGTTGTATGGTTTATAAACTATAATAAGTAAGAGTAGTTTCTTACAGTAAATAACTGCATGAAGTAGATGTGAAATGTGATGTAAGATTTACATATTATCTCCCAATACTCCAGCATCTTAATTACTTAATCACAGTGATTCTATAATGCCATGTGTCAAGCCAAAATATTGATTTTTAGTCTTTCATTTGTTATAAAGACTCATAAAAGTATATAGGGTACCCAGTAAAAAAACACAGATTTTATTACTACCATATTACCATATTCTTTATTATTTTATTATTAGCATATTCTATTTAATTTGATTTATTTTATTATTCTATTTAAGCATACTACAGCTCAGTGAACAGTTCTAATTTCTTGTTTGTTTCTAAAATTTGTTTTGCTTTTAAATACATGTTTTTGGAAAATGTGCAGTCTTTTGTTGGGTATTCTATAGATTCAGAATGAGAATATCCAGAGTTAAAACTAAATAGGAGTGTAAGACAAAGGTTTGGCCATTCAATGGACATTAATGAGTTTATTAAAGTTTTGGTTATGTTCCAAATACTGGAATTTGTCACGAGAGAAGACATTGTTGATGACATCAATGAAATAGAACATAAAACGAAGCCTTCTTATATCTAATATATATACATATACATATATATATATATATATATATATATATATATATATATAAAGAGAGAGAGAGAGAGAGAGAGAGAGAGAGAGAGAGAGAGAGAGAGAGAGAGAGAGAGAGAGAGAGAGAGAAAGCAACAACAATGTAAATTAAACTTTATATATAACTAAAGACTTAAAAGTTAGTTTCTAATAAACTAAATTCGGTTCTTAAATAACCAAATCTTATGGAATCTAATTCTCTGGTACTTTAAAGATTATTATCATTATTAAATTATTTACTTGATTCCAAAGCCAATTTCTTTTTAGGTAAGTATCATGATTCATTCTAAACTCTTTCTTTGCAGTCAGCTTTGCTATTGATCTCACTTCCTAACCATTGTAGCACCAACATGCCAGAAACCACTGCTATTAAAGTGCTGAAATTTAAATCTAAATCTTGCCTTGAAATCATATTACTACATGAAAGATAACATTTCAATTGGTAAGCACTCTTATTAGTGGATTAGCAGTATCAGTAGAGCATTGGACACAATGCTTCGCAGCATAATTACGCCCCTTTACGTTCTGAGTTCAAATCCTGCCTAGATTATCTTTACCTTTCATCTTTATGGGATCGGTAAAATAAAGTACCAGTTACGCGCTGGGGTCAATTTAATCGACTTTCCCCTTCCACTAAAATTGTTGACCTTGTGCCTAAATCATAAACCATTATTATTAGTATTATTTTTTCATTTATCTTGCTTTAAGTTCATACGAGTTATCACCAAGTCACAACCAGTGAGCTCAAGAGACAACAAGGTCCACCATGTTCAAGAAAGAACGCACACACATATGTATATTTAGGTGTTTAGTCTTGTGATGTACTTATATTGATAGAATCTTCCTTAGTGTATGGGCAGTTCCCATTAGTACTATCTTTTGTATTTCTTCTATACGCAGGTTTCCTGGGATTTGGGATAAGTAATCATTAGACCCCTTAGGTATCATTCCTAGAGTGCCTACAACCACTGGTATTGTTTTAGTTCTCAATTTCCACATTTTTCCAATCTCTATCTCCAGGTTTTTATACTTGCTCAATTTTTCAAATGTTTTTATAGATTCATTCTTGCCTATAGGAATTAGCAGGCATACCTTCTTTTTAAAGTCCTTCAGTATTATATCAGGTCTATTTGCATCTATTTTTCGGTCTGTTTGGATGCTAAAGTTCCAAAAAATTGAGATGCAACCTTTTTTAAGTACCAGAAGTGGTTGATGGGGCAGGTCAAAATGCTTACACATTATCCAATGTATGTATTTTGCAGCTCTGTTGTGCCTGTTTAGGTATTCGGCTGGAGCTAAAGGACTGCACATTGAAATTATATGATCAATGGTTTCTGGTTGTTTTTTTAACATACATGGCATAATGGGTTGCATCCATTTTTTATGATGTTGGCTAGATAATTTTTTGTTGGCAGACACTGATCTTGTGCTGATATAATCAGTCTTTCAGTCTCCGATTTCAGTCCAGAGGATGCCAACCACTGATGGGTTAAAGTTTTGTCAACATCAGGATTGTTAGCTCTTATAGGTATTTTCCAACCTTCTTCTTCTTCTTCTTCTTCTTCTTCTTCTTATTATTATTATTATTATTATTATTATTATTATTATTATTATTATTATTATTATTATTATTATTATTATTATTATTATTATTATTCAATGCTATGGTTGACGGAGGCTTGGCTCTGTAAGGTATTGTAAATTTTGACCGCTATAACAATTGTAAATTGTTTAAAACTTTAACCAACTTGTAGACAAAAACACCTTCCTCCTCGTGAGAGGGGTCTTTCTGCCCGTTATTTGGCCCTTCGGGGTCAAATAACCGCTTATTGGGGTTTTGTGCCCAATATTTATTTTAAACAAAAAAAAAAAACATGGCTACGAAAATGAATTTTCATACGTCACTCCCACTCATTCCGTCTTCTTCTTCCTCAATCGTCACTACAGCAGAGAGAAGATTGTCTCTCTCCCTCCCTTCTCTAAATGTGTCTCTCTCCCTCCCTTCTCTTTCGCAAGCGACGCCAGAAAAAAAAATCACGTGCAAAGCGAGCAAGATTTCTCCACGACGACGACGACAACGACGAAAAAGGTGTGCGGGAAATACGAAAACCCATTTCATTCGTCTGACGTCAGGAATAATAGCAGTAGCAGCCGTAATAACAGCAGCAACAGTGACAAGGAAAACAACAGTAGCAACCGCAACAGCATCAGCAGCAGCATAAACAACAACAGCATTAGCAGCAACAACAACAACAGCAGCAGCAACAACAACAACAACCACAGCAACAGCGGCGGCGGCAGTAGTCGTAGTACCTGCAGCAACAACAAAAGTAACAGCAGCTCTGACGACAACAACAACAACAACAACAACAACAGCAGCAAAGAAAAACCAATCTCGTTTGCAGGTATCGCAAAGAACCTGGAAACCATCCTCATAACAAATGAGGAATTAGAGGAAGCGAAGAAGATGGTGACAAAGACTGGACACCGAGCAATCTGCAAGGCAGCCGAAAAAAGTTTTCGAAACTCAACAGCACTCTACGGTCACGTACCGTACAGTAAGTACAAAATCCCGTAGGGTTGAAAGAGCCACAGAGGTCAAATACAAAAAGCCTTGAGGTCTGTGTGGCAACGGAAAACGCACATCACCCGAGGCAAGAAATATGCCACCGTAGACGTACTTTTTGCCACACCCCAGGAGGCAAAGGCTCAATCCTTAGTGACCCTAAGGAGCGAGAAAATTGGTGTTGGTGCTCTCCTACTGCGGGCAAAAAATTATGAGGATCAAACTGACCCACGTCCTCCCCCCCCCCCCCCGGGATGGCCCCTTCTTGGCTGGCCGCGTCTGTCCTCGTCGGAATCGAGGACAAAACAACTGTACTGCAAGTACAGAAAAAAGTAAGAGAAGATTGGGTCGGCACCTCCATTGAGATGTTAATCCAAACCAATCATGAGTGCATCGAAGCTATCCTGGATGTGATAGACTTCGATAACGGCACTCAACTGCCCATAAGTGTTGAGGGCAAACGTCCGAAATGCTTTCGCTGTGGATCGAAGACTCACCTCAGGGCCTTCTGCAACGAGAAGACCCCGAGAAAGGAGAAAACCCCCCTCCTTCCGAAACCGGCTCCACGGCTACCAGAAACAGGACAAGCGGCAACCAGGAACGATAGGTCCGTGGTACCCATACCCACGCCACGGAAATCAAAAACAGCAGCAGCAGTGGAAGTATTAACAACAACAACAGCAATACCAAATGCAGCTGCAACAGAGACTCCAGTGCAAACATCACCAACAACAAAAGTGAAAGAGTGGAGCTGGTACCCCTTCTCGACCTCGCAGAATCAGACATCGAGTGTGAGGTGGGAGAGGGATGGCAAAAGGTCGTAAGAAGGCACACACGCAGAAGCAGCGCATCGTCGCCTTCGAAAAGGGAGGAAAGAAATGAAAAGAGGGTAAAGGCTACTGCAAAGAGACTCACAGCAGCAACACAACCAACACCATCACCACCTACACTAGCACCACCATCACCACCGGCGACAAACCCACCGCCAACAACAACAACACCTTCAACACCACCACCACAAGCACCAACATCGCAAACACAACAAAACACACACACCCAGCAACAACGACAAGAAAATAGCAGAACCACACCCCACCCCCAGAAAAACAAATGCACGGCAATAAATACACACAACAAGAAACTAATGACTTACATAATTGAACACACAGACATTTCACAACACGACTACATAATACCAGCACCAATCAAAACGCCAACTAACATAAGACTGCTAAAAATAGCACAGAAACAATACACAAACATTAAAACGAAATTCCCCAACGCAGTTCGTGATTTCAGAGACCTAGGAGGGACTCTCAATCGAAGAGTATATTCGGACATACTCATAGAAGAGCCGACGACCAGCCGAAGGGACGATTCAACGGTCCCTTCACCAGACGATCAAGTGAAAAGGGATGGAAAAACCATCCCTCCTCTACGAAAAGTACGGTAAGTGGTCTTTCTCATCTTTTCCACTCTATTTTAAACATGACCTCACTCAGAATAGGCAGCATAAATGCGCGTGGCTTGGGGTCGTCATGGAAGCAGGGTCACCTGCTCAACGACCTCAGGTCACTAAACATAGATGTAGTGGCCATCAGCGAGACCAGAATCTCCGAAGCACGGGCCTTCGCACCGATCTTCGGCGGCTACAATGTGTACGCATCTCCCAGCCGTCCTGGATCGGGGGCGGGGAGTGGCTGTGCTTTTTCGGAGAGGTTTGGATCTCGCCATACGGGCCATCTTCCTGGACCCAGAGGGTAAGTTGGTGGTATTGGACGTGACCAGCAGAGAAGGACAAGCTTTCAGGTTAGTGGCCGTCTATGCCCCAACAGGAGCAGGACGGCCTGAATTTTTCCAGCGTCTGGCGATCTTTCTTGGAACGTCCCGCGCTCTAGTGTTAGTGGGCGACTGGAACAGGATCTTAGATGCACGCTGGGATTGTGTGGGGCTAGCGGATAGGGGAGGAGGGTGCAAGAGCCTCACCAACCTGCTCAGGCGTTTTGAACTGTCTGACAGGTACCGATTGGATTTCCCGAATGTGTCAATGTGGACTTGACCAAACCGCATCGGGTCATCCAGATCATATCTAGATAGAGTATTTTGTAGGAAAATAGATAGGTCTAGCGTAGGCTGTCCACAATTCAAGATAATCAGCTACACGGACCACAAATTCGTGATCTGTGTGCTTCATAGATAAGGACCCGGCTACTGGAATCTAAATGCGTCCTTACCAGCGTGCAAGGCCTACAGAGACCGGATTAGCGAACTAGTTAAGCGGGCGTTGACGGGGGCCATTGTCAACAACAAGTGGTGGTTTGCTCTAAAAAGAGCGATTAGACAGGTGCATGCTACTCGATCCCGAGCAAATGTGTGAAGCTTTTCAACCACACTTTGCTCAGCTGTTCGGGGGCCAGCGGCGGGCCGGATTGAGGGATGGACTTTAGTGTCTACATCGACGGACTGCCGCCACTGAGGCGGAGTGTTGAGAAAAGCTGATAACAGCAACTGAAGTATACGGGAGGCAATGACTGGCTGCACAAGGGGTAAATCGCCTGGTTTGGATGGTCTGCCCTATGAACTTTACGTACAGATGCCAGACTTGTCGGAGGCCTCTTGGCGGACGTCTACTGCAACTGGCAACAGAACGGGAGAATTCCCAGCTCTGTAAGCCAAGGAGCGGTGGCGCTGCTGAGAAAGGATCCGAACAAGGAGGATAACATAGATAATTTCAGGCCCATAACTCTTCTAAACACAGAGTTCAAGATTTTGGCCAAGGTGCTAGCAAAGAAGTTGGCGCTTGTCGTTGGTGGTCTGGTGGGAGAGGCACAGACATGCGCCATTCCAAACAGATCCATTCACGACAACCTCCACCTCATGCGATACATCGTGGAGAGGGTAGCTAGGGAACCTCGCACGGGGGGGGGGGGGGTCTTTGATCAATTTAGATCAGTCGAAAGCTTTCGATAGGGTTGACCATCGTTATCTGGCAGCAGTCCTGAGGACGGCTGGCTTTGGGTCGTCTTCAGAGGCTGGATCGCTGCCATGCAGAGCGACATCTGCTCTGTGGTGAGAGTGAACGGTCACCTTTCGGAACCGTCCAACATCATGTGCTCGGTCCACCAAGGATGTCCCCTCTCGTCCCTCTTGTACGTATTGACTCTCGAGCCATTACTGCACAAACTGGAGACGTTGAGGGGGTTCCAGCACGAACTAGGATGTGAAGATCCGTGTCAGCATATGCAGATGATGTCACCGTAGTGGTGTCGAATGCGGTGACAGTAGCAACGATCAATCAGGAAAAGCGGTGGGCCTGCAGCTCCATGCCGTCCAACATCGTCGTCGGGCACTGGACGGACGGACCGGTTAAATTGCTAGGGGTCTGACGAGCAGGGTGGCTTCTCTCAACCACCAATGGGCAGAGAGGAAACTATCCCTGAAAGGTCGAGCGGAGGTGGCGAATGCGTACATCGCGTCTGTCATTCAACTACTGCCTGACCGTTGTGCTTTGTCCTAAGCCTCGCCTGACTGCACTGGACCGTTTGTTCTTTCGCTTTTTGTGGAAGGGACGCGCTCCGATGGTCAGGCGGTCCATCTGCTGTCAACACCTGCTACGTGGAGGGCTAGGCATGCTGTGGATGATGATGCACAGACACGCGCTCAGGCTACGACATCTCCACCTCTTCCTCGACGGTGATCCGGTGTGGTCGCCGTTTGCTAGACGCGTCTTTCCCCAGCTCGTCTCCTTGACGGTGCTGCAGTCCTGGGTCAAGCGAAGACCGAGAGGGAGCGCTTGGAGACTGGAATGTCTTCAGGCGCCAAGGTGGAGTTTCCACCTATCACAGTCAGGCAATGTGATCGGTGGAAACTCCACCTTGGCGTTCTATAGAGGATTAGTGGAGGGGAAGAGCGACGACGTACTTGGGGAAACTCTAGGCCTCGACGAAAATCAACTAGCCAATCTCTTTGGAAGAACTTTCGGGCTGGGGCCTATGGACAACTTCCAGAAATCTCTGACCTGGCAGTGCTACCGAGGAGCTTTGCCAGTCTGGGATAAACTCTACAGGCATGGAGGTGCCGTCAGCCAGGCATGTTCAAGATGCGTGCAGGGTGATGAAACCATCCTGCGTGCACTCGTCCAGTGTCCGAGCATTGCTGACTTGTGGGTTTATGTCGAACACCTGCTGTCGCGTCTAGAACAGATCTGGCTCTCAGCTGAGTCCATCGTGAGGATTGCCCCGCCCTCTTTCTTTAGCCGTGAAGGGCAGGCAGTTTTTCTCTGTCTGGTGGCCATGGCGAAAGAGATAGTATGGTGGACACGTCTGAAAGGGCTGAAGACGAGCACTTACCTCTTCGGTGATGCCCTGATTAACTTTTTCAAATTTCATTTGAAAAGAAAAATCAGGGTAGAGAGGGAAGTGCTCTCATCCCAGCATTTTGTTGAAAGATGGGTGAGAGAGGCAAGAATGGACCTACTCTGAGTATATGCCTGTAAATTGAAGGTGGAAAACTGGGAGAGGACACTTGTCCTGGTGGTCAGGGTGACCGTAGCTTTTGTAATGGGCTTTCTCCACGATGGCCCTTGGAAATCTCCCCCCTATTGGAGAATTTTTCATTGTTCTTTTATTACATCCTCTGTTTTTTTTTTGTTTTTTTTTACATGCAGAAATGCCCATTTGTACCGTCCTGTATTGTCCTGTACTGTCCTTAAAGTCTAATTTGTGTAAACCCTTGTGGTTAATAAAGAAAGCATTATTATTATTCTTGTTGTTCTTTGAGTCTCAGTCATTGATGTTATTTAACTGGAAAGTTTGTTGAAATGAATATCAAGCCGCTACCTGCAGCCTCAGATATTCAGGACGTATTGGAGGGTTCTTGCTGTTCCCAACAAGCATGCCTTTTGAACTGTTCCAAAAAGCGGGGCTGGACTAATTTTCTTCTTCTTATTATTATTATTATTATTATTAAATTGAAAGTTAGTTATTCCACTTAACTTCTCATAATTCTTGATTATTTTGAAAATTAAAACACAAAGATAAAATATACTCCTTAACTCTGTTGGAAATATGGCAGCCTAAAGGTTACATATGATATACATGAAATTCCTCATTGTTTAATATTCTTTATGGGTGCAGATATGGCTGTATAGTTAAGACGTTTGCTTCAATGCTTTTAACATAATCCACTTGAAAACATTCTGACACAGTCTCTAATACAAAAACTCTGTATATTAATGTGCAGTAGAAAGCAGCACATCAAGATATCAAATTATGCTCATAAGTTGTGCTTTCTTCTACTCTCTCCTGCTCTCTAGTTTCTGAAGTCATGCAAAAAGGTCATGCATTGCCATTTTTTCTCTAACTAAATCATGAAAATAAAGTATTAAATAAATTATTTGAACCTAGAAAACATTGGTATCATCTATCATGGTATATTTATCATGACAGAATCTGTCATTACACTGAATCAGTCATTAACTATAATTATAGACTTTTCTAAAATGAGAATTTGCTATTCAAATTTCAAACAGAAAACTGAATTTCATTAACATTAGATTTTAATATATTTGAATCATTATTTTTCTTCAGGTTAGATAGATCAGGTATATACAATTCTTACTATCTGACTGTCTTTATAATTATAATTTCTATTGTCCGTTCTTTTTTTAATTTATTCTTTCTGAGAAATGTTTCAAATAGTTTACTCTTAGTCTTCTTCAACTCCTTTATATTTTACTACTATTTATGCATCACTGTTTTTGCCATTCATTCTATATTTTTCATGATTTTCCTCTACTTGAACTACTTTCTGAATTTTCTTCAATGTAGTCTGGGCTTGGAATATGTATTCATAATACATCATCTTTTTCCCTTCTCTAGGCACATATGACATCTAGATTCTGTCTAGAAAATGCACTCTGTTATAATTATCTTTGTCAATGTCAGTATTCATCAGCTAGGTAACCAATCTCTAAGTCTCAGACTATCAGAATTTCTACAAAATTCTGATTACCTTATCTTATTATTAAGCTCTTTATCATGTCAACTCAGTCAGTCATACCATCAACAACGAAATGCTCTTTTTCTAGTATATATGCCTGCAAAAACAATCTATAATATCAAAATAGATTAAATGTTTCATCTTTTATAATTGTACAATTTATATACCCAAAATCATTCAATAGATAACATATCATCTTCATCATCGTTTAATGCCTATTTTCCCACACTTGCATAGGTTAAATGGAGTTTCTTATAATTTTTCTATTTTAGATAATTTACTTGGATTACCTAGTTTAGCCATGTAACCTTGTGGTTAGGGTGTTGGACATCTTATAGTGTTGTGGGTTTGATTCATGGACCAGGTGGCACATTACATTCTTGAGCAGAATACTTCATTTCACATTGCTTCAGTACACTCAGCTGAAAATAAGTACCAGCAGTAGCTGGGAGCTTAGCCCTGCAATGGACGGGCATCATGTACAGGGAAAAGTCTTGTACACACAGTTACTTAACACTGATTAAAAATGATACCAGGGAGAATCACAGGACTGATGAGCTTGAAGGCTTAGGACAAACTTAACATTTATTTTAACCTAGCTTAAATCGAGAAATGTAAGTTGAAAAATATATTTGTAGTTTCTTATGAATATAAAATGTAATTTAATGTTTATAATTACAATGTTAATGATTTATAGTTCTGCTAATTTACTAATTGTCATTTTTCTAAATGTTTTCTAACAAATGTAAGCTAATTATACATTATTTTCTTCATGTCTATCAAAGGTCTTTTTTATTTTTTAGAATTTAAAACTTTCTTTGCCAGTGGTATATCTAGTACTATACATAACAGAAGTAGCATCATACCTACCCAGTTATTCTATGTTTCTATCTCCTAGTAAACAATGTAGATTTTCTGTAACTTTATAGTTAAAAGATAAATTAACTGAAGATCACTAAACATTGAAATTCTTCAGATGCTTAATCTCTAAAGACACAGACTTTATTAGTCAGAAGTCAGAGACTAAATAATTATGAGAAACTTAAATATATATATATATGTTTTTAAGCTATACACTGTGTTAATATGTGTGTTATTGAAGTATGTATAAAAGTTTTCAGTTGCACTTGTGGAATGTATGATTTATAGAATAATGGATTACATTACAACTTTGCCATTTGAAATTCTATTGATGATTTGGCTACCCTCTTCAACTAATTAGAGATATTTTGGATATATTCAAATAACACAATTACATGAAATGAGTAGGTTATCTTTCATGTAGAAGAAAACATTATAATGCATGCAATAATAATTAAAACAGTGTTGATTTTATGAATATGCTTACTATTTATTCATTAGTGTTTAATAACAGCAAAATTGATGTTTCAAATTTCAGTAATATTCTATACAATAGAATCTATAAAGATGAAGATATATCTGATGTGTTCTACTTAATAAATTTCACTGACCCTAATCAGTAGTTATATGGAAATGAATAAATAATCTTTAGTGAAGTAGGGAAATAAATCTTCTTTCTCATAATAACATCCAACACTGATGTTTGAGTCAAAAGGTTATTTTGCTAACATTCTTCTCCTCACCTTTTATACTGAGGTCAAATAAGTGAAATCATCTCCAAGAATTGGATATACATTCCCCTCTACTTTCTCCAAAATCTATACTCTCATGCTTTTGTCAATAGTGTTAAGATATAAAGTTAGTATTATCTCCAATAAATACACAGGGTTTGATTTTTCGCCGCATTTATCAACCTTGTCACCCTCATATATAATATTGACAAAATAAGTCTGTTTTATTCCTTCTAGAGGAAATTGAATAATGATTGATGAGATATTTTCAAATCTTTTCATGTCATAAGTTCAAATATTGTCTAGTAATAAGAATTTTAAGGGTCTGTTGGTTTATAATACAAAAATAGTCTTCTTAGAAATGCTCTGAATATCTTCTCTTTGAAATATTTCTGTTGGTGTCTATTCTAATATATAGAATACCATCTGAATCTAGTGATATGATAAATTATCTGTTTATTAACTAAACCAGATTGTATACTATATCAATAGACCCACAAGGAAATAGTAACTTAAATCCGCATTACTAGGTTATCGTTTTCTCAGAATTACATTATCTGTTGATATCTATAAAAGAGCATGTGACACATTAACATATGCACATATCTCATATCCAAAAGATACAATTAAACTCTAAGATTAAATCATTCTTCTACATTAGTTCAAGTTAATGAATTAATAGCTCAAACTAATGCCATTATTATGATACACCAGTTCCATATTATTATTATGTACACATAAGTCAATGTGATCGTTTGAAATTCTAGAAATATCAGCCAAATTTCCCTTCATTAATGGGATTACCATGCTATTATCTTAAAAAAGGACACATTGGATAATGTAGTTCAGTATACATTATACTCCAACAAAAAAGAAAGAATGTAGTGATCATACGTCTGCTCGGTCAGGGTTGACTCACAGCTAAAAAAAACAACAGGAACAATGAACACACAGAACTCTTGCTAAGGAATATATGAACAGTAAAATCAAAGGAAAGTCATGTTGGTCTGTTGGCAACAATTATTTCATTGGAAAATTTGTAGCAGGGTTCAGCGATTTCAGTGGTGAGCGCTGTGCTCTCCAACTGGTCCATGTATATGATGGCCAGCTGGTTGAAGATCTGAGGTTGAACTTGTACTACAATTGCAAGGAGGACTTATTTCCAAGCCAAACTTTGTAGGCCTCCTTCTTTGCTCGGATGGCATCTTTGACCTCTTGATTGAACCAACAGGTCCTCCTGCCATCCAGCACCACACCAAGCCTCTTTCCAAGACAAAACAAACAAGCTCGTTTGTTTTGTCTTGGACTGAAATATCATGCTAAAATACACTGGGTAAAACATTACTTTGCTTTGTTTCATTTGTCATCATTTGCCCTCATCAGTAGGGAAATACTAATAGGTGAGCATAACAATTGAACTTTGTAGGGTAGGATGTAAACCTCATGTCAATACTGTAGCATGGGAAATAGTCTATATAAGATACTATGCTTCTGTTCAGACATGAAACAGTATATTTGTTTCTCATATCTTGATTTATCATCATTATTTGCCTTTCATCCTTACGGGGTCGATAAAATAAAGTACCAGTAATGAACTGGGTAATTATTATCATCATCACCATCACTGTTTTATGTCCATTCTTCCATGCTGGCATGGCTTAGACAAGTTATCCTGTTGTGGGCAATGCTAGATCAAGTGACCATGCCTTGCTTATACAGAACTGATTTGGGCTTAGTTTCTACAGCTGGATGACCTTCCTAATGCCAATCCCATTTACAGTGTGGAATGGGTGCTTGATATCGTGACACTTACACGACCCCTTTACAGTGTGGGCTGGGTGCTTTTGTCCTGATGCTTACACGATCCCTACACAGTGGGATATATATGCTTCAGCTGCGACATGTGCATGTGGGAAGTTGGGTCTTCTGTATTACTGCATAACACCAGAGATCTCGGTCCTGTGTCATCACCTTTGAAAGGTGCAATTGTGGAATATCAGCTTTTAAACAAATCAATATCATATATGCAACGAAAAAAATGAACATCACAAATTCTTAGTTACCTCACTGGCAAAGCTGTTGCTTTGTTCATAAGTCTGAAATATATATGATAGGACTGACAATAAAAAAAGATATATGCTTGAAGAATACTGGGAATTGGAGTAAATGCTGTGTGTATCTGGTTTAGAATAAGAACACTGTATCCTTACATGTTGTAGGAGGTGACTAGAAGAATTGGCACCAGAAAGGACATACAGCCATAAAACACATCCATAGAAAGGATCCCATGATAGATAATGAATTTATTATGGGCCTGCAAGGCCCACCCCTACTTTAGCAGGAAGAACTGGCCTTCATATGTTTGTTGAGGTTGTTTCTATGTAAAGAGGAGAATGAACATCTCATATTCTCACTTATTGTTCTGATATATCTGCTGCTTTTTTCCTAAGCTAGAAATAAATATGGTTGAATCAACAATCAAAAACACATTTTTCTAAAGAATACTAAAAAACTGGATAAAATGTTGTCAATATAAAAAGAAAAAGAATTTAAATCATAAAAAATTGTTTTTTTAATACCAACCATCCTTGATATTCACTGAACTTTCTCAGGCTTGTTACTGTTTCTGTAAACAGCCATCTCTTTTGTCCATAGGGTGTTAGACAATGGCTGAGATTACTTTTGATAGGCTAAGATTAAAAGAAATCTGGCATAAATTACATTCTTCGGATACAGAAAATGCTGTTTCATGGTTAACATTTCAAAATAAACAAAGATGTTGCATTCGTTCATTTTCTTTTTAGGTATGCATATGCATACCCCACCCCACATAATACACACATGCACACACACACAAATATATATATATATATATATATATATATATATATATATATATATATATATATAAATATATATGTATGTATGTATGTATGTACATATATATATACATATATATGTATATATATATATAAAGATACCCCTCTGTATATGCATGCATATATAATGTGTGTATTTATACATGTTTGTGTATGTGGAGTATATATATATATATATATATATGTATATATATATGTCATCATCATCATCGTTTAACGTCCATCTTTCATGCAAGCATGGGTTAGACGTATATATATATATATATATATATATATATATATATGTACATACATACATATATATATACATATATATATATATAGGATCGCAGATAACAATATATGTTACACATATGTGTGAGGATATATTTACATATACAAATACGTGCATCTGCCTCATGCATATTTGTATAGGCACATATGTTCATGTGTATGTGTGTGCATGCATGTTTATGTATATGGAGAATATATATATATGTATATATACACAGAAATATCCACGGTTAGTTGTGGGGTCTAGTCTGCATGAAGAAATCAATGTAATCCATATGTTGAAAATGTTGTAGGTTAAAATAAATCCTGGAAAACAATAAAACATCAAAAGGAAAAAACTCATGATATAAGTTAAAACAATGAAATAAAAATTCAAGTCATTAGGAATATACTTCACTGCTTTACGATCGGGTGACGATATACACGTAGGTAAATATATTCCTTAATTGATATTTTGTAACTAACCTTACATAGATCGATAACAAAATATGCGTATGATGTATTATCACCTAGAAACGATCGTAAAGTATATTCCTAATGACTTGAATTTTTATTTCATTGTTTTAACTTATACTTGCAAGCAGGGAAAAACGGACGTAAAATGAAATGAAATGAAAATATATATATGCCTCTCCAAGAAAATATTTACATGCCCCAGCATGGCCTCAGCGGGATGGCTGAAACAGGTAAAAGAGTAATATTCACACACACACATATATGTATATATATATATAAAGATACCCCTCTGTATATGCATGCATATATAATGTGTGTGTTTATGCATGTTTGTGTATGTGGAGTATGTTTATATATATGTGTGTGTGTATATATATATATATATATGTATAAACCCATGCAAGCGTGGAAGATTGACGTTAAACGATGATGATGATGATGATGATGATGATGATGATGATGTCATCATCATCATCGTTTAACGTCCATCTTTCACGCTAGCATGGGTTAGATATATATATATGTATATATATCCAGGGAGTGTAACGTGAAGTTACTGTAGGTTCACCCAATATATATATAAAGATATATAAATATATCCCTCTGTATATGCATGCATATATGTGTGTGTGTATGCATGTTTGTGTATGTGGAGAATATATATATATCATCATCATCATCATCGTTTAACGTCCATCTTCCACGCTTGCATGGGTCTGGACGGGAGTTTTCCCACTTGAGGCAAGAGTGGTTGTCTTGCTCACATAGGACTGTCTGGCGGGTTTTCTATGGCTGGATGCCCTTCCTAACACCAACCACGTTTACAGTGTGGACTGGGAGGTTTTTACCGTGTTACCTACATCGCCACATTACAGCGTGGACTGAGTGTTTTTTGTCGTGATACCTACACGACCTCATTTGTTTAGGACTGAATGTTGTGGCACCAACATAACTTTACATTGAAAGGGGTGGTGTGGATGAGGGTGAGGGTAGTTGGCTGGGAGTGTATTTTTGTTAAAGGTGCCTACTAACTGTAGTAGGTTTCACTTTGTACTTAGGTAAGGCGGGTCTTCTGTATTACTGCGTAGTGCCAAAGATCTCAGTCCAGTGACATTGTCTTGGAGAGATGTAAGTGTGTGAGGTCGGAATTTATCAAGTCGTCCCAGGTTTTTCTGGGTCTGCCTACTCCGTGGCTACCATCTATTTTGATCGCCCTGCACTTTTTTATACAGCTGTTGTCTTTCATGCGTATCACATGACCATACCAACGTAGTCTTCTCTCGAGTAAACAGCATCTGATCCCTCATATTCCTAATTTCTCACTTAGTTAATTTATGCTTTGTCGTTCACGTATATTACTATTACACATCCAACGGAGCATGCAAGCTTCGTTCCTCTCCAGTCTGCGTATATCCTCTGCACACAATGCCCAGGTCTCACTGCCATGTAACATTGATGTTCGTATGCAGGCATCATACAGCCTGCCTTTCATTTTTAGAGAGAAACCTTTAGCGGCCAATAGTGTTATAAGCTCTCTGAACTTTTTCCATCCCATTCTGACTCTAGCTACTGTACTTTCAGAGCACCCTCCACCACTGCTGATTTTGTCACCCAGGTAACGGAAGGTGTCCACTATTTCTATAGAACCATCTGTGCAATGGAATGAGCTAGTATTCTGTGGGCACTTGCTGCTACTTATTGCACCTGAGCACCGGCCACATATAAAATCTATATTCTTAGTTAGCTTACCTGTGATCCCACTACATCTTTTATGCACCCATACTTTGCATTTGGGACATAAAATGGAGTTTCTGCCTACTCCTTTCCTACACACTGAGCATGGCCAATTCCCAGATGGGACCAGTGCCCTATTTTCCTTCCTACATACTATAACTTTAGTCTTAGACAGGTTAATTTTAAGGCCTTTTGATTCTAGGCCATGCTTCCATGTTTGGAATTTCTTCTCTAGTTCAGCCATTGATTCAGCTATGAGCGTTAGATCATCTGCGTATAGGAGTTCCCATGGGCAGCCGGTCTTGAACTCCTCTGTTATAGGCTGAAGGGCAATAATAAATAGGAGGGGGCAAAGGACGGAGCCCTGATGAACACCAACTTTTACGCTAAACTCTTCACTATATTCGTTGTTAATTCTAACCTTGCTGACTGTTTCTTTATACATGGCTTGTATAGCTCTCACAAGCCATTCATCAACACCTAGTTTTCTGAGAGCCCACCAGATAATGGGGTGTGGGACTCTGTCAAAGGCTTTCTCCAAGTCAACAAAAGCTAAGTATATGAGTTTACTTTTAGCTAGGTACTTCTCCTGTAGTTGCCGTACAATGAAAAGAGCGTCTGTGGTACTTTTACCTGACACAAACCCGAACTTAATTTCATCTAGATCAATTCTCTCTCTGATTAGTTGCGCTATTACTTTTTCTGTGACCTTCATGACCTGGTCAATTAATGCCTCTATAGTTTCCCCTATCTAGGGCATCTCCCTTGTAGCAGTTAATGATGATGCTGCTATGCCAGTCCTTCGGTACGACCCCATTCTATATGACTTGGTTTACTATCCGGGTGACCATAGTGTGTCCCACCATTCCAGATGCTTTCAGCATTTCAGCAATTATTTCCGAAGGCCCAGCCGCCTTGTCTGTCTTCATATCTTTTATTGCCTTACTTATTATACTACCTTCAACTTGCACTGCTGGTCCCTCTATAGGATCGATGTGGGGGAGGCTGTCTTTCTCCCATTTATTCTCCTCATTTAGTAGTCTCTCGTAGTGACACTTCCAAGCTACCTTCTTATCAGCGTCGGTGATGGCAAGTACGCCATCATCATTAAGTACACACTTCTCCCCGACAATATCACGGTTTTCCTAGACACGTTGCCTAGCAATCCTGAACACCTCACGTTTTTGGTCCTCGTGTTGTAGAACATGCTTGAAATTTCTTTCCTCTGCTTCCCTTCTTGTGAAGTACACTTGTCTCCTAGCTTCCCTCCTGGCCACTTGATAGTCTTCTCTACTTCCCCCATCCCGCCATACTTTCCAAGCCTGCTTTTTAACCTTGATTGACTCCTCCACCAAGTTACTCTCCTCCTGCCTATAGGCCTCCTCCAGCCACAGACTTCATCTGTCGCCTTCAGCAGGTTAGCTTTCAGGAATTCCCACTGTTCCTCTATATTGTACGACTCTAATTGCTCTTCCTCACTGTCAAAAGCATCAAGTAATATGCTTTTAAATTTATTACTGGCTGTGGGGTCCTTTAGCTTTCATATTTTTCTCCTGAGGATAGTCCTCCTCTGTTGTCGAGTACATCTCGTCCTGACTATGAGGTTGCTGACTATGAGTCTATGTTTGGAGGTGCATTCTTCATGAGGGAGGGATTTAGTGTTTACAATAGACACTCTGTCACATCTTCTGGTAAGGATATAATCTATCTGACTGGCGTGTTCCCCTGATCTATAGGTGATCAGGTGATTGTCTCGTTTTTTGAAGTTAGTGTTACAGATAGTTAGGTTATTTGCATCACAGAATTCTAGGATTCTGGAGCCTTCCTCATTTCTAGTACCAAACCCATAGCCTATATATATAGTATAGTATATATATATATACACACACACACACATGCAGACATATATATATATATATATATATAGAGAGAGAGAGAGAGAGAGACATACCTCTGTATATGCATGCATATATAATGTATGTGTGTGTGCATACATGCATATGTGTGTTTATTCTAATATACATACATGTATATGTACACACCGATACAGTGAAAGCTAGATAGATTGATAAATAGCTACAAATGCAAGTCTGTGATATTTTACTTGTTTTATTGTTTGCCTTCTCTCCAAATTATTTGCCTCAAATTCTTTCATGCAACTGCTACTCCACTCTACACAAGTGACTATCTTCCTTACAGTCTAGTTACAATAAGAAGGATATCCAGCAACTGTAGTTCAGAGAGAAAAAAATGAGCTGTTGTCTAAGGTTATTTGGCACTGGAACAATTGAATGCACACAAATATATGGTTTTTGTAGAGAACATTTAGAATTGTCTTGTTTTCTGGCAAATAGATTCAGATAACACGAAAGCTATGTCAAATCATCAAATTATTATTAAAAAGAGAAATAGCATAGGAAGTAGGAAGGCGGAAAAAATGTATTGTCACAGATATTTGTGGAAGATTTTCAGAATGAAGTACTAGAAATAAATATTCATTTGCAAGTATGCTTCTACAGTTTTTTTTAATTTTTAATTACAAATCTTAACCTTTCCAGTACCACAGTGTTCAAATGTTCTTTTTTTTTTTCCTTTCCATAAAGCTTACAGTAGTTCCAAAATTCAGAGATTATAGAACTATGCTCTCTTAAAACTGTTTTAAAGGTGAATCTTTTAGAAACTCCATAAGTGATTGTATACCTTTCTTTGGATTCCATTACTATTGCTGTAAAAAACATATTTCGGTTTATATATCCTTTTATCTGACAGCCAGTACAACAAATCAGTTTGTTGTCTTTGATTGATTCTGTTTTCTTTACTTTATTTTTATTACCTTATTCCATAAAGTAACAACTATAATTGTGGCTTGTAAAAGTAACACCGGAATTGAATGAACAAAGGAGAATATTATTTCTGTTAAATATTTAAAGTAACTTGTCAAAGGTTTATAATTAGTCAGAAAGCCTGACTAGAATAGCTGTAAGCATCAAACCTTTGTGTATTAATGAGTCCTTCTAATTAATGAAGAGTGTCCCTAAAATGAACAGAAATTTTGCTGCAGGAAATAATTTTAATATTTTATTACAGAAAATGTAAGGAAATATAAGAAATCAATAATTTACAGAAGAAAGATATCATTAAAAATTGCTAGAATCAAGTTTCATTCAACCAGCCTTTGTTTTCAATATCTGAGTGATAACCATCAGCCTGTCTTTCTGATGTACATTAAATTGTGCTGATGGTTAACAACTTAACATTTGACTCAACGTTTTCATATAATTATATCATTTCTTTGTTCAAATAAATACTACATATCTGAAAAGACACTGTGTTGATTAGAATTGCTTTGATCGAGCATTTCTTTAATGAAAGACATTCCAGCCATGAGTATCCCATATGATTATATCGTCTATGGCAGCAGATTTAATCCAATCCCTTTTAATCAATTGTCTTCAACAGTAGTCACAAATTCATTAAATTGAATAATGATTTGTGAGAGGAATTAAGTAGATATATATAGAAATAGTGCAGAAACTAGTTATAGTGTGTGTGTATATAAATGTATAAATATGTATGTATATGTCATCATCATCATCATCATCACCGTTTTACGTCCGTTCTTCCACGCTAGCATGGGTTAGAAGGGTTGTCCTGTTGTGGGCAGTGTCTGGTTGGCTGACCAAGCCTTGCTCATACAGGAACTGATTTGGCTTGATTTCTACAGCTGGATGCCCTTCCTAACACCAACCTCATTTACAGTGAGTGCTGGGTGCTTTTTCGTGGCGCCTACACGTCCACTTTACAGTGTGGGCTGGGTGCTTTTTTGCCATGGCACCTCCACGACCACCTTGCAGTTGGAGGTGTGGGGGCATATTGTCTATATGCTTCAGCTTGTACCCATGGGAGGTCGGGTACTCTGTATTACTGCGTGATGCCAGAGGTCACGGTCATGTGTCATCGCCTCTGAGAGGTGTAATTGGGTAAGCTCGGCTTTTATCACCTCATCCCTGGTCTTCTTGGATCTCCCCACTCCGCGGTTTCCATCGACTTCTAGTGCTCTGCACCTTTTTATGCAGCTGTCATCCTTCATACACATCACATGTCCATACCAATGCAACCGCCTCTCCTGCACACAGCGTTTAATTCCTCTTATGCTCAGTCTCTCTCTCAATTCATTTATGCTTTGTCGTTCACGTATATTACTATTACATATCAATCGGAGCGTGCAGGCTTCGTTTCTCTCTAATCTACATAAGTCTTCCACCTTCAGCGCCCAGGTCTCACTACCATGTAACATTGCTGTTACACGCATCATAGTCTGCCTTTCATTTTGAGGGAGAAGCCTTTCATTTTGAGGGAGAAGCCTTTTGCAGCTAGCAGTGGTAGTAGTTCCCTGAACTTCTTCCATCCCGTTCTTACCCTAGTTATTGTAATTTCTGAACACCCACCTCCGCTGCTAATTTGGCCACCTAGGTAGCAGAAGCTGTCTACTGTCTCTACAGAGCCCTCCCAGAGATTGGTGGTACTTGTTTCTTGTGGCTGTTTGCTGCTTGCTGTCCCAGTACAGCTGCTGCATGTGAAGCCTACATTCTTAATTAAGCTTCTTGAGATCCCGCTACATCTCTTGTGTACCCATTGTTTGCATTTGGGGCAGAGAATGGAGTTCCTACCTACACCTTTCCTACATACTGAGCAAGGCCATTTCTCTGAGGGGATCTGGGTTCTGTTTTCTACTCTATTTACAAGGACCTTAGTCTTTGTCATGTTGACTTTGAGACCCTTTCTTTCTAGTCCCTGCTTCCAAGTTTGGAATTTCTTCTCTAGTTCTACCATAGATTCAGCTATAAGTGCGAGGTCATCAGCATACAGGAGTTCCCATGGGCATCCGGTCTTAAACTCCTCCATTATTGCCTGCAGGACTATGATGAACAGGAGAGGGCTTAGAACAGAGTCCTGGTGGACCCCAACCTGTACGCTAAATTCCTCGCTATACTCATTGCTAATCCTATCTTTGCTGACTGCTCCCCTATACATGGCTTGTACAGCTTTCACAAGCCATTCATCTACTCCTAGTATTCTAAGAGCCCACCAGATTACAGCACGTGGAACTCTGTCAAAGGCTTTCTCGAGTTCAATGAATGCCAGGTAGAGTGGCTTACTTTTAGCTATATATGTATGGGAGGGCTCTGTAGAGACAGTAGACATATACATACATACATAGCTAAAAGTAAGCATCATGGAAGAATCCAAACCTCGGTTTGGAGGAAACAATTGTAAGCAAATACATGATTTAAACTGAACTTTGATTCATGTAATTTCTATATAACTGCTCTGTAAAACAACTGATGTTATTACATTGAGCTAGTTATCTTACTGGTAATAAGATAGTAATGAATTACTGTCTTTCACTATTTAGGGTTTAAAATATATATAACTATATAAGGTTTTATTATATACATAACCATAAATAGTATCCTTAATACTATATATATATATATATATTTATTAAAATAACAGATTAAAGTTTAAGCAAAGAATCGCTGCTTTCCCCCTTAACGGGATCTTCTGAAACTAACAAAGTCAATCTGTAAACGCAGAAGTGGATATTTCAAAAAACGTTGCAACAGGAGGAAGACAGGAAGACGATACTTTGGTTCGTGGAAATGTTCCCTAGCAAAGAACGGGAAAAAACGAATATAATACGTCATTAATAGGAACGGTGAAAAACAATTTCGCAAAACTCCCGTATACACATAACCAAACCATATGCACCAGAATATATAAAATTATACGCCATAACATATACAATCAAATATACGTACGAGAAAGTATACGTACCTTTACTTAAACTTTAATCTGTTATTTTATTAAATATTTGTTCTACGGTTCTTATATATTTGATATATATTTATCCTTATCGAGCCCTCTTTGGATTTTAGTCTTCAAATTTATTATTATTACTATATATATATATATATATATATATATATATATATATATATATATATATATATATATATATATACACACATATATATATATATATATATATATATATATATATATATATATATATATATATATATATATATACACATATATATATATATATACATATATATATATATATATATATATATATATATATATATATATATATATGTATATGTATGTATATATATGTAGGTATGCGTATATATATATACGCATATATACAGGGTGCGGACGATATCTGTTCGCAAGATTACTGTCAAGGGAAAAATAACACTAGTTTTATTTTTTAAGATTTATTTATCAAACTTGGGTCAGTTTGTCTTCATGACTTGTTCTTTCGATCTCACTTGATAAACCCACCATTAGCTTTGATGACGGCCTCAAGGCGGCCTCGGAACCGGCTATAGGCCTTCGTCACTGTCCCCCGACATAGGCCCCTAAAGTTACTTGTGATCCTGGCCTTCAGATCGCCTTTCGTATTGCAGCTAGATCTATTGGTGTCTTTTTCCACTGCGCCCCACACAAAGAAGTCAAGGTGGTTGCAGTCAGGCAAGCTGGGAGGCCAGATGTCAGGTGAAGTGTGGTCGACGAAGTTCTCTGACAGCCAGGCTTGGGTCTTTCAGCTGGTATGGCAGGGCGCTGAGTCTTGCTGCCACACATACGGCCTACCTGCAGCTACCTGGTCGATCCAGGGCTTTACTACCTTGCTCAGAAGGCGGATGTAGCCATCAGTGTTCAGCTTGAGGCCCTCGGAACAAGTGAGGTGGCATGACGTCACCTTGACTGCTGACGACACCTAAGACCAATGTTGTCGCTGGAAACTTTGTCTGCATGATTCTGGGCACGTCTTTGGGTGAGACAGCGAGCCACCTGTTGTTCTGGGAGTTGATCTTCTGGTCTTATCTGTCCTCCCGGCGCGGATTCCAAGAAGAACTCCGTGTCTCTTCCACAAATTTGGGGGTTCAAAATCATTCATAATCAATTATTCTGAAAATAAATAATGGAAATATAGTCACTGTTTTTATGAAGACAAGAGTGACAATAGGAAAGAACAAGAAAGGAAAGTGGCAATAAACAGAAAACAAATAACCATGGCTACTACTGTTGGCACTGCTGCAATACCATCTCTTACCAAAATTTCAAATGGAGTCACTGCCTCAATTCAGTGCCACGAACACCAGGAGCTGGTAATGAAAAGAAATGAGAAACTGGAAGTTCTCTTTTTGCAGTACAGAACTAGCAATATAGCTCCGAGCACGGGGAAAAGTGAGAAATAATTATAGATGAGAACAAGGAAAAGATAACAGGCTAAAATAAATAGAATAATTCTAGACCACACAAAGATACCACACAAAATGAAACTTATGCTCAGGAGAACCTCAGCTTCATAGCTGCTCAAATAAAAACTAGGACTTATTGAATCTGTGGAGGAAGATACAGGATGACAAGAGAAATGCTGTGCTGGCCTAATGGTATGTGTGTTGGATTTATGATCATGTCATGAGTTCAGTTCCTGGATTGGGTTTTGTGTGGTGTTCTTGAACAAAACATTTCATTTTACGTTGTTCCAGTATACTCAACTGAAAATGAGCACTGGCAATAGCTGGGGGTTTAAATCTGCGATGGACTGACATCCCGTCCAGGAGCAGATTTTATACACTCAGTCACTTAATGCTATGGAAACCGGGCACAAGACAAACTTTAGACAAGGAGAAGATAAAGAAAAAATTATAAATGGCTGGTGAAAATAGTTAAAGGATCACTACGACAAGAATACAGGACACTTAATGTTTCAGTTATGATCAAAGATGTTCAGTGGCGGTTTGTTTCTGTGGATCTGGCTTGCAGCTGATTGTAAAAGGAAATAGTTAGAATTATGGAGATGCTCTGATCCTACGTTTTTGTACTAAAAATGTTAATATATTGTATAACAGATTTTTACCAACCCTCTGTGTGTTTATATATATATATATAAAAAAAAGTGCAGGGCGATCAAAATTGACGGAAGTTACGGAGTAGGCAGACCCAGAAAAACCTGGGACGATTTGATAAATTCCGACCTTACACACACCTCTCTAAGACAATGTCACTGGACCAAGATCTTTGGCGCTATGCAGTAATACAGTACAAAGCAAAACCTACATTCAGTAGGCACCTCTTAATCAAATATACACCCGCCTCCCACTACCCAAACTCCCCCACCCCCATCAACACCACCCCTTTCTCTGTAAAGTTATGTTGGTTCCACAACATTCAGTCCTAAATAAATGAGGTCGTGTACGTGTCATGACAAAAACACACACAGTCCACGCTGTAATGTGGCCGTGTAGGTAACACGGTAAAAACCACCCAGTCTACACTGTAAACGTGGTTGGTGTTAGAAAGGGCATCCAGTCGTAGAAAACCTGCCAGACAGTCCTATGCGAGCGAGACGACCAATCTTGCCTCAAGTAGGACAATTCCCGTCTAAACCCATGCTAGCATGGAAGATAGACGTTAAACGATGATGATGATGATGATGATATATATATATATATATATATATATATATATATATATATATATATATATATATATATAAGTAGAAGGGATATATAATTTGTTGGAAATCCAACAAATATAAATGTTTATAACTGATTCAGAGCACTCGACAAATTTCTGGAGTAATATACAATGATATTAAATAAATGGAAACTATATTTATAGAACCATATTTATTCTATTATATTTATTTCAAGGGTACCAAAAAACTTTAGTACGCTTTCATCAAATAAAATACAAAGAGGTTTTTATAAATTTTGACATAGCCAAGGAAAATCATACCTTATCAGTTGAATATTCCTTGGGTACTATTGTATTTTATCTGATGAAAGCGTACCAAAGTTTTTTGGTACCCTTGAAATATATATAATAGAATAAATTTGGTTTTATAAATATAGTTTCCATTTATTTAATATCATTGTATATATATATATATATATTATATATATATATATATTGAGTTAGCAATAGAAGCTTTTGCCATATTTTGACTAAAAGAAATTAGCCTGATAGTGGGGTTTAAAACCCTCTAAATGGCAAAGGATGAGTATTGACATACATTGGAGTCGAACCCACATTTTTGGTTATCTAGACCACACCATCCATCTCTTTCCATTCAAATTAGAAACTATATATATATATATATTTATATATATATATATATAGTAATAATAATAAATTTGAAGACTAAAATCCAAAGAGGGCTCGATAAGGATAAATATATATCAAATATATAAGAACCGTAGAGCAAAAATTTATTAAAATAACAGATTAAAGTTTAAGCAAAGAATCGCTGCTTTCACCCTTAACAGGATCTTCTGAAACTAACAAAGTCAATCTGTAAACGCAGAAGTGGATATTTCAAAAAACGTTGCAACAGGAGGAAGACAGGAAGACGATACTTTGGTTCGTGGAAACGTTCCCTGGCAAAGAACGTGAAAAAACGAATATAATACGTCATTAATAGGAGCGGTGAAAAACAATTACACGCAAAGACAGAACCACGTTTATGGTATAAAAGAAGTTGTAGACTAATATTCTCTTAGATGGTTCATAGAGACGTTCTCTGGCAATGAACGGAAAAAAACGAAGATAATACGTCATACGTGGAGAACAATTGCACGCAAAGACAAAACCACGTAAATGGTATAGCTGAAGTCGTAGACTAAAATTCTAACTAGGAAACCGAATGATTCTCCGCTTCAGAGTTAAAAATAAAGTAAATAAAATACAATACAGAGGTAATTGAAATTAAATATATACATACACGCATCCAAATACGTACATACACAAGCATACGCGAAAACACTCGCCATAGATATACAAAACCACGCAATATACACATGTGTGTGTGTGTGTGCGTGTATACAAATAAATAACTAATTAAATAAACGTATATAAATAAATAAATACGTATATAACAAGCGCACACACATACCTACATGTAAATACACAAATGTTCGGAGACGTAAGTCAACCAAAACATGAAGTACACATATACACACACCCAACATACGTACGAACGCGCATACTCACACAGACGCAAAACTCACGTATACACATAACCAAAAGCATATGTACCAGAATATATAAAAATATACGCCATAACATATACAATCAAATATACGTACGAGAACGTATACGTACCTTCACAAAACATACAGGTAATATATACTTACCTATGCAAATAAGTAATGGTATAAACATAACATATACTTAGCTACCACATCAAGACGTAAAATATCCACGTATAGATCGTACTATCCGTTAGGGTTTAATATGGGGCTGTAATACAGGAAATTTTTGTGCAATTTATGTTTACAAGCCGAAATTGCCTCAGATTTTTTGTTTAAGATGTGGTCTGTGGCGTAGAGTATTTCCAGGCCTCAGCGGCGCAGAGATCACATGGTCTTTTATTTCCGTTATACGATCTAGCCCTAGCTAGGATCTCCCAGTGTAACGTATATTGGGTGTGGTTGTCTTTTAGACTCCAGATATAAGCTGAAAGTGACGTCATATTCCTTCTTAGAGGGTAACGAAAAGAATGGGTATCCATGTAAAGGCGCTGCTTGAATCTATTGGCGGTTAACCCTGTGTAGGCCCTACGGGACGTGGGTGTTTCAACCTTACATTTGTAGACAATGTTACTAGAGAGGCATTTCAGGGATAGAGGGCAATCGACACGATTCGTACAATTACAGTTAGTACTAACTACAGGGTTGCACGTGTTCCTACGGCTAGGTAGTTTAGCTAAATTTGAAGCTGTGATGTTATGTGCAAGGTTAGCAGTCGTAGAGTAAGAAATTTTAATAGTATTTCTATTAAAAATTTTACTATATTTATGTGTAGGGGGAAAATGCTTCGTAATAAGGGATAGAAAGATCTTAGCTAATGGTGTGGCCACCTCCATATTATATGGTGGGTTATACCATATAATGCGACGGGATCTATTTCTTCTATGTCTATTCTCGTACTCTGTATATGCTACCTTATCGACAAATCCACTCCGAGCAAGAGCTTCATTGTAATAAGCGGAATGGTCGTTGAAAATATGCTCCTTAGTAGATAGACGGGAAAGCCTCAACGAAACGTTTCTTACCAGGTTCTTGGTTATGCTGGCAGGATGGTTGGAATGCTTACTTATGTAATTAAGCGTATCATTCGGCTTTCTATACGGGTTCTGTCTTTGCGTGTAATTGTTTTTCACCGCTCCTATTAATGACGTATTATATTCCTTTTTTCACGTTCTTTGCCAGGGAACGTTTCCACGAACCAAAGTATCTTCTTCCTGTCTTCCTCCGGTTGCAACGTTTTTTGAAATATCCACTTCTGCGTTTACAGATTGACTTTGTTAGTTTCAGAAGATCCCGTTAAGGGTGAAAGCAGCGATTCTTTGCTTAAACATTAATCTGTTATTTTAATAAATATATATATATATTTATTAAAATATATATATTTGCTCTAGGGTTTTTATATATTTGATATATATTTATCCTTATTGAGCCCTCTTTGGATTTTAGTCTTCACATTTATTATTGTTATTATTATTATTATTATTATTATTATTATTATTATTATTATTATTATTATTATTATTAGAGTTGCATTTATCTTGCTTTATGTTCATACGAGTTATCACCAGGTCACAACCAGTGTCCTCAAGAGACAACACGGTCCGCCATGTTCAAGAAAGAACATACATACACACACATGCGTCTTTAGTTGTTTAGACTTGTGATGTACTTATATTGACAGAATCTTCCTTAGTATATGGACAGTTCCCATTAGTACTATCTTTTGTATTTCTCCTATACGCGGGTTTCCTGGGATTTGCGATAAGTAATCATTAGACCCCTTAGGTATCATTCCTAGAGGGCCTACAACTACTGGTATTGTTTTAGTTCTCAATTTCCATATTTTTCCAATTTCTATCTCCAGGTCCTTATACTTGTTCAATTTTTCAAATGTTTTTATAGATACATTCTTGTCTATTGGAACGGCATCAATTCTCGTCTATTCTTGTCTATTGGAACGGCATCAATTAGCAGGCATGCCCTCTTTTTAAAGTCCTTCAGTATTATATCAGGTCTATTTGCATCTATTTTTCGGTCTGTTTGGATGCTAAAGTCCCACAAGATTGAGATGTGATCTTTTTCAAGTATGGGAGGTGGTTGATGCTCCCACCAATTCTTTTGATGGGGCAGGTCAAAATGTTTACACATTATCATACCGATGTATGTATTGTGCAGCTCTGTTATGCCTGTTTAGGTATTCGGTTGGAGCTATAGGACTGCACATTGAAATCATATGATCAATGGTCTCTGGTTGTTTTTTACATACACGGCATAATGGGTTGCATCCATTTTTTATTATGTTGGCTTGGTAATTTTTTGTTGGCAGACACTGATCTTGTGCTGATATAATCAGTCCTTTAGTCTCTGATTTCAGTCCAGAGGATGCCAACCACTGATGGGTTAAAGTTTTGTCAACATCAGGATTGTTAGCTCTTTCTGGGTATTTTCCATACAGAGGCTTTTCTTGCCATTTCTTAGCCAGTTTCTGTAGCAGTTCTTTCTTTGCAGTTACTTTTACCTGCTTTGCTTTTTCTGTGTTTTCCATTTCAATAATAAATGGGACTTCTGAAATGTGTAGTCCATTACTGTATCTTTGTGCATCTTTTGCAATGGAGTATGATCTTTTGATGCTTTCGTGTTTCAAAACGAGTTTATTATTATTATTATTATTATTGGCGACCTACGTAGTAAATCGTATCATCGTGAGCTCCGCAAAGGTTAGTTATTTTTAGTTGTTCAAAATTGCCATTCATGGAAAATTTTATTGTTAACTGTATATAAGTGCACTTATATTGTTATCTGAAAAGGACACCCAAAAAGATTGGGGCCGTGAGCCCAGAATTTAAACTTTTATAATTATCAAACAAAAATTTTTCTTTGAAATATCATGGCTGACTCAGAGTCACTCCTTTCTCACAAACTAACACCTCACACCGACACCACCATTGTAAATATTACTACGTTTGCCAACACTAAAAAAAATATAAGCAGTAGCAATATTTTAAAATTGTCTCAGGCAGACATTCATTTCCCGCCATTACCAATGACTGCAGGTGTTAAAGCCGCCACCACCACCACCACCGCGACAACCACCACCCCACCACCAGCGCGACAACAGAAACAAAAGAAACAAATAAATTAACTCGTGATGTCGAAATGAATTCAACCAAAATGAACTCTTCCACACCGAACACCACTGACGCCACCACCACCACAACTGAAACTAAAATTAATAATAACAAAAATAACGATAACAACAACAGCAACAATGACATTAAGAAAACCACCCTGAGTTTGCCAGAGTAGCAAAACAGTGCGAAGCATTTCAGGTAACTCAGGAGGAATTAGAAGCCAAAAAAATGGTAAAGAAAGATGGGTACAGGGTCCCCCCCCCCCCCCCACACACACACACCTAATAAAATGGAGCATCGGCGCCTATGCACCGTGTCTTATCGAACAATTAATATAAAATCGCGCCGAGTGGAACGGGCATCCGAGTCCCAAATCCCAAAAGCTTTGGGACATGTGTGGGTAAAAAAAACCCACATCAGACGTGGGCAGAAGTATGGAACCGTTGACGTGTTCTTTGAAACACCACAGGAGGCTAGAGAACACTCCATGACCCCATTTAGAAATGACGACTTCACACTCGTCCCAAGCTATTGTGGCCAGAGACTCGTAAAGATCAGGGTCACCCACGTTCCACCGGCCAT
This sequence comes from Eledone cirrhosa, assembly GCA_964016885.1. Taxonomy (NCBI): domain Eukaryota; kingdom Metazoa; phylum Mollusca; class Cephalopoda; order Octopoda; family Eledonidae; genus Eledone; species Eledone cirrhosa. The sequence goes on along the minus strand of OZ024740.1, from coordinate 59,739,348 downwards.
CGAAATTCCCTGGCTAATAGCTGCCGTCCTCGCCGGCATCGAAGCCAACACCAAGATAATCGAAATAGCGAAAGAAAAGCAGGAGAACTGGTCCGTATCTGGGATGGAGCTCCTGATCCAAGCGGACCAAAAAAGCATTGAGGAGATCCCAGAGGTAATAGACCTCACTGACGGCAGCCACCTCACCGTAATTGTCGAGGGCAGAAGGCCTAGGTGTGTCGTTTGTGGTGAAGGAACCCACCTAAGGGCTTTCTGCCCTCAGGCTAAAAGGTTGAGGCCACCTCTCCTACCCACCCCAGGGACTCAACCATCAACACCAGCAGCAGCAGAGATGGCAGTAATAACTGTAGCAGCAACAACAGAAGCAACTGTAACAGCAACAACCCCAGAAACAGTAGCAAAACCAACACCACCACCACCCAACGCGCCAGAACTAGCACCAGCGCCTACACCATCCACCACGCCACAACCAAAACTAACGCCTGTGGAGGATTTTCCACTCCCCGGCCTATCACAACTGGAGACAGATATGTGACGACGAGGAGTGGGAAACGGTATCAGGAAAAAAGAAAAAAAGAAACAAAAAAGAAAAAATTCTCTTCCTTTCCCCTCCAAAAACAAAATACAGAGGGAAACAAATAAACTATCAAACAAAAAAGTTAGGACAGACATGCCACCATCCACACCAGCATCTCCAACACCATCACAATCATTAACCCCAACACCACCATCACCTACACCACAAAAGTCACCAAAATGCGAAACAGAAACAAACCCACAACAAACGCAAACAAAACAAAACAACCAAAACGATACACACTACACAGAATTAAATTTGAACAACCAATTATTACACTACATCCAACACAACACCAGCATCACAGAAAAAGACTACACAACAACCCAAAAGTTCACACCACTTCCACACATACAAATCACTCGCATCACACAGAAAACGTACATGACACTGAAACAAAAATTTCCCAAAGACATCGGAGACTTCCGACAAGCACTCTCCAGGAGGATTTATAAGGACATCCTTCCTGAGGAGGCCACAAGCAGTGAAAAGGATGGAGAAACCGTCCTTCCTCTACGAGAAGTAAGGTAAGTGGTCTTTCCCATCTTTTCCACTCCATTTCAACATGACCTCACTCAGAATAGGCAGTATAAATGCGCGTGGCTTGGGGTCGTCATGGAAGCAGGGCCACCTGCTCAACGACCTCACGTCACTAAACATAGATATAGTGGCCATCAGCGAGACCAGAATCTCCGAAGCACGGGCCTTCGCACCGATCTTCGCCGGCTACGATGTGTACGCATCTCCCAGCCGTCCGGGATCGGGGCGAGAAGTTGCTGTGCTTTTTCGGAGAGGTTTGGATCTTGCCATACGGCTCATCTTTCTGGACCCAGAAGGTAAGTTGGTGGTGCTGGACGTGACCAGCGGAGACGGGCAAGCTTTCAGGATAGTGGCCGTCTATGCCCCGACAGGAGCAGGGCGGCCTGATTTCTTCCGGCGTCTGGAGACCTTTCTTGGAACGTCCCACTCTTTAGTGTTAGTGGGCGACTGGAACGGGATCTTAGATGCACGCTGGGACTGTGTGGGATTAGTGGATAGGGGAGGAGGGTGCAAGAGTCTCACCAACCTGCTCAGGCGTTTTGAACTGTCTGACAGATACCGATTGGATTTCCCGAATGTGCCAATGTGGACTTGGACAAATCGCATAGGGTCATCCAGATCATATCTAGATAGAGTATTTTGTAGGGAAATAGATAGGTCTAGCATAGGCTGTCCACAATTCAAGATAGTCAGCTACACGGACCACAAATTCGTGATCTGTGTGCTTGACTTAGATAGGCTTCATAGACGAGGACCCGGCTACTGGAAGCTAAACGCGTCCTTACCAGCGCGCAAGGCCTACAGAGACAGGATTAGCGAACTAGTTAAGCGAGCGTTGACGGGGGCCATCGTCAACAACAAGTGGTGGTTTGCTCTGAAAAAAGCAATTATAATAGAGTCCATTAGGTTTAGTAAGACTTTAGCAATAGAGAAAAATAGAGCAGAGGGAGAACTAGTTAGAAAATTAGACGAGGCGCTTAGAAAAGGCAGCGCGACCGACATACTTGCGGCGAAATTAGCCCTTGACCAATTCTTCAATGCAAAGCACGAAGGCTGCATTGGCAGAGCTAGGGTGCGTGCTCTCAGACACGTGGGGACGAAAGCCGTTCAATGGGCCCGAGTGGCGGAGGTGCGTCGTGGCAACAAAGCCACGATCCGGTCTTTGGTGGACCACGACGGGCGCATGCTACTCGATCCCGGGAAAATGTGTGAAGCTTTTCAACGACACTTCGCACAGCTGTTCGGGGGCAGCGGCGGGCCGGATCGAGGGATGGACTTTAGTGTCTACATCGACGGACTGCCGCGGCTCTCGGCCACTGAGGCGGAGTGTTGCGAGAAGCCGATAACAGCCGCTGAAGTACAGGAGGCAATGACTGGCTGCACAAGGGGTAAATCGCCTGGTTTGGATGGTCTGCCCTATGAACTTTCCGTACAGATGCCAGACTTGTTCGGAGGCCTCTTGGCGGACGTCTACTGCAACTGGCAACAGAAAGGGAGAATTCCCAGTTCTGTGAGCCGAGGAGCTCTGGCGCTGCTGAGAAAGGATCCGAACAAGGAGGATAACATAGATAATTTCAGGCCCATAACACTGCTAAACACAGAGTTCAAGATTTTGGCCACGGTGCTAGCAAAGAAGTTGGCGCTTGTCGTTGGTGGTCTGGTGGGAGAGGCGCAGACGTGCGCCATTCCCGACAGATCCATCCACGACAACCTCCACCTCATGCGATACATCGTAGAGAGGGTAGCTAGGGAACCTGGCACGGGTGGGTCCTTGATCAATTTAGATCAGTCGAAAGCTTTCGATAGGGTCGACCATCGTTACCTAGCGGCAGTCCTGAGGGCTGCTGGCTTTGGGCCCGTCTTCAGAGTCTGGATCGCTGCCATGCACAGCGACATCTGCTCTGTGATGAGAGTGAACGGTCACCTTTCAGAACCGTTCAACATCATGCGCTCGGTCCGCCAAGGATGTCCCCTCTCGTCCCTCTTGTACGTATTGACTCTCGAGCCATTACTGCACAAACTGGAGACGTTGAGGGGGGTCCCGCGCGAACTAGGATGTGGAAGATCCGTGTCAGCATATACGGACGATGTCACCGTAGTGGTGTCGAACACCAAACACATCGAGGCGATCGGCACTACACTAAGAGAATACGAAGCGGTGACAGGAGCAATGATCAACCAGGAAAAGTCAGTGGGCCTGCAGCTCGGCACCTGGAGAGGAAGGTCCATGCCGTCCATCAGCGTCGTCGGGCGCTGGACGGACGGACCGGTTAACTTGCTAGGGGTCTGGTTCGGTCTGACCTCCAGACGGACAAAAACTGGGACGAGGTGACGAGCAGGGTGGCTTCTCTCATCCAGAAATAGGCGGAGAGGAAGCTATCCCTGAAAGGTCGAGCGCAGGTGGCTAACGCGTACATCGCGTCCGTTATCTACTACCGCCTGACTGTCGTACCTTGTCCTAAGTCCCGCCTGACTGCGCTGGAGCGTTTGCTCTTTCGCTTTTTGTGGAAGGGACGCGCTCCGATGGTCAGGCGGTCCATCTGCTGTCAACACCCGCTACGTGGAGGACTGGGCATGCCGTGACTGATCATGCCCAGCCACGCGCTCAGGCTACGACATCTCCACCTCTTCCTCGACGGTGATCAGGTGTGGTCGCCGTTTGCTAGACACGTCTTTCCCCAGCTCGTTTCCTTGACGGAGCTGCAGTCCTGAGTCAAGCGAAGACCGAGAGGGAGCGCTTGGAGACTTTCATGTCTTCAGGCGCTCACAGCCCTCGACCAATCGGGCAATGTGATCGGTGGAAACTCCACCTTGGCGTTCTATAGAGGATTAGTGGAGAGGAAGAGCGACGACGTACTTGGAGAAACTCTAGGCGTCGACGAAAATCAACTAGTCAATCTCTTCGGAAGGACTTTCGGGCCGGGGCCTATGGACAACTTCCAGAAATCCCTGGCTTGGCAGTGCTACCGAGGAGCTTTGCCAGTTCGGGATAAACTCTACAGGCATGGAGGTGCCGTCAGCCGGGCATGTCCGAGATGCGCGCAGGTCGACGAAACCGTCCTGCACGCACTTGTCCAGTGTCCGAGATTTGCTGACTTGTGGGTTTATGTCGAACACCTGCTGTCACGTGTAGGACGGATCCAGCTATCAGCTGAGTCCATCGTGAGGATTGCCCCACCCTCTTCCTTTAGCGGGGAAGGGCAAGCAGTTTTTATCTGTCTGGTGGCCATGGCGAAAGAGATAGTATGGTGGACACGTTTGAAAGGGCTGAAGACGAGCACTTACCTCTTCGGTGATGCCCTAATTAACTTTTTCAAATTTCATTTGAAAAGGAAAATCAGGGTAGAGAGGGAAATGCTCTCTTCCCAGCATTTTGTTGAAAGATGGGTGAGAGAAGCAAGTATGTCCCGAGTGAATGGGCCTACTCTGAGTATGTGTCTGTAAATTAAATGTGGAAAACTGGGAGAGGGCACTTGCCCTGGTGGTCAGGGTCACTGTGGCCTTTTTAATGGGCTTTCTCCACAAATGTCCCTCGGAAGTCTCCCCCCTATTGGGGAATTTTTCTTTGTTATTTTATTACATCCTCTGTTTTTTACACGCAGAAATGCCCATTTGTACCGTCCTGTATTGTCCTGTACTGTCCTTAATGTCTACTTTATGTAAACCCTTGTGGTTAATAAAGAAAACATTATTATTATTATTATTATTATATATATATATATATATATATATATATAAATCTAGAAGAAAGAATGAGAAATAAAATAGATTAAGAGGGCGGGCGGGATGGAATTGGAAAAAATGTCTTTAGATAAAAATAACAGGTCCATTCATGTTGACATCTCTTGCAAAACTGTTGGTGCTGGCGTTTTGTGTATGATTTATTTTTTAGAAAAGTGGATGATGGAGCACGTCTACCTGAAATGGAAAAAAAATCGTTTTGTAAAAAGAGCTATACTTGAGCATGTGCGTAAGCATGTGTGTGTGTGTGTGTGTGTTTAACACTTATTTTACATGCTTGCTGGGTTAAATGGGTTGTCACATTATGAGGTTTAACAGCTCAGAGTACTACATCTTGCTCATATGCTTTTTGGCTTGGTTTTCTATGCATATATGTATATTTATAGATGTTTTGTAATCTCATTTATGTGACATGTCTTATTTCAAGTGCATTATTTTTCTTATTAAGGGCGGTGGATTGGCAGTATCGTTAGAGCGTTGGACAACATGCCTTGCAACATAGAATTATGGCCCTTTACGTTCTGTGTTCAAATCTCGCCGTGGTTAGCTTTGCCTTTCATCCTTACAGGGTCAATAAAATAAAGTACCAGTAATGCACTGGGTCATTCAAATCGACTTTCCTGTCCTCTAAAATTGATGGCCTTGTGCTTAAATCAGAAACCATTATTTTTATTTTTATTAAATGTTATCTTCATCATTGCACAGTGTTTATGTTAACTACCAGTATTTTTCTTCTTACGGGGTCGATAAAATAAAGTACCAGTAATGTACTGGGTAATTGCTGGCCTTGTGCCAAAAAGTAGAAACAAGTATTTTTCTTCTTACCATCAGGCTTCATCTTGGAGCTTAAAATGGTAAGATTTGCTTTTTACTCTTCTAGATGGTCTCCATCACTTTTCTAATTATCCTGGCATAGCCAAGTAGGCATGCTTTTTGTACAGGCTCTATACCAAGATCAAATCCAATTTGTTGCAAATATTTTGTAAGATTTTCTATTACACATCCCAGGGTTCCTATAATTATTGGTACCAATATTACCTTATTTTACTTCACCCCTCCATACTTTCAGGACTTCATATTTGAGATCCTTGTAGTAGTTTTTCTTTTTTTTTTATCTTTTATTCTTGTGTCAAAAGGGCTGCCATATCTATTATAAAACATTTCATGTGCTAGAATAAAGCATGGCAAAATGTTAAGTAAAAATATTTTACATTGTTTAAAACTGTATTTTAGGAATTTGTGCTTCTTCTTCTTCTTCTTCACTAACATGTTATCAACAGTTTTATGTGAGTTCCTACTAAACTACTAGACACTGAAGTTTATGTAGTATTATATTTTGTCAATGTAGAATTGTGTTTGTAATGCTACATAAGATTTGCTTTGTTATGGGATTTGATTTGTTGTTTCTGGTGTTACTCTAGTGTTTTGTCTCTGGTGCAGAGTATGTTTTGTGTTATGTAATTTAGTGTTGGCAGGTGGTTGTGTACATTATGTGATATATAGGTTGTATTATGTGTTTTAGTGTTGGGTGGTGATTGTGTATAATATGTGCTGTGTTCATTTTACATTAATGGATGGCAACTATGTATAATGTTATTGTAGGAGTTGTTGGTGCTATAGTACCAAATATCATTTAGGTAGTTGTTTAGGAATAATCTGCTTCAGAAATTCACATTTAAATGTCTGGATACATGTACCCTTAATTAACACTTTAGCATTTACATTACTCCATATTTACTATTATATTTTCACGGTAATGTCAAAATTATCTCACACAATATTGAATCTATGAGATTTTGATATTATTTATTTTGAGAACAATACCTTACATTAATATGAGTGGCTGGTTACAGTTGGTTTGAACTTAAAGAGGGGAGAGAATTCTGGCTGGATATGGCTGGTTTAAATGTTAAAGGGTTAACGTAATTTTCAAGGTGATTCAATGTAACACAGTATCGTGTGACAAGCCTAGCCCTTTGGATTACAGGTACAGTCTATCTTAAATGACTACAATGAGTACATATCTTATTGTCAGCTAAGTTTGGGCAACAGGAAGGCTGTGTTGTTTCGAAATAGCTTGAACATCAAACCACAAAATGACCTCCCCAGCCATGGACAGGAAGTTGGTGGTACTCAATGTGAGTGGCAGCAGAGGTTCTACCTTCAGACTAGTGACCATCTATGTTACAACTGGAGCAGAGTAGCCAGATCTCTTCAAGTGTCTAAAAATATTTTTGCAAACATCCTGCTCCTTAGCATTAGTGGAAGACTGGAATGGCAGGCAGTTATGGGTTGTGCTCTGACATGGAGAAGAGAGGGGCTCCACCAGGTTTAAAATACCCAAGAGACATGCTGTATGTCACTGTAGCACCCCTACAACTCCATCAGGAGTTATGGATCCAAACAAACTAAAACAAACATATAAGTATGATACAAATTTATCAATTTATTTAACTTTATATGAAACATATTGTAACCATAATATTTATCTACATGCAGTAAATTATGTCACTGGATGCTTTATGTATTTAATTAGTCGAATATAAATATATTTTAGCTACTGTCAAATAACATTCCAGTTGACGTACAACATATTTTCAAAGGTGTCATATGTGTTTAATTGAATGTGATGAACATTTGTTGAAGCCATATGTTTAAGACTGCTGTAAATCTTTTATTAAGTGAGGTGTGTTTTACTAGACATATATCACGAATTATATATTAAATTAACTTTTACAAATGTTAAATATTTGTGTGCTTATTTTGAAACTCACGTATGCTGTAACTTACAGGCATTTCAGATTTCTCTTTTCATTTTTCTTGAAATGAAATTATGTTATTAAATATTCATATAAAAGTTGAGTGAATTAGCACAGTTCTCGTGGCTTGCCCTGAGTAAAGCTATAATTAGAAGATATTATGTATATTTCCAAGAACTATCTTTAGATATTGCAAACAAGTAATGATGAAAAGAGAAAGAAATGATTTTAGATTGGCAAGAAGATATAGGATGGAATAGCAAATTAGCTGTTATGCAACAGCTAGGCCAAATATTTCCCTTTATTTATGAGATTGTTGAGCTTTCACTAATTTGTAGTATTGAATCTTGGATGCTATATTATTTTGATATATGCAGAGGAAACTTTCCTGCATTATACTCCCATATTAGATGCAATATTAAAAAAAGACAGTTGTTGATATTTTACAATCACTTAATGATCAATTCCCTACTGGCTTTATCATATATATGGGATCTGTTCTCCATCTTTTGCACTGATTATGTGTTCAAATAAATATTTTCTATGATAATATTGTTTTCTATTTGGACTCCTATTTAGATTTTTGTTCTTTATTTTAAAATTTACAACTACTTTAAGACATTATCATGTTAATAACATGATTTTCAATTATATCACACAACCATTCACATGTAAAGTTTCCATTGCTCAGATAAAAGAAAAAAGCTTTTTAACTTCGAAAATATCTAAGACTAAAACATATACAATCATTAATATTTTAAACTTTTAAAAATATTATCAACAAGAACATGAACTACAAAATAATTATAACACACACGAACATCACACATATATTTATGTAAGTATAATTTTTGATCAGTTTGTCTTATCAAAATATCTCTATAATTTTAATGTCATATAATGAACTACTGCATTTTGAAACTTGCTCATAAATTTGTCTTCACACTCATTAATTTACAACAAAGTATGGAGAACTTTCTAGCCTCCTATCAACTTCAAGAAGTAATGACTGTTAGATAAATATTTTTTTCCATTGTTCAAACTTTATTGCAGTCATTATACCATAGCTCTAAAAAAAGCACATAACTTTGTCTCAGTTTGTTTGACTGACAACAGGTTTCACTTATTCTTCACAGAAAAATGATTACTGGGATCCAAAATTCTGCTACTCGAAGTTTTATCTCTATCAATGCTAGCATGGATCAATGGATTGCAGAAATGTAAAAAAAGAATCTATGAGGTGGATTGGCTACATTATAATATTGATTTATAATATTAAAATATAATATATTATTGTATCAGTTTTATGTTGGAACATATGAGGAAGATGTGATTATCTGACCATGTCTTGTCTTGGACCAAGATGACCAATTCAATCCATATGAGCATGAAAATGTACATAAAATGATGATGATATACAGACATGGCTCTATGGCTAAGTGTCTTCTAATATAGCTTTGGGCTGATCAATGTGAGTGAAAATCGAAAATGAAAACTGTAAAAAGCCTATCACATTTATATCATCATCACCATTTTACGTCCGTTCTTCCATGCTAGCATGGGTTAGACGGATTGTCCTGTTGTGGGCAGTGTCCGGTTGATTTCTACAGCTGGATGCCCTTCCTAACACCAACCTCATTTACAGTGAGTGCTGGGTGCTTTTTCCCGTGGTGCCTACACGTGGGAAGTCGGGTCTTCTGTATTACTGCATGATGCCAGAGGTCATGGTCACCTTTGAGAGCTGCAATTGGTTAAGGTCGGCTTTTATCACCTCATCCCAGGTCTTCTTGGATCTTCCCACTCCGCGGCTTCCATTGACTTCCAGTGCTCTGCACCTTTTTATGCAGCTGTCATCTTTCATACACATCACATGTCCTTACCAACGCAACCTCCTCTCCTGTACACAGCATTTGATTCCTCTTATGTTCAGTCTCTCTCTCAATTCGTTTATGCTTTGCCGTTCGCGTATATTACTATTACACATCCATCGGAGCATGCAGGCTTCGTTTCTTTTAATCTACGCAAGTTTTCTACAGACAGCGCCCAGGTCTCACTACCATTTAACATTGCTGTTCGTATACATGCATCATACAGTCTGCCTTTCATTTTGAGGGAAAAGTCTTTTTGCAGTTAGCAGTGGTAGTAGCTCCCTGAACTTCTTCCATCCAGTTCTTACCCTAGTTATTGTACTTTCCGAACACCCACCTCTGCTGCTAATTCAGTCACCTAGGTAGCAGAAGCTGTCTACTGTTTCTACAGAGCCTTCCCAGAGTTTGGTGGTGCCTGTTTCCTGTGGCTGTTTGCTGCTTACTGTCCCAGCACAGCTGCTACATGTGAAGCCTACATTCTTAGTTAAGCTTCCTGAGATCCCACTACATCTCTTGTGTACCCATATATATATATATATATGTATCTATGTATGTATCCCAGGTTCAATCGGGGGTAACCACAGTAAGTAAGATACTCAACACATAGTAAAGTATATACAATATTCAATATAGAAATGGCTTTTACAGGACTAGAATTGTTTCATATATGAATGTGTATGTGTGCGTGCATGTGTGTGTGTATGTGTGTATGCATATGTGTGTATGCGTTTGTCTCTGTGTTTTTACATTGCATTAGGGGGTAACATTCGTTTATATCCCACATGAACAGAGTACATGTAATGGTTAGTTGTGTGATAATCAGTACTTAAATAACAAGTAAGGGTTGGTGTTAGGAAGGTCATCTGCTTGTAAATATAGATTCAGAATGTCTCTAACCCATGTCAGCAGGGAAAACATGTAAAAAGGATGATGATCATTTCTAGTATAAGCACATGTTCTCAAAATTTGAAGGCGGCTTTAGTTGATGAAAATCAACTGCAGTTCCTGTCTGGTGCTTCTTTTATGGCTCCTGAAAGATGAATGTTTAAATTGACTTCAAAGAGCTTCAAATTTAGAATGTAAAGAAATGTAACTCAATACTGCAATTCATATTTTTTCCAACACTCATAACATTACTAGGAAATAGAGAAGATATCTTGAAACTAAGATATCAATCATTTTGGTTACTAATTAATGATAATTTTTTTACGTCTAGAGTAAAATATTCAAATATTCTTAAAAAAAAATTAGCATTTAGTAAGTAGCAGGCAATGATGAACAGTTAAAAAGTTCACTTTGTAGCTATGTGTTTTTAGGTTCGGTCCCACTGCATAGTATTATGAACAATCTTCCAACATTGTCTCAAGCTGACTTATGTCTTATGAAATAATTTGGCAGATGAAAACTAACAAAAAACTATTGTATATATATATTTTATAGTTAAGACAGTAAACAAAAAACAAAAAAAACAACGTGGAAGCGAAGAGGCAGTACAAAATGTTAAAATTAGTTTTACGCTTGAGAGTGGTGGGGGGGGGACGTTTCGGGCATAAGCCCTTCATCAGGAGAAAAGTAGGCAGGAAAAGAGTTCTGAGGGTTTGAGGGGGAGTGGCGGAAAGACATTAAAATGGGGGGGGGGGGGGGTAAACAAATTTTAGAGGGTAAAAAAATTAAAATGAAACAAGTGGTGAAAGGGTGTGAGGCGTGTAGGGGTGGTGGTGGGTTGGAGACGGAGGGTCCGAGCGGGGAGGGCTGAGGATGGTGTGTGTGTACGTGTGTAGGTGTACATGTGTGTGTGTGTGTGGATGTGAATGTGAGAGTTGGGGGAAGAACGAGGTTCCATGTTCGGGTAATAGGGAAACCGGTGTGTACATGGGGTGGGGTGAAAGTTGGTGTGTGTGTGTGCATGTGGATGGAGAGGGGTCAGAGAGGGGGTGTGTGGAGTCTGGAGGCTGAGTGTGTGTGTGTGAGGATATGTACGTGTGTGTGTGAGTGTTTTTGTGTTGTGTGGATGTATGGCTGGCAGAGTAGTGACAGGTATAGAGATGGTCTGTATGTGGTGTGGAATGTGTGTGTGTGTGCGGAGGTGCGGTGGACAGGGGAGGGTATGGGTATGTGAGAAAGGTTGAGGGAGAGGGTGTGTATGTGTGTGGGGGGGGGGTATATTAGTAGAGGTGTTAGTGGGATGTGTGTGTATGTTTGTGAGGGGTGTTAGTAGTGCAGGGAGCGAGAGAGGGAGAGAGAAGTTGCTGGGGACAGTCGGAGGGAGTGTAATGTACTGGTGTGTGTGTGTGCATGTTTGGATGTGTGTGTGGTAGAGTGGGTGTTAGTATGGCTGGTGGTGGGGGTAGGGGTTGAATGCGGGTGTGTGAGTGGGGGTTAGTGGAGTGGGTGGTGTATCGGTATGTAGTGAGTGTGGGTGAGTGTATGTGTGATGGTGTGTGTTCGTAGAGTCAGAACCCAGATGACTGAGCTCCAGCCGTTTTGACAGCTAGATCCAAACTAAGCCACCAGAGTTAGAACGTTGGGAATCTAGCTGAACTTATCAAGGGGTAGAGTCCATATATGGGCATGCAGTCAAAGCAAAAAAATCTAAAATATCTAGGCAAAAAATCCAAAAAGTTTGTTGTTTTTCTTGTCTGTCATGGGGAGTGGTCAATGATCTAGAATGTCGTGTACATAGTTAAAGTCCTTCATAGTGGTGGGGGGCTTAGTTCAGATCTAGCTGTCGAAACAGCCGGAGCTCAGCCGTCGGGGTCCTGATTCTTTTCCTATTACCCACTCTACTACCCTAAGTATTGAGTACTCTGGTGCGTTATTGTCCACCTGGTATCATACCACATGCTCTTTGTTATATATCTTGGTTGTCCATCGTAAACGATGATGACATCTTCTTTATTGTTGTTCTCGTCTGCCATGGGCACGAAGGTGGCTGTGGAGGCCCGATCCTTGACTTGCAGGCTCGGGGACAGTGGGGGCAGGGGAAGAGACCGGAGTTGATTGGGGCAGCTACTGATGCCTTTCTCCTCCTTTCACGGGCCTCAGTGACCTCTGCCCGTCTCTTCTCTTCAAAAGAGTCTCTGGTGCATCTGGTAAGGGCTCGCCACTCAGTCCTGTCCTGAGCATGAGACTCGAGTTGTTTTGGGGCGATTCCAGTGTTGTTGATGCTGGACTTCACACAGTCTTTGAACCTCTTGAGAGGCCTGCCCTGCTTTCGTTACCCCGAGCAGAGTTCCCCATACATCAGTTGCTTCGGAAGCCTGTGATTGTCCATCCGGATGACATGTCCCACCCATCGAAGTCGGGTTTTTTCTTATTATATGCACTCTCCCTCTGCATTGAGTGCTCATATTGGTACTTCCACCAGATTTTCACTTAATCACATACACCATATATATATATATTAAATTAAAAATAAAAAGTTGAATGACATATATAAACACATCAAACAATTACAGGGGATAACTTGTAAACACACATAGTTACGGAGGTAACATATTAAAAATTAACAAGAACCTTGAATATAGATACCTTGCAATAAAGATTAATCTACTTTGTGTATATTCCATTTAAGAAATATATTTCACCATTAATCAATGAATCACAGATGGCAAATGTTGGATCATCGGCAAAGGAGAAGATTTAACTATCTATTATTACACACCAAAACAAATCAGGGAAAATAACGATGGAAAGCACATGTGGTTTCAAAAAAACACATCGCGTCACTGTCAAGCCAGTGGCGTGAATAGGGTTATCGACAGCTAGAAACAGTAGTCGAGTCCTTTTAACATAAAAAGCTTTACTAACAGACTTAGGAGCCGATGTGTTTATTTTATATATATATGTCATTCAACTTTTTATTTTTAATTTAATATAAATGCTCGGATTTAATACTTCGTATCTTTGAACTTATTCCACAGGTGGTATGGCGCATGCTTCTGATATTCTCATCAGACATCTTTAATCTAATTTTGATAGTATATATATATATATATAAATATATATATATATAAATTGTGTGTGCGTGTGTGTATGTATAATTGCATGTCTGTGTTGGCTTCACATCTGGCATTGCTAGTTTATGTCCCATACAAAAGGAAGCCATGAGGCTTAGCAGTTAGATGTATAAAAATCCATACTTTACTTAAAATATAAGTGAACGTTGTCACCAGGAAAGTATCTGGCCATAGAATACTATTTCAAAAAGATTTGTCTAACCCATGCTGACATAGGTAAAAACAATGATGATGATGATGTAATATGATTTGAAAATATTTGTTAATGATTGAAATATATATATAACAAAACTATGGAAATTAAACTCTTACTTATTGAAGAGACGAGCTGTGTGTCACATTCTGTAAACATTGCAAGCACACTTTTCATTGTCAAGAATTGCTTCAGTCAATTTCAGAATCTGTTAGTTTCTTCTATAGGTTGCCCAGGGTGTGCAACCATCCTTTATCTTGTTGCACCTTTAATGCTAGTACTTTGCAATAATTTTGCTATTGGAAAGGAGAATTTTAATTCAGAATGTAAAGTGGTTAAAGAGATACTGCAAGGCATCTTATCCGATACTCTCACAACTCAGCCAATTCACTGTTCTTGATTGATACTTTATTCATTGATTCTGACAGTATGAAAGGCAAAGTTGATCTCGGCAGGATTTGAGCTCAGAGAGCAGAGAGCTGAAACAAATACTGCCAGGCATTTTATCTGGTGATCTAACAACTTATTTGTACCCATCGATAGACCGTGGGAGTACAGAAAGTAAAATCCAAAACCTCACACAAACTAGTGGTTATATGTGTGGCAAAGATCAGTCCATAGAAGAATTTGAAGGAGAATTTCAATAAGCTGATTTGCCTTATAGCAAATCAACTTATCAAACTCTTCAAGAAAGTTTCCTATGTAAACACACAATCTTGAAATCCCCCAAGCTTTGTAACAGTCTTGATATCTTTCCAAGCTCAATGAAACTCATTTCTCTAGTTTGCCAAAATGAGTTGGCTGCCTTCCCAAGTCAATGGCATTAGTCTGGGATAGAGAGGTGACAAAATACATATATCTCCTACCAACACTGAGTATACAATTGTACACAGTGATTCATGGAAGTCTGTTGCTTTAACTAAATCTATAAAACCATCAGTCAGCTTCAGCATGTTAATTGCAATTAAGCTCATGTTTTGAGATTTTCTCTATCATCATCATCATTTTACGTCCGCTTTTCCCTGCTTGCAAAAGTGGGATGGGAACTGATTCTGGCTTGATTTCTACAGCTGGATGCCCTTCCTAACACCAACCTCATTTACAGTGAGTGCTGCGTGCTTTTTTTCCGTGGCGCCTACACGTCCACTTTACAGTGTGGGCTGGATGCTTTTTTCCCATGGCACCTCCACGATCACTTTGCAGTGGAATGATAGGGAACCCAGTCCTATCATCTCATTTCTACAGCTGAGTAAACTGGAACAATGTGAAATAAAGTGTCTTGCTCAAGGAAACAACACATCACCCAGTCTGAGAATTGAACTCACAACCTTTCGATTGCAAGGCCAATGCTCTAACCACTAAGCCATGTGCCTCCATATATAAACTAAAATTATCCCTTATAGAAGAGAAGCAATTCACTATATCTTGAGCATCAATTCCTTATAAATGACCAAATAGCAGTCATGTGGAAAATAAAACAAATCCCTGAAGAGTAAAGTGCAACGTTTATTCTTGAGTCTTCTGAATAAAACGTTTTGAATTTAATTTATTTTTTTTGCCTTTGGATTTCACAGAATATAGGATCTAGAATCATAAAACCATACAGCAAAATTGGTTTTTTGGAGAGTTCTCCATCAAACAGGATCAATGACTTTATTCCATAGGAGTGAGTGATCAATAAATATATATATATATAAGACATGACATGACAAAACACACCCCTTTAGTCATGAATGACTTGCACCAAGAAAGTTTCTCTCCGAGTCACAAGTCTGGACAATATTGTTTGTGGAAGACAAGCAGTTGTCCATGCATACCAGTCTCCTCTCTCTATTCCACTGATGTTGTCCAAGGGAAAGGCAAAGGCTGATATAGCTTGGCACCAGTAACATCGCAACACATTTCTACAACTGAATAAGCAGGAGCAATGTAAAATAAAGTGTCTAAGAACTGAACTAACAACCTCCTGATTGTAAGCCCAATTGCCTAACCACTAAGCCATGCACATTCATACTCACACACATATATATACATATATAAATAAATATATATGCACACACAGTGGTAATAGCTTGGTAGAGAGATTCAAGGTATAGAACAACTCAAGTTCATAGGACGAGTTTTAATATAATTATTAAGGCCAGTTACAACAATTGCACCATGGCAGGAACAAACATTCCATTGGCTTGGAGGGGAGGGCCAACTTATTCAACCTGTGCTGATGGAATTAAACCAGAAAATGTTTACTTAAAAGAAGAAAAGTAAAAGAGTGCCCAGAGGGGGAAGTTATATATATAACTTAATTCCATCCCCCACACCTCTTGCTGTGCCCCCATTCCATCCCTTTCTCTGCCCCAGCAAAATCCAAAATTTCAGAATTGGTACCATGAATATTGAAAGGTGGCTCAAACGAGGTTGTAGAGATGTTTGAATGTAAGGAAGTCGATGTCTGTTATGTTCAAGAGACCAGGTGGAGAGGTGGGTCTGCTAGATTCATTGTGGGCAGGAAACAATGCTATAAGCTTTTCTGGATGGGTTGTGATAGCGGGCTGGGTGGTGTTGGAATTATGTTAACAGAAAAATGGGCAGACAAGGTAATTGCTGTAGATAGAGTGAATCACAGGATCATTAAAATAAGATTAGCACTAAATCGGACAACTGTATCAATTATTTCTGCTTATGCACCCTAATCAGGATTACCAGACATTAATAAAGAGAGGTTCTATGAGTCTCTAATGCTCTCTAATTCCCAGATACCCAACAGTGACTATATAATTATTGCTGGTGACCTTAATGGTCATGTTGGACAACATTATGATGGCTATAATGGTGTCCATAAAAGTTATCGGTTTGGTACTAGAAATGAGGAAGGCTTCAGGATCCTGGAATTCTGTGATGCAAATGACCTGACTGTCTGCAGCACAAACTTCAAAAAACGTGACAGTCATTTGATCACGTATAGATCGGGGGAGCACACCAGCCAGATAGACTTTATCCTGACTAGGAAATGAGACAAAGTGTCTGCTTTTAACACTAAATTCCTCCCTCGTGAAGAATGCGCCTCCCAACATAATTTAATAGTAAGTGACCTCATAGTCAGGGCCACACGTAATTACCGACAGAGGAATACCTTAAGGAGAAGATTATGGAAGTTGAAGAACCCCACAGCCAGTAACAAATTCAAAGGCATATTACTTGTTGCTTTTGATAGTAAGGAAGAGCAATTAGAGTCATACAATATAGAGGAACAGTGGGAATTCCTGAAAGTTAACCTGTTGAAGGTGACTAATGAAATCTGTGGCTGGAGCAGACTTTCAGGCAGGAGGAGAGGGACATGGTGGTGGAACAATAAGGTGGAGGAGTCCATCAAGAGCAAAAAGCAGGTGTGGAAAGAATGGTAGAACATTCTACAATGGGAGGACCAAAGACGTGAGATATTCAGGATTGTAAGGCAATGTGTCAAGGAGAACTGTAATATTGTCAGGGAGACATGTGTCCTTAATGACGATGGTGTACTTGTTCTCACTGATTGTGATAAAAAGGTAGCTTGGAAGTGTCACTACAAGAGACTACTAAATGTGGAGAATGAATGGAATAAAGATAGTCTACCCCACATCGATCCAATAGAAGGACCAGCTGTGCAAGTTAATGGTAGTGTAGTAAGTAAGGCAATCAAAATTATGAAGACAGGCAAGGCAGCTGGGCCTTCGGGGATAGTTGCTGAAATGTTGAAGGTATCTGGAATGGTGGGACATACTATGGTCACCCGGATAGTAAACCAAGTAATACAGAATGGGGTCATACCAAATGACTGGCGTAGCAGTATCATCATCAACTGTTACAAGAGCAAAGGAAGACGCTCTGGATAGAGGAAACTATAGGAGTTTTAAATTAGTTGACCAAATCATGAAAGTCACAGAAAGAGTTATTACTGAACTCATTAGAGACCAAATTGATCCAGATGAAATGCAGTTTGGGTTTGTGCCAGGTAAAACTACCACGGATGCTCTTTTCCTTGAACGGCAATTACAGGAGAAGTATCTAGCTAACAGTAAACCCCTTTACTTAGCTTTTGTTTACCTGGAGAAGGCCTTTGACAGAGTCCCACGCACCTTAATATGGTGGGCTCTTAGAAAACTAGGGGTATACAAGCCATGTATAGAGGAACAGTCAGCAAGGTTAGAATTAACAATGAATATCGTGATGAATTTAGCGTAATAGTAGGGGTTCACCAGGGCTCCGTTCTTATCCCCCTCTTGTTTATTATTGTCCTACAGGCTATAACAGAGGGATTTAAGACTGGCTGCCCATGGGAACTTCTATATGCAGATGATCTAACTCTCATAGCTGAATCCATGGCTGAACTAGAGAAGAAATTCCAAACATAGAAGCATGGCCTTGACTCAAAAGGCCTTAGAGTCAACTTGTCTAAGATTAAGGATCTAGTATGTAGAAAGGAGAATAGGGTACAGGTACCCTCTGGGAAATGGCCATGCTCAGTGTGTAAGAAAGGAGTAGGCAGAAACTCCATTCTATGTCTCAAATGCAAACTATGGGTACATAATAGATGTAGTGGGATCACAGGTAAGCTATCTAAGAATGTAGATTTTATATGTGGCCAATGCTCAGGTGCAGTAAGTAGCAAGGACCCACTGGATGATATCTCCTTCAACTGCCCAGATGATTCTATAGAAATAGTAGACACCTTCTGTTACCTGGGTGACAAAATCAGCAATGTAGAAGGGTGCTCTGAAGGTGTAGTAGCCAGAGTTAGAACGGGGTGGAAAAAGTTCAGAGAGCTAATACTGCTGTTGGCCATAGGGGTTTTTCTCTAAAAATGAAAGGCAGATTGTATGATGCATGTATACGAATGTCGATATTACATAGTAGCGAGACTTGGGCATTGTGTGCTGAAGATCTGCTTAGATTAGAAAGAAATGAAGCTTGCATGCTCCAATGGATATGTAATAGTAATGTGCGTGAAAGGCGAAGCATAAACAAATTAAGAGGGAGACTAAGCATAAGAAGTATCAAATGTTGTGTTCTGGAGAGGAGATTGCGTTGGTATGGGCATGTGATGCGTATGAAGGACGACAACTGTATAAAAAAATGCAGCGCAATGAAAATTGATGGAAGCTGCAGAGTGGGTAGACCAAAAAAAACCTGGGACGAGGTGATAAAAACTGACCATGCACACCTACACCTCTCCAAGACAATGACACTGGATCGAGACCTTTGGCGCCATTCAGTTGTACAGAAGACCTGACTGCCATTGCATACAAACCTACAGTCAGTAGACACCTCTTAACTCAATGTACACCCCACACCCTACCCCATCCTCCCTCTCCTGTTCCACCCACTGTGTCGATGAAACAACAGTCCACACTATAAGGTGGCCGTGTAGGAAACACAGTGAAAAGGCCCCCAGTCCACACTGTAAATGTGATTGGTGTTAGCAAGGGTATCCAGCTGTAAAAAAAACCTGCCATGACGCTTCCGTGTGAGCGAGACACGGTCTCCGGACTATTCCCGCATCAAATGGAACAAAACCGTCTAACCCATGCTAGCGTGGAAGATGGACGTTAAAAGATGATGATGATGATATACCTACTCAAAACAGAAATACTATCCAAAGGTAATTTGGATGGTTTCTTTGTACACACACACACACACACACACACACACACACACACACACACACATATTCGTGCGACGCACTAAGCTACAGGCACATTTCAGCCGAACGCCACCGGCTCCGGACGCCCCAGACCCGTTTCTCGCCCTGGGCCGACGACCATCTTCTTGGACGCCGGCCCCAGGGCAATTTAGCACCCTGGACGCCTTCGTCGATCCCAGCCGTAGCGCAGTAAATCGTTTCGACTTCCGCCACCGTTCCAAACGGTACAATATCTCACGGGGCGAACTCCTCGCTCTCCGCTCCCTCCGTAGCCGAGATGACATCGTCATCAAACCGGCGGACAAGGGAGGCGCCGTAGTGGTGTGGCGCGCGGACCTCTACACGGCCGAAGCCCTCAGGCAGCTCTGTAACCCCCTCTTTTACCGCCCTCTACCCTCCGATCGAACCCCCTCTACCAACAACAAGTCTCCTCCACCATGAAAGACCTTATCGCCTCCTCCCTCCTCCCCCCACCGCTTCCCACCTCATCGTCCGCACCCTCCGCACCCCCACCATCTACTTCCTCCCCAAACTCCACAAACCCGACAACCCCGGCCGCCCCATCGTCTCCGCTTGCAACTGCCCCACCGAACTCATCTCCGCCTTTCTTGACTCCCTCCTCGCCCCCCTTGTCACCACCCTCCCCTCCCACATCTCCGACACCAACCATGCCCTGCGCCTTTTCGACTCCTTCACCTACCCACCCGGCCCACAGCCCTTCCTCTTCACCCTAGACATCAAGTCCCTCTATACAGTCATCCCCCACGCCGACGGCCTTCGCGCCTTCAAACACTACCTCGACCTTCGCCCCTCCCCCATTCCCTCCACCACCACCCTCCTTCGCCTCGCCGAGCTGGTCCTCACCCTAAATTGTTTCTCCTTCTCGGGTGAGTTTTACCAACAGGTCACGGGGGTAGCCATGGGTACAAGAATGGGCCCGAACTATGCCAACCTTTTTGTTGGCCATGTTGAGGCCCAAATCTTTGCCCAGTACACCGGCCCCACGCCCGAACTGTACGGTCGTTACATTGACGACTGTATCGGAGCCACGACCCTCACCCGAGAACAGCTCGACTCCTTTCTCTCCTTCTTCTGCTCCTTCCACCCCTCCCTCCACTTCACCACCTCTATCTCCACCACCCACGTCCACTTCTTAGACATCTCCGTCGCCTTCGACCCCTCCCACCACTCCCTCGTCACCTCCGCCTTCTTCAAACCCACCGACTCCCACTCT
Organism: Eledone cirrhosa; assembly: GCA_964016885.1. Classification (NCBI taxonomy): domain Eukaryota; kingdom Metazoa; phylum Mollusca; class Cephalopoda; order Octopoda; family Eledonidae; genus Eledone; species Eledone cirrhosa. The sequence continues at coordinate 59,718,740 of OZ024740.1, read as the reverse complement.
TACCTCGACTTCACCTCTTCCCACCCCACACACACTAAACACTCTATTCCCTACTCCCAACTTCTCAGGATCCGCGCCTCTGTAGCCGTGATGCTGACTTTGAGTCCCAGGCCCTTTCCCTAGTCAGCCATTTCATCCGCAGAGGTTACCCCCCCTCTCTCGTCCACACCGCTCTCACCCGCGCCCGTGCTGTCCCCCGCTCCACCACCCTCACCCCACGCCACCGCACACCCACCCACCGCCTCCCCTTCCCCATCACTTACCACCCCTCCACCTTACCCCTCCACCGCACCATCTGCCGCCTCTTCCGACGCCTCCAGTCCGACCCCTCCACCTCCCACATCTTCCCAACCCCACCACTCCCCTCCTTCAAACGCGCACGCAATCTCCGCACCCTCCTCGTCCACAGCTCCCTACCCCCCAACCCACGCTCTGTTCCCCCCCCCCGGTTCCTTTCCCTGTTCTAGGCCCCGCTGCAACACCTGTCCCCACATCACCAACACCACCACCTCCCAGGGTCACAACGGCCACTCTCTCTCAATCCGGCATGCCTTCCGCTGCACCTCCTCCAACCTAGTCTACGGACTTCGCTGCACGGAGTGCAGCGCGACTTATGTCGGACAGACGGGACGTCGCCTGGCGGACCGAGTCACGGAGCACCTCCGGGATATTCGTCTCGGGGGCAGTTCCCCCATCGCCCGCCACTTTGGTGGCCCTGGACATTCCGCACACCATCTCACAGTCTGTGGCCTACTCCAGTGCCACGGAACCCCCGCCAATCGCCTTACGGTCGAACAACGAACTATCTTCATCTTACAGACCCACACTCCCCCCGGCCTGAACTCCCCACCCTTATTCCTTTAGCCTTCGACCGCCCCCCTCCCCCCACACTTATCCCCCACTAACACCACTAACACACCCCTCCTTTTCACCGCCCACCCCACAATTAACAATACTAATACCTCCACTCCACCCCTCATCTGACCACCCTTCCCCAACTAACATACTAACATCCCTTCCCTCCCCTCTTCTCCTCCCCCCCTCCTTATCACACGCACACACCCACCGGCACATATATACACGCGCTCACACTAAACACACACCCTACTACCACCACTAACCCTCACCCCCACACCTCTCACCCCCACACCTCCATCCCACCACCCCGCAACTAACCTCACTAACACCCCCTAATCCCAAGCACACGAACACACGCACCCACTTACACCACCCACCCCACACGCAACTAACATCACTAACACCCCCCAACCCCACGCACACGTACCCACACACCCTCGTACACCACCAACTCTACACACCCTACCACCACTAACCCCCACTCACACCTGCATTCAACCCCTCCCCACCTCCCGTATACTAACACCCACTAACACCTCTTCATCGAACTACACACACACCAGTACACCACACTCCCTCCATAGAACCACACACACCCTTCTCTCCCCGCTCCACCCACACCCTCGCTCAACACTCACTCATCCCACTAACACCCCTACTAATACACACACACACACACCCTCCTCACTCCAACTTTCACACCTACCCATCCTCGCCCCTTTACCATTCCACCGACTGCTGCTATGCCCTCTGACCACCTCCCAGCACAACAGACCACAGCACTCCCACTGCTGACCACTTCCTGTTGCGCGCGCACCCCACATCTCTCCTCTTCCGACCATCGCTTCATGGAATATCCACACGCAGAAATTGACCAGCCACCAATCCACTAAACATCTTCGGAATTTACCAACTTTTCAACCATCCTCTTACGTAACCACCTATATAACTCACCCACACACCCCCAAAAAAATTTTTTCTCCACACGCCACCTACACCCACAACACGCTTAAACCCCACACACGTGCTTTCCACCACATATCTACACCCTCAGCCTCCTGATTCCTCTCCCCCCACCCCTCTATCCACACACGCACAGACACTCCGACCCACAAACTCCCCCCCACACACACCTCTTCCTGAACATGCAACCCCGTTCTTCCCCCAACCCTTACTTTCACATACACACACACACACCTACACACACACACCACCTTCAGCCCTCCCCGCTCGGACACCCGTCTCCCTCTCTCCACTCCACCCGCCACCACCCCTACACACCCCACACCCTTCCACCACCTGTTTCACCCCCTTTTAATTTCAGTTTATTTTGATCATGCCTTTATTTTTAAATTTATCTCATTCCTTGTATTTTGATCATGCTTTATTTTTATTTTTATCTTTATTTTTTATTTTTTCATTCGCACCGTTTCCTTTCGCTATATGTCTCTCCACCACTCCCCTACACACCCTTTGAACTCTGTTCCCACACACTTCCCACCTGAGGAAGGGCTTATGCCCGAAACGTCGTCCCCCACCAACACCCCACTCTCCAGAGCGTGAAATTAATAAACATTTGTTGTACTGCCTCTCTGTTTTGTCCCTGTTCAAATTTTTCCATTATATATATATATATATATATATATATATATATATATATATATATATATATATATATATATATTTGGCTCCTCTGGTTGACCACTCTTCAGTGAAACTTTAATCGGTACACTTAAAATATATATACATTTGTACAGAAGACCCACCTTCCCTTGCATACAAACCTACAGTGAGTAGGCACCTCTTAACCCAAAATACACTGCACCCCACACACCCTACCCCATCCTCCCATTCCTGTCCACTGTGTTGGTGACACAACAAAAAGCACCCAGTCCACACTGTAATGTGGAGACACGGTAAAAAGGCTCCGAGTCCACATGGTAAAAGTGGTTGGTGTTAGGAAGGGCATCCAGCCATAGAAAACCTGCTAGAGATACTTCCGTATGAGTGAGACACGGTCTTCTGACTAATCCCGCATCAAATGAAACAAAACCGTCTAACCCATGCTAGTGTGGAAGATGAATGTTAAACGATAATGATGATGATGATGATGATGATATATACAAAGTGCGGACGATATTTCTTCGCAATTTTCAACTGCTAATTTTATGCAAATTTTTTTTACTTCCGTTGTCACACTTGTCTTCATAAAAACAGTGACTATATTACCCTTATTTATTTTCAGAATAATTGATTATGAATGATTTTGAACCTCCAGATTTGTGGAAGAGACACAGAGTTCTTCTTGGAATTCATGGAAGGAGGACAAATAAGACCAGTAGATCAACTCCCAGAACAACAGGTGGCTCGCTGTCTCATCCAAAGACGTGCCCAGAATCATGCAGACAAAGTTTCCAGCGACAACATTGGTCTTAGGTGTCGTCAGCAGTCAAGGTGACGTCATGCCACCTCACTTCTTCCGAGGGCCTCAAGCTGAACACTGATGGCTAAATCCGCCTTCTGAGCAAGGTAGTAAAGCCCTGGATCAACCAGGTAGCTGCAGGTAGGCCGTATGTGTGGCAGCAAGACTCAGCGCCCTACCATACCAGCCGAAAGTCCCAAGCCTGGCTGTCAGAGAACTTCGTCGACCACACTTCACCTGACATCTGGCCTCCCAGCTCGCCTGACTGCAACCTTTTCGACTTCTTTGTGTGGGGTGCAGTGGAACGAGACACCAACAGATCTAGCTGCAATACGAAAGACGATCTGAAGGCCAGGATCACAAGTGCCTTTAGGGGCCTAAGTCGGGGGACAGTGACGAAAGCCTGTAGCCGGTTCCGAGGCCGTCTTGAGGCCGTCATCAAAGCCAATGGCGGGTTTATCGAGTGAGATCGAAAGAACAAGTCATGAAGACAAACTGACCCAAGTTTGATAAATAAATCTTAAAAATAAAACTACTGTGTTATTTTTTCCTAGACAGTAATCTTGCGAACAAATATCGTCCGCACCCTGTATATATATATATATATAAAAAGATTCAGGACTCCGACAGCTGAGCTCCAATCATTTCAACAGCTAGATCCAAACGGCCGGAGTTTAGCTCAGGGTCCTGAATCTTTTCATATTACCCACTCTACTACCCCAAGTATCGAGTACTCTGGTGGGTTATGGTTTACCTGGTATTTTACCACACCCTATCTGATATATATAATTAACAAATAGTTGTCGTGCTACATGGCTGAATACAATAAATGCAGACACTAATGTTTCTGGGTGATTACCCTTCATCAGTGCAGTTTACTGTTCACCTGCCAACTGTTAGAGCTATTGAAAATGTATGATATTTTCTAAAATATACAGTGACTGATCGGTCTGATTTGCATATTAGCAGATCCACTGATCAGCCAGATTTGCATATCAGCAGATGGGCCAGTCAGTTTCATGTATATGAAAAACTACTACTCTTCAAGCAATATCTTTTGTTTTATTTGTTCTGCACTGAAGTACAGACACTCCCTTGTCACTCCTGTTATCCCAAATTCAGTTAATTAGTGATTTTGTTTTACTGGAAATCTGTAACCAATTACTAGATAAATTGGAAAAAAAATTTATTTCAAAACAAATTACACTATTATCCATTGCTTCAGAACCACCAGTTCTTGGTAAACAATATCATAACATGTCTCTTTAATGATGACAGTTATAATAATCATTTCTAATATTGATAAAAAAAAATCACAAGTTATTTGGAGAGAGGGTAGAATCAATGACATCAACCCCAAATACTCCTTTCTAGTCTCTTTACTATAATTTTCTAATGCTGGCAAAAGTAAGAAAATTGAGAGTAAATCTAGGCCAACCATTGTTGAATCTTGAATATGAGACGTCTACATTGTCTTGTGCCACATTTTTGACAAATTAAATCTGTTAATTTCTCTTTAAACCATACCTAATTACTTTTGCAATTTTCAAGGTAAAAAAAATCTTTCCTTTTTGTCTGAATATGAATAAGATATTACAAGCAAGAATGGTCAATTATCACAAGTAAATAGGACTTAGCACATACACATACAATATTTGTAACGTACATCAATAAACAACAGATGCAACTAGAGACCTATTGAGCATCATTAAAGGAGACTGCAGACATCAATGCCAAGGAGGTGTGGTTAATGGAAAAACAATGAGAAAGTTGGTCAGAGACAATAATGAAGTTGATGATGATGATGATGGTGATGATGATAATGAGAAGGAAGAATATTTAGCTAGGAATCGGGATGATATTGTTAATGAATATAAGATATCACTTTAGATGATGATAATGGTGGCTATTATAATGGAAAACTGTTCTTGATAATGTTGTGACTTTATTTTACACATAACACATAGGTAAAATGAAAAATACAATACATTGCCTCATCATATAATGTTATTCTTCTACCAAAATAGTTCAATGAAATAAAAATGCACATCAGTTACAAAATCAATAGTTGTCGGTTTGTTTCTGGATTTTATGTCAGAAATCATTTATTGAAGAATTTAACATAAAACTTGTAATTTTTTGTTGTTTTTTGTTTCAAAAATACCAAAGTTTGTCTTTGAATGAAGAAAAACATCAAATAAAAAACAACAAAAAAACACAAAAATAAGACAAAAAATAATAAACAAGTAAGTTGAGTGCATCATCATCATCATCATCACATGCATGTCAGTACATATTAAGGTATAGAACTTAGTGTTCTGTAATTTAACTTGAAGTAGTTTCAACTTAAATTTAAAATTTGAATTTAAGAACCTTTGAAAAAATATGATTTATATTTGCTATAATAAGAATTTCTGAATTTATTGCTGTTTTTAACATTTTGTAGCAAAAGGAAAATAGAAAATGAAAATCTAGGTTTCATTAAAACTGGCAAAAATGGCCTGTAGCTGATAACAATACAAACAAGTAATTATTATAGTCAGTAATGTTTTGATATTCTATACTGATGACTATAAGCTAAGTTTTTCTTTTTTATTTAAACGATATTATTGTCTATAGCAATTAATTGAAAGTCTACTTCAGACAATATAAAGAGCTTTTGTATTTCAAATGTATTGTATATTGAAATAGCACCATTGTTATTTAAGAATTAAGGAGAATGTTGCTGCAGAAGAATGAATGAAAGTATTTCAACTCTAATTCAAAGTATATGTAATAAAACTTTATCAGAAATTCCTTAAATGATGACAAAGCAATTCATTAAATAATTTTGTTTATTAATATATGATCCAACAGTAACCACTATTTACCAAAGAAATGTTTGTTAAAAATCTTGGATACTGATTCTGGTTGTAATGTTACTGGTTGTACAGTAGCTTAGGCAAGTATCTTCTTCTGTGGTCTAATGTTGACCAATGTTTTGTGAGTAGAATTTGAAAAATGGAGAGTGTGGGGAGAAATCGTTATGTGTGTGTGTAGGCCATATATAAGACAGTATGTTGAGTTTCATCCCCTTATATCAACAGGTAACTAAACTATTGATAAGCATCAGCTAAAAATAAGTACTGGGGTCAATATAGCCAACTAAAATTTTTGAAGGTGGTGCCCCAGTCCAATAACTCAAATTGGTAAAAGAATATAAAAGTAAACTGAGAATATAATCAACTAGGAATCCCTATTTCTTTCTTTTTCTTATTAGAGATATTTGTAGAGGCATATATGGAGACTTACACAATATGTTTATGATAAATATATATCTACATCTCTAGAGTACAGAGGTATCTGAGTTTACATATATATGTATATAAAAAATTACATACCAGGTATATACATATGTAAACATGCCAAATATATTTCCTTGTAACTTGAAAACCAAATGATAAATACATTTAATTAATTTTTGAACTTTTTCGGGTTGTCATCAGAAGACATGATCACAGCTTAAAATACTCATAATGAGATTTATTTATGTTTATTATACATATATATATTGTATAGGTTTTCATATAGGCCTTAATTATAAATCATGCTGTGTTAGTGCTAATTCAATAAATATTGTGTTAGTATTAAAATTTACCGGAATTGAGATCAGGCTGACATATTAAATTCTGCTCATCTTTCTTACTTTGTAGTCATCTCTTTATTATCCTTACATTTTAAAAGTTATATAAGTATTGTTGAACAGCTTGGCTAGCAGAATAAAGCAGAAAATCTTCAATGAGCACATCTTGTCTGTGATGATGTCTGGCAGTGAGGCTTGGGTGCTGAATAACACCATGAAGAACATACTCAGTGTTGCCCAGCGAAAGATGGAGCACATCATGTTGGGTATTATGCTGTGTGACAAGAAGAAGAACACTTGGATCTGATAACAGACTGGAGTCAGCAACATAATAACAACACTCAAGACTAACAAACACAGATGGACTGGCCACATCTCACGACTCAGTGACAACAGATGGATTATCAGAGTTACAGAGTGGACACCAAGAAAATGGACAAGATTGAACAGACGTCCAAGGACAAGATAGGAAGATGACCTCACCAACCAGCTGGGACCCTCATGGCCAAGACTGGCAAGGCACAGAAGTTGGTGGAAGGAGTCCAAGGAGGGGTTCCTCCTCCGTGGGTGATTTCATGACCCTGGATCAGATATAAGTATTATGGCAATTATTTTTATTCAGTATCTACAGGTGTTTATCACTGTTCAATGTTGAATTTGTCTTTCTAAAAAGGACAAACTACTCAAATATGTTAATAAAATTAAAACTCTTTCAATACCAACACTCCTGAGATTGCCTTTGATACTATGATACAAACTGACCATTTTTATATCATTCATATTAAAATTAAAACCTTCTATTATAAATTTAAAACAAAAATAACAAAAAGGTTATATTCCAAACAAACTTTGGAATTGTTCTATTAAACTCTTTCAAATTCTGCATTATTTGCAAAATTAGTTGAAACACATACAAAACACATATTTTATTAGAAATATATACAATACAATATATTACAGAACTTGAAGAACCAAGTCAAGTGTCTTAATTCTGGCATGTAATCTACAATTTTCTATCTGGCTGCTTTAGTACAAACACCTTTAAAAGAAATGTTTCTTAGCTTTGTATTATTTCCTTTGTTTTCAGTTCATAATCCAACTTCAAATATAGACTTATATATTTCAAACTTATGGATAAATTTCATTGGGGCATATAAAATCTATTCATAACATACATTCATATATATTCATTGAGCATATAAAATTTATATAAAATACATAATAGTATTAACATTTTTGCTCCGGCATAGCTGTATACATACAAGTGTGTGAATTTTGTATATCTAATGATATACAGTATGTTTAATAAATAAAAATGTTGAAAGCCTTCTAGCTATGAATACTAAAAGACTGATGACTAGTGCCATCAAGCTGATTCCAGCAGAAGCAGTGGAGGACAACTGTCAATGCGCATTTCTGACTCTGGCTGTCATAATAGTATTAAAGAATTACCTATTCCCAAGACTGAACATGTTTCATATGAATAATAATTAACTCCCATTCTGCTTTGAATGTGTTAAAATTAATCCTTTTTATTATTTCCTATGCTTTCTTCTGTTTAAAGTTTTAGTTTAATCTTTTATGTACAACAATACAAATCTTTTTGAAGAAGCATATTTTTCATGTATTGGAGGTGTATTTAGAAGTGTATGAGGTGTAAAAACTTCCTTCTTTCCTTTCAAAACAGTTGATTTACTTTAACATAAATAGTGAAGTTAGTGCAATAAATCACGTGAAATAACCTCCTTATTGTAATTGTGAACCCTAAAGTTAAAATTGATTAGAAAAGAGTTTGAAATTTTATTATGTCAAATTCTCTGCAAACTTTGTCTAGTTACAAGAAGCAAGGAATCTCCAAGAGAAATTGAGTAGAAATCAATAGTTGCTTAATCTATCCATTTATAAGAGTCAGAAAAAGAATCACCCAAATATAATTACTCTGGTGAAACAAAGTTTGAATTACATTCATTGCAGCAGTAATCAAATGTGTTTGGAAATTAAGGTCGGCATCATGCATGAGACCATTAGGCAATAGATTAAATCCACTTGATTAAATTAAGTATTATGTTGGGGAAATTTAAACACAAAACTACAAAATAAAACCAAACTTGTTTTCCTGCTTTGAATAAACAGAACTGTGTATGACTGTAATAAAGTGAGGACATTAATGTGGAATTAGACTCATATGTCATACAGCTGCAACCTTGTTAGCTCTCACTAGATACAATACTGTTGTGTAATTCTAGGATTAGCACAGCACACTAATGACAGCAGATGGCACTGAACTGTTCATTTCACACCAGAAATCATAAGGTGGGAATATAGAGTGCTCAATGAGATTCTGGAATAGTGATTTATCATAATAGAAGTTTCTAGAACTATGTGTACACATAACAATGTAATAGAAGTTAAATCTTGAGTTCTTTTATCGATATTGCTGTCTATGAGTATGTATTTGTGTGTTGTGGGGAGGGGTGCATAAAGTAGTGTCTTATATTTTATAAGAAGCTAGAACTTCTAATTTTATAACTCTAAGTTTCACATTTCCAATTCTTCAAATAAACCATTTTAACAATCAGAATGTGAAATGTAGAGTTAAAAATCAAAGAACACAAACTTTAGTGCTTGTTATTACTAAGTCATGGTTTCATACAGGTCCCCAGGAATAATATTTAGCAAATTTCCTAAGTAGTTGAAGAGGTCAAAACAAGATGTCAGCTATACTTGCCATGAAAACAAATACAATATTAAGTATTGATTAATATAAGTTGCTGCATATTTATTTTTAAATAACCTTGTATTTTCCATCTAAAACAAACTTTATTAATACATACAAGTACAGGTGCTGTGTATTTTCTTTCTTAACTAACAACCAGCCACAATGCATTTTATATACATCATATATGTGTGTGTAAGTGTGTATCTGTGTGTGTAATACCTTTTATTATGCAGAAGCAATGTACTATGAAGGCAGAAGCTTGATAACACCTGTCTTCCCCATATCAGTTGTTGGTGTGAGTTGGTGGCTGGTTTTAACAAAAAATACAAATAGTGTCTGATGTTGAATATAGGCAGTCGGTTTATATTTGGCTTAGGTTCAAGTTTGGCTTTCATTTTTTGAGAGAATTTTGCTTATGGGTTAGGGCATTCAACAGTCTTTTTTTGCATACATAATAATAATAACAATAATAATAATAATAATAATAATAATAAAACGATCTAGATTCTATAAGGACAATAATATGTTCAAAAACAACCAAAGAAACTTCTACAGAAAAATTGGTAAGTCAACAATAACTGCTAAATCAATACCACCCAAGGAGGAAGTGCAAGAATTCTGGGAAAAGATCTGGGCCGAAGAAAAAGTTCATAATATACATGCCCCATGGATAGACAGACAAATGAAAGATACAGCTCACTTTGAGGAACAAATATGGGAAAATATAACAGTTGAACAGTTGTGTTTGGCTCTAAGAAAAACCAGCAAATGGAAATCCCCAGGAAAAGACAAAATACAAAATTTTTGGATAAATGCCTTCACAGAGTCTCATGAGCTGTTAGCCCAACTTTACAATGAAATAGTTAAGGAGCCAGAAAAGATACCATCATGGCTAGTTAACGGCATTATATTCCTGCTTCCGAAGAATAATGAGACAAACAATCCCAAAAATTACAGACCGATAACTTGCTTGACCACAATGTATAAAATTTTAACATCAGTCCTAACTGAATATACATATGACCACCTGATAACAAATGACCTATTTCCCATTGAGCAGAAAGGGTGTAAACGAGGCTCATATGGCTGTAAGGATCAGCTTTTGGTTAACAAAATGATACTGGAAGATTGTCATAATAGACACAAAAATCTATCAATTGCTTGGATAGATTATAAAAAATCATTCGATAGTTTGCCACACAGTTGGATTGAAAAATGTTTAGAGATTTTCAAAATATCTCCCGTTGTCAGGAGGTTTTTGTCATTCAGTATGAAGACATGGAAAACGACACTCCTTTTGAATAGTGAAACAAAATCACTGGAAGCTGGAGAAGTTAATATTAATTGTGGAATTTTTCAGGGTGACTCTTTATCACCGTTTTTATTCTGCATCGCACTTATACCATTAAGTAAAATGCTCAATGAAACAAAACATGGATATAAAGTCTATGACAAAACCATTAATCACTTGTTCTACATGGATGACCTGAAACTATTTGCAAAAAATGATGAACAATTGCAAGGGCTGTTATCCACTGTGGAGCAGTTCAGTGATGACATTAAAATGGAGTTTGGACTAGATAAATGCGCCAAAGCAACGTTCACCAGAGGAAAGCTGCTGAAAAGTTCAGACATTAATCTTGATCGGGGGAATGTGATAAGAGAACTTGATCAAGAGGAAACTTACAAATATCTAGGTGTTTGTGAAGGAGACGGAATCAAGCACTCGACAATGAGGGAAAGGATAAGGAAGGAATGTTACCGCAGAGTAAGAGCAATCTTAAGAACGGAATTGAATGCAAGGAATAGGATCGATGCTATAAACACGCTTGCCATACCAGTAGTAACCTACAGTTACAATGTCATCAACTGGTCAAGCACAGAGATCCGTAGGCTCGATACAAAAATTCGAAAATTCTTAACCATGCACAGAATGCATCACCCTAAGGCAGATACAGATAGAATATATCTCCCTAGGAAAGAAGGAGGATGTGGGTTAATCCAGTTAGACATTGCGTTGAAAACTGCAACAATTGGATTATCTACATATCTAAGGGAATCACATGATTGGATGATCAAACTCGTTTTGAAACACGAAAGCATCAAAAGATCATACTCCATTACAAAAGATGCACAAAGATACAGTAATGGACTACACATTTCAGAAGTCCCATTTACTGCTGAAATGGAAAACACAGAAAAAGCAAAGCAGGTAAAAGTAACTGCAAAGAAAGAACTGTTACAGAAACTGGCTAAGAAATGGCAAGAAAAGCTTCTGTATGGAAAATACCCAGAACGAGCTAACAATCCTGATGTTGACAAAACTTTAACCCATCAGTGGTTGGCATCCTCTGGACTGAAATCGGAGACTGAAGGACTGATTATATCAGCACAAGATCAGTGTCTGCCAACAAAAAATTACCAAGCCAACATAATAAAAAATGGATGCAGCCCATTATGCCGTGTATGTAAAAATCAACCAGAGACCATTGACCATATAATTTCAATGTGCAGTCCTATAGCTCCAACCGAATACCTAAACAGGCATGACAGAGCTGCACAATACATACATTGGATAATGTGTAAGCATTTTGACCTGCCCCATCAAAAGAATTGGTGGGAGCATCAACCACCTCCCATACTTGAAAAAGATCACATCTCAATCTTGTGGAACTTTAGCATCCAAACAGACCGAAAAATAGATGCAAATAGACCTGATATAATATTGAAGGACTTTAAAAAGAGGGTATGCCTGCTAATTGATATGTCCGTTCCAATAGACAAGAATGTATCTATAAAAACATTTGAAAAATTGAGCAAGTATAAGGACCTGGAGATAGAAATTGGAAAAATGTGGAAATTGAGAACTAAAACAATACCAGTGGTTGTAGGCGCTCTAGGAATGATACCTAAGGGGTCTAATGATTACTTATCGCAAATCCCAGGAAACCTGCGTATAGGAGAAATACCAAAGATAGTACTAATGGGAACTGCCCATATACTAAGGAAGATTCTGTCAATATGAGTACATCACAAGTCTAAACACCTAAAGATGCATGTGTGAGTATGTATGTTCTTTCTTGAACATGGCGGACCTTGTTGTCTCTTGAGGTCACTGGTTGTGACTTGGTGATAACTCGTATGAACATAAAGCAAGATAAATGCAGCTGTAATAATAATAATAATAATAATAATAATAATAATAATAATAATAATAATAATAATAATAATCAATGTGCTGTATTAACTGGCTTACCAATGCATACTGCGAATTTATAAAAACATATATATATATAAGCAATAAAAATGAAAACTGAAACAATGAAAAATTCCCCAATAGGGGGAAACCTCCGAGGGTTACTCGTGGCAAAAACCACACAAAAGACCACGGCCACTCTGACCACCAGGGCAAGCGCACTCTCTCAATTTTTCCATTTCTCAAACTACAGGGGTATATTCAGAGCGGTCCCGTTAACTCGGACCATTCTTGCTACATTCACCCACCTTTCAACAAACTTGCTAGAAGGCAGCACTTGCCTCTCCACCCTGATTTTCCTCTTCAAGTGAAACTTGAAAAAGTTAATTAGGGATTCGCCAAAGAGGAAAGTATCTGTCTTTAACCCTTTCAACCTTGTCCACCACACAATCTCTTTCGCCATGGGCACCAGGCAGATGAAAACCGCCTGCCCTTCCTCCTCGAAGGAAGACGGCAAGACAATGGACTCAGTCGATAACCGGATCAGTCCTACATGCGACAGCAACTGTTCGACATAGCTCCACAAGTCACAACGGTTTTGTCACTCTGTGCACATCTTGGACAGGCTTGGCTGACGGCACTTCCATGCCTGTAGAGCTTATCTCGAACCGGCAACGCTCCCCGGTAGCACTGCCAGGCCAGGGATTTTTGGAATTTATCCATAGGCCCTGGGCTGAAAGTTCTCCGGAAGAGAGCAAACAGTTGATCTTCTTCGACGCCCAGGATCTCTCCGAGAATGTCGTCGCTCTTCTCCTCCACTATTCCTCTATAGAACGCCGAGGTGGATGTTCCACCGATACTGGTGCCTAGCTGGCAGAGGGCAGTGAGTGCCTGGAGACATTCCAGTTTCCAAGCGCTATCCCTCGGTCTTTTCCTGACCCAGGACTGCAGCTCCGTCAAGGAGACGAGCTGTGGGAAAACGTGCTTGGCGAACAGTAACCACACCTGTTCACCGTCAAGGGAGCATCAGAGATGTCGCAGCCTCAGGGCATGTTTGCGCATCATCAGCCATGGCATGCCCAGTCCTCCACGCAACGGGTGTTGACAGCACAGCAGATGGATCGTCTGACCATGGGAGCACGTCCCTTCCACAAAAAACGAAAGAGGAAGCGCTCCATTTTGGTGAGAGTAGGCCCACTCACACGGGGATTCTCGCCACATTCAGCCACCTTTCAGAAAATGTACCGGGGGGCAGCACTTCTCTCTCCACCCTCACCTTCCTTTCCAAGTGAAACTTGAAAAATTGATGAGGGATTGGCCGAAGAGAAAAGTGTCTGTCTTCAGTCCTTTCAACCTCGTCCACCATACAACCTCTTTCGCTACTGCCACCAGACAGAGGAAAATTGCCTGCCCTTCCTGGCCAAAAGAAGGCGGCGGGTCGATCTTCACTATGGACTCGGCCAATAGCCGGATCCGTTCTACACGCGACAACAGCTGTTCAACATAACTCCACAAGTCAGTAATGCACGGACACTGGACGACTGCGTGCAGAACGGTTTCGTCGCTCTGCGCGCATCTCGGGCAGGTCCGTCTGACAGCACTTCCGTGCCTGTAGAATTTATCTCGAACCGGCAGTTCCCCCCGGTAGCACTGCAAGCGAGGGATTTTTTGAAATTATCCATCGTCCCCGGCTCGAAAGTCCTCCGGTACAGACTGGGTAGTTCGACTTAGTTGACTCCCAGAGCCTCTCCGAGTGCGTCGTCGCACTTGCCCACCACTAATCCTCTATAGAACTTGAGAGTGGAAGTTCCATTAACCGCATTGCCTGCCTGGTAGAGAGCAGTGAGTGCCTGGCAACATTCCAGATGCCAGTCACCCAGTCTCGGTCTCTTCTTGACCCAGGACTGCAACTCAGTCAAAGAAACGAGCTGCGGAAAGGCCCGTCTGACAAACGGCGACCACACCTGTTCACCGTTTAGGCAGAATATCTGGAGATGCCGCAGCCTCAGCGCGTGCCTGCGCATCATTAGCCATGGCATGCCCAGCCCTCCACGTAGAGGGTGCTGGCAGCAGATGGACCGCCTCACCAGCGGAACCTGACCCCTCCACAAGAATTTGAAGAGGAGCGGGATGCGGGATGCCCTGCAACAGCTCCAGCTTCCGCAGTAAAGGCTCGAGAGTCAATACGTACAGAAGGGAGGAGAGAGGGCACCCTTAACGGAACGATCGGGAGACCTGAAACGGTTCCGAGAGGTGGCCGTTAATTTTGACCATCGAGCAGGTGCCACTGTGCATTGCAGCGATCCAGCTTCTGAAGACGGGGCCGAAGACAGCCTCCAGGTACCGATGGTCGACCTTATCGAATGCTTTCGATTGATCTAAATTGATCAGAGCCCCACCGAAGCTAGGTTTACACCCTACCCTCTCTATGATGTATCGCATTAGGTGGAGGTTGTCGTGTATGGACCTGGTTGGGATTGCGCAAGTTTGCGCCTCCCCAACCAAATCCCCGACGACAAGCGCCAACCTCTTCGCTAACACCCTGGCCAAAATCTTAAACTCTGTGTTGAGCAGAGTTATGGGCCTGAAATTGTCTAATGTGTCCCTCTTGTTCTCGTCTTTCTTTATCAGCGTCACTACGCCCCGGCTCACAGAACTGGGAATACTCCCGTTTTGCTGCCAGTTGCAGTAGAGGGCTTCGAGGAGATTGGAGAACAAGTCTGACATATTTACGTAAAGCTCGTAGGGCAGACCATCCAAACCGGGTGACTTGCGCCTCATGCAGCCTACAAGGGCATCCTGAATCTCGGCTGAAGTAATTGGCCTTTCGCAGCGCCCAGCATCAGCCGTCGAGAGTTGCGACAAGCCATCGAGGTAGGGACTGAAGTCCGCCACCATCTCTGACCTGCCACTTCCCCCGAACAACCGAGCAAAATGTTGGCGAAAGGCCTCACACATCCTCTTGGAATCGCTCAGCTCGTGCCCGTCTCGGTCCGTCAAAGACCGAATCGTGGTTTTATTACCACGCTGCGCCTCTGCCACGCGGGCCCATCAAACAGCTTTGGTTCCCTCGTTTCTCAGAACACGCGCTTTACCTCTGACAATGCAACCTTCGTGTTTCGCATTGAAGAAATGGTCTAATGCCATTCTCGCCGCTAGCCTATCAGTTACAATGCCACTACCAATAGCCTCGTCTAACTTATCTACCAACTCCCCCTCCTTTCTATTTTTCTCTGATGCTACTTCTTTGCTAAACTCTATCGACATTACTCTAATCTCTCTTTTGAGAGCCCCCCACCATCTATTGTTGACGACTCCCCCTGTCAACTTTGTCTTAACTAAATTGTTGACCTGGTCCCTGTAAGCCTTACGTGCCGTAAATGACATGTTTAGCTTCCAGTAACCAGGTCCTAACCTACGCGTCTTATCTAGGTCGACCATACAGATCACAAACTTGTGATCTGAATAGGCGACCGTTTCAAAACGTGTACAGCTTACACTATTTCTGTCTATTTTCCTAATGAATATCCTGTCTATATACGATCTAGATGACCCTATGCGGTTAGCCCAGGTCCACACTGGCGCATTAGGGAAATCTAGTCGGTACCTGTCAGACAGTTGGAACTGGCTGATCAGGTTCTTGAGGCTTTTGCACCCCCGCTCCTATCGGATACTCCCACACAGTCCCAGCGTGCGTCTAAGATGCCGTTCCAGTCCCCCGCTAACAGTAAAGGGTGAGACGTACCCAGAAAGGCTTCCAGGTGTCTAAAGAAGTCCGACCGTCCTGCCCCAGTAGGAGCATTGACGGCCACCAGTCTAAAGGCACCACCTTCATTATTGTTCACGTCCAGGACCACCAACTTCCCGTCCGGGTCCCGGAAGACGGACCTTACCTCGAGATCCAGGCCTTTCCTAAACAGCACTGCCACCCCGCCTCCCATTCCCGGCCGGCTAACAGATGCAAAGATCTGATAGTCGTCGAAAATGGGGGCTAGTGCGCGCATGTCGGAAATCCTGGTCTTGCTGACGGCAATTACATCCATTTCTAGAGACCTGAGGTCATTGAGCAGGTGACCCTGCTTCCAGGATTATCCCAAGCCTCGAACATTTAAACAACCTACTCTTAATACGGCCATGTTGGCAGGTTAAACAGAGAGAGAGGAAGGTTTACTTACCTTCCGGGCTCTTGTGAAGGTCGCGTTGTTCGACCTCCATAGTTAGTGGGGTTTCTTTTGGGAACCCCTTTAAAAGTCTTGAAGTGGGTTTTACGTTCAGGGTTCCTACGTCCTGAGGAAAGCTGTCTCGTATTTCTTTGAATATGTCGAGCGACATTCGCATCAGAACCAAATCTTCCGGCACGCGAAATGTGCTCGATTTAAAAATTTCCCCCTCTTTTTGTATATTTTCACTTCGTGCTACAAGGGCCATCAGTTCCTTGTTGGCCCTCCTGACGAGCACGAAGTTTTGAATGTTTTGTTGGTGTGATTTTATTTGTTTGCGTGGCTGTGGTGGTGATGTTTTTGGTGTCTGTGGTTTCAGATGTTTGTGTGTATATTTGTTCTTGCGTCTGTTTCGGTTGTTTGCGTTTGGGGGATTCTGGTGATGGTGATGGTGGTGTTGATGTTGGTGTTATTGGAGAGATGTTTGCGTGGGTGGTGTCTGCATTTTTATTGTGGGTGCTTTTGTGCTTTGTTGAGTTTTTTTTTTCTTTTTGTGTTTCCTTTTTTGTATTTTGGGGGATTTGGGATTTCCCTCATTTTCACTACAGGTAGGTGAGGGGTCTGTGTCTGTAAGTGTGTCTGTATGCATGTTTAAGGTTTTATTGGTGTGTGTATTTTTTTTTGGGGGGGGGGGGGGGGGGGAATTTGACAGCATTCCTCGTTTCCCCCCTGGGTGGTCAATGTTGGTGGTGGTCTTTCTATTGGTGTTGTTATTGGTGGTTTTGCCGGTGCAGGTGTTGGTTGTGGTCCTCGCCCCGGCATCGGCAGCAGTGGAACCTTTTGACCCCTTGCCTCTTTCAGCAGTTGAGGGCAGAAGGCTCGCAAATGGGTTTTTTCCCCATAAACAAAACACTGCGGCCTTTTGCCTTCGGTCATAATGTGAATGACCGTCCCATTCTGAAGGCGGATGTGGTCTGGGATTGTCTTCACATTCTCGGGCCTGATCTGGAGAAGGATCTTCAGGTCAACCCCGGACCAGTCCTCTCTGGCCGTTCTGGTCACTTCTATAGGGACTGTATCCATCCCCTCCACAATCACACATCCCAGAAGCCACCACATGTCAAGTCCTGGTGGGATTCTGGGAATGCGGCAACGGGCCGTTCTTTTTCCCATGTGGGAGGGGTACATTATGACCTTGCTGGTTTTGCAAGGAGTCATAGCGTGTTTCATAGCGAGGGCTTCTGACTTGAACAACACCGAAATGGTGCCGTACTGTCTGCCCCTCTCTATGTACTGGGTGTCTTCTCTGATGCACCTCAGCGCGACTTCGACATCTTCTTGTGGGATTAAAGCTGCCCTTTTGGTTTGTGCTGAGATGCATCTATAATGCACCGTTCTGCGCTCCACTGCCTCAATAGCTTCTACTGGGACAGTTAAGTTGGCCCAGGTTTGCTCTTGCTTGATGAGCTTCCATGCCTGGGCCAACTTTTCATCTTTGTTTGAGAGGTCCATGTTGAAGCATGGCCTCTTTTTTGCTGCTGCCGCAGCGAAAGTGGTCTTGTTTTCGTTGGGGGTGTTGTTGTCGTTGTTCTTGTTGGTGTTGTTGTTAGCACTGTCGCTGTTATCATTGTTGTCTTTGTTGCCACCGTTGTTCTCGGTGCAGTTGGTATTGTTGCTGTTGGTGTTGTCGCTATTTGTTTTCATGTTAGTGGTGTTGATATTGTTGTTGTATTTGTTATTTTTTTTTTTGTTATCTGTAATTTCGTTGTCGCTGTTACTGTCATTTTTTTCAAAATTAGAGTTCTTATTGGTATCATTGGTGTCTTTGTTTACCTTGTTTGTGGTGGTGTTTGTGTTATCAATGTGTGTTAATTTCGCTGTAGCGCTCCTCTCAACTTCTACGTCGTTGTGGCACGACAGCCGACATATCGCTGGGGGGCGTGGCTCAGCCATGTTTTTTTTTTCTTCGTAAATTTTTTAACATGTAATAAAAGTTCAAATATTTGGGCAAAAAGGCCCAAATATTATACTTTCCCTTTCACGGAGCAAAGTCTAAGGGCTTATATCCCTTACACAACAAGAAATATTTAACAACAAATAATTTTAACAGGCAAATAAAGCGACTTACTGTGAGCGATCAAAATACGTCCGCTTAGACCAATAATAATAATAATAATAATTAGCATCAAATTGGGAGCAGAAACCTCTGCATGGCAAATATGTAGCCCGTAGCAAACAAGCTGATGTTGACCAAAAGCACATCCATCAGTGGCTACGTAGTTCAGGGCTAAAGGCGGAGAGTGAAGGCTTCATCTTAGCTGCCTAAGATCAAAGCTTATTGACTCGTAATTACCAGGCCAATGTGATGAGAAACGGAATGAACCCAAAGTGCCGATTCTGCAATGCTGAGGTTGAAACAGTGGATCACTTAGTCTCTGGATGTAAAGTTTTAGCACCAGTAGAATACAAATATAGACATGACAGAGTTGGCCAATATCTATACTGGATAATATGTCAGTATTACAAAATCAAAGCTGAAAACAAGTGGTACAATCATCACCATGAGGCTGTAACTGAAGGAGAAAAAGTAACAATTCTCTGGGACTTTCCTGTACATACTGACAGGACCATAAAAGCAAATAGACCTGACATCATTGTAAAAGATCAACATAACAAGGTCTGTTTATTGATAGATATGAGCATCCCATGTAATCACAATATCGCGGCAAAAGAATTTGACAAGCTACGAAAATATAAAGATCTGCTTATTGAAATTGAGAAAATGTGGCACCTCAAGGCCGTTACAATACCAGTGATTGTGGGAGGACTGGGTATGATCAAGAAAGGAACAGAACAATATTTGCGAATGATTCCTGGTTTACCCTCTCTGCACGAGGTGCAAAAAATTGTTTTGACTGGTACTGCACACGTATTGAGAAGAGCACTATCTCTGTACGATTGATATCCCTCCTTGTATTTACATATGCATATGCACATGTGTATATATGTATACTGTTTTTTTTTTTTATTATAATCAATGTGCTGTATTAACTGGCTTACCAATGCACACTGTGAATTTATTTGCCCTAGGTGTCAGGAAGACACTCGGCATATATCTCAGAAACAATAATGAAATAAAATAAAAATAATAATAATAATAATGATAATAATATTAAATAGGGAATAAAGAATCAGTTTTGCATCATATACATATTTAATTACATATTACATATGTTTCACTGGTGATTAGTTCAAGGAATGATCGAATTATTTCGACATGAGTCTACATATGAGAACACATATCTGAGGAGCTTCCGATTCCAGAGTCAGGAACAAACATAATTCGATCGTACCTCGAGCTGATCGGCAGGGAAACATAAGTAATATGTAATTAAATATGTATATGATGCAATATTGATTCTTTGTTCCCATTTATTATTATTGATATTCTGTTCCCCAAGAGATGCTCATCTTGGCATACCGCCTGTGAAAGCAATCCAATTGCACTTCTATCACTTTATATATATATATAGTTAAAACAATATTATCTCAGATCGAGAGGAAGCGAGAGTATATTTGAATACATATAAAAATAAAAAAACTCATCAGCCATTAAAATAGCTAAATGCTGTCAAAGACAGCAATGGGCAAAATGGCCTCAGAGGACAGAGACCAGTGGTCAACAGAGAGTCAATCCACAAGGCAGATGAAATATAGAAAATATTGAAAGAGGAGGAGGACAAGGAGAAAGCAAAGAAAATAAAATAATGGGATTGTGAACCTCAAGCTGTCGAGTCTGTCCTAAATAGAAAGCTTATCTTAGCTAAGATAAAGTTAAAACAATGTTGTATCTGATCGAGACGAAGTAAGAGTGTATTTTAATGCATATAAAAAATGAGAAAACTCATTGCTAAAAATTTAGAAAATATTGACAGAGGCGGTGGACAAGGTGAAGTGCACTGGCACACAGGAGTAACTGAAAGAAGGAAATAAAGAAAAGCGATGTACAAGACAAGTTTACACACACATCTTCACCCTCATCAGCTCTCAAGCCAGTAAAATGATTTTGCACGATTTAATTGAGAATACCATTTTAAAATGCTGGAGTGTTCTCCCAAGCCTTTGTATGACATGTTTTCTACAGCCGGATGCCCTTCCTATCACCAACTACTTTACAGAATCTACTGTGTGTTTTTATCATCCACACTAGCAAGGTTGTCATATCTATGGCACAACTGAAGAGTCCTCCTAAATATATAAAGAAAACAAATTTACATTAATGTCTTTCAACTGAAATAAAACATGAGCAAAACAAAATGCAGGACAATTGTGCACAAAAATAATGCCGAGAAATAAATAAAAATCTGGATATTAATTCTGGAGGATGGGAAGAATGTAAAGAACAGACAGGAAGTTCAGAATAGGCAGTGGTGTCTTGGGGTTAGGTAGTAAATTGATTACATGGAACCAGAAAGAGAAAGAAGAGAAGAAAGAGTTTTGTTTAGCCATTGATGGATACTTCTGATAGCTGAAAGGAGAAGCAATTGATTTATTTATTCTCACTGATTTGTTGGATAAATATATAATAATCGTACATATAATGATGCTAATGTAAGTGTATCTATATATGCAACTAAAATTATAAATCTTTTGGATCAATCTAAAATGACAGTAACATATTAAATCTAATTTTAACACATTTTAATGTTTTTATTGTTTTTTTTTGTACATCACCTTTGCTCGAAACAGAATGCTCACTCTATAGTTTTCCTTTACTGTGACTCCCACCTAGTTTCTGCTGCCATATATAAACTTAGATTCATTTCTTTGTCATTTTTGCTGTCATGGCAACATCATTATAGCAATTATAATTTGATGGAAATATTGTTCACGTATAGTAAAGAGAAAAAAAATCAAAGTATTTTAATATTTTACTGTTTTATAACTTTCAATTTCTGTTATAAATGTTTTAAGTTAATAAATGTTTTAAAGTTACTTCACAATTTATTTAATTTGATTTCTCTTATAAATATTTCAGTTTTCTTGCTTATTTTTTTATTTACTTTCTATATTCATATATTCTATAACTTTTGATCTTTCTTTAAAAGTTTAGAAAGGACACATTATATATATATATATATATATATATATATATATATATATATATATATATAGTTTTGTGAGGTTTTTTATATGAAATCGTGTGTCGAAACAAATATTGTTATACTTGGGGAGGGTCATATTTGTGTAATATTGCCAGAATTAATAACAGAACACACTCACTGTTTGGTTGGTTTTCGCTTTTCGCTTCTGCGTCTTTTATATCTGTAATCTAATTTATTCGGTCCTCAATGTTGCCATTGACTGACCGACGGTCAAAAATAATACAGATACAATATACACACAAACACATGTATATAGTTTATCATAAATCTTTTGTTGCACATCTGCAACATCGTCAGTGGTGCTATTCTTTCCTCCCGTTACATTGTATGTCTATGCCATTTTTATTTATATAGGCAGACTAAATAAAAATGGCGTAGACATACAATGTAACGGGAGGAAACAATAGCACCACTGACGATGTTGCAGATGTGCAACAAAAGATTTATGATAAACTATATATATGTGTTTGTGTCTATATTGTATCTGTATTATTTTTGACCGTCGGTCAATCAATGGCAACATTGAGGACCGAATAAATTAGATTACAGATATAAAAGACACAGAAGCGAAAAGCGAAAACCAACCAAACAGTGAGTGTGTTCTGTTATTAATTCTGGCAATATTACACAAATATGACCCTCCCCAAGTATAACAATATATATATATATATATATATATATATATATATATATACATCATCATCATCATCATCATCATCAATGTTTAACGTCCATGTTCCACGCTTGCATGGGTTTGGACGGGGGTTTTCCCACTTGAGGCAAGAGTGATTGTCTTGCTCGCATAGGACTGTCTGGCGGGTTTTCTACAGCTGGATGCCCTTCCTAACACCAACCACATTTACAGTGTGGGGCTGGGAGGTTTTACCGTGTTGCCTACACGGCCACATTACAGCGTGGACTGTGTGTTTTTTTGTTGTGACACCTACACGATCTCATTTGTTTCGGCCTGGATGTTGTGGCACCAACATAACTTTACATTGAAAGGGGCGGTGTGGATGGGGTGGGGGTGGTGGGACGGGGGTGTATTTTGTTAGAGATACCTACTGACTGTAGTAGGTTTTACTTTGTATTTAGGTAAGGCGGGTCTTCTGTATTACTGAGTACCGCCAAAGGTCTCGGTCCAGTGACATTGTCTTGGAGAGGTGTGAGTGTGTGAGGTCAGAATTTATCAGCTCGTCCCAGGTTTTTCTGGGACTGCCTACTCCGTAGCTACCGTCTATCTTTATTGCCCTGCACTTTGTTATACAGCTGTCGTCTTTCATGCGCATCACGTGACCATACCAACGTAGCCTTCTCTCGAGTAAACAACATCTGATCCCTCTTATTTCTAATTTTTTCCTTAGTTCGCTTATGCTTTGCCGTTCACGTATGTTACTATTACATATCCAGCGGAGCATGCAAGCTTCGTTCCTCTCTAGTCTGCGTATATCCTCTGCACACAATGCCCAGGTCTCACTGCCATGCAACATTGCTGTTCGTATGCAGGCATCATACAACCTGCCTTTCATTTTTAGGGAGAACCCTCTAGCGGCTAATAGTGGTATAAGCTCTCTGAACTTTTTCCATCCCGTTCTGACTCTAGCTACTGTACTTTCAGAGCACGCTCCCCCACTGCTGATTTTGTCACCCAGGTAACGGAAGCTGTCCACTATTTCTATAGAACCCTCTGCACAATTGAAAGAGCTAGTATTTTGTGGGCACTTGCTGCTACTTATTGCACCAGAGCACCGGCCGCATGTAAAATCTATGTTCTTAGTTAGCTTACCTGTGATCCCACTACATCTTTTATGCACCCATACTTTGCATTTGGGACATAAAATGGAGTTTCTGCCTATGCCTTTCCTACACACTGAGCATGGCCATTTCCCGGGAGGGACCGTCGCCTTATTTTCTTTCCTACAAACTAGAACTTTAGTCTTAGCCAGGTTAATTTTAAGGCCTTTTGATTCTAGGCCGTGCTTCCATGTTTGGAATTTCTTCTCTAGCTCGGCCATTGATTCAGCTATGAGCGTTAGATCATCTGCGTATAGGAGTTCCCATGGGCAGCCGGTCTTGAACTCCACTGTTATAGCCTGAAGGGCAATAATAAATAGTAGGGGGCTAAGAACAGAGCCCTGATGAACACCAACTTTTACACTAAACTCTTCACTATATTCGTTGTTAATTCTAACCTTGCTGACTGTTTCTTTATACATGGCTTGTATAGCTCTCACAAGCCATTCATCACACCTAGTTTTCTAAGAGCCCACCAGATAATGGACCGGGGGACTCTGTCGAAGGCTTTCTCCAAGTCAACAAAAGCTAAGTATAGGGGTTTACTTTTAGCTAGGTACTTCTCCTGTAGTTGTCGTACAATGAAAAGAGCATCTGTGGTACTTTTGCCTGACACAAAACCGAACTGCATTTCATCTGGATCAATTCTCTCTCTGATTAGTTGCGCTATTACTTTTTCCGTGACCTTCATGACCTGGTCGATTAATTTAATGCCTCTATAGTTACTCATATCTAGGGCATCTCCTTTACCCTTGTAACAGTTAATGATGATGCTGCTACGCCAGTCCTTCGGAACAACCCCATTCTGTATGACTTGGTTTACTATCCGGGTGACCATGGTGTGTCCCACCGTTCCAGAGGCTTTCAGCATCTCAGCAACTATTTCCGAAGGCCCAGCCGCCTTACCCATCTTCATATCTTTGATTGCCTTACTTATTATACTACCTTCGACTAACACTGCCGGTCCCTCTATTGGGTCGATGTGGGGGAGACTGTCTTTCTCCCATTTATTCTCCTCATTTAGAAGCCTTTCGTAGTGACACTTCCAAGCAACCTTCTTATCAGCGTCAGTGATGGCAAGTACGCCATCATCATTAAGTACACACTTCTCCCCGACAATATCACGGTTTTCCTTGACACATTGCCTAGCAATCCTGAACACCTCACGTTTTTGGTCCTCACGTTGTAGAACATGCTTGAACTTTCTTTCCTCTGCTTCCCTTCTTGCGAAGTACACTTGTCTCCTAGCTTCCCTCCTGGCCACTTGATAGTCTTCTCTACTTCCCCCATCCCGCCATACTTTCCAAGCCTGCTTTTTGGCCTTAATTGACTCCTCCACCTTACTGTTCCACCACCATGTTACTCTCCTCCTACCTACAGGCCTGCTCCAGCCACAGACTTTGTCTGCCGCCATCAGCAGGTTTGCTTTCAGGAATTCCCACTGTTCCTCTATATTATCTGACTCTAATTGCTCTTCCTTACTGTCGAAAGCATCACGTAACATGCTTTTAAATTTATTTCTGGCTGTGGGGTCCTTTAGCTTCCATATTTTTCTCCTGAGGATAGTCCTCTTCTGTTGTCTAGTATGTCTCGTCCTGACTATGAGGTCGCTAATTAGCAGTCTATGTTGAGAGTGTCTGTTTACAACAGACACTCTGTCACGTCTTCTGGTAAGGATATAATCTACCTGGCTGGTATGTTCCCCCGATCTGTAGGTGATCAAGTGATTGTCTCGTTTTTTGAAGTTAGTGTTACAGATAGTTAGGTTATTTGCATCACAGAATTCCAGGATTCTGGAGCCTTCCTCATTTCTAGTACCAGACCCATAGCCTCCGTGGATTCTGTCATAGCCGTCACAATGTTGACCAACGTGGCCATTTAGGTCGCCAGCAATAATTATATAGTCACTGTCGGTTATTTGGGAGGTAGTGAGCATCAGTGTCTCATAGAATCTGTCTTTTATAGTGCCAGGCAGTCCGGATTGGGGCGCGTATGCCGATATTACTGTCACGTAAAATAAGAAAATTATAAAAATTAACTTACTTACTAAAATTTCACTCCAACTAATTAGTTTCTGAAAGGGAATAAACGTAGTTTCCGAAGAAACGTACGGAGAAGCCTTTCGTCACCAGGGAAGTCTATTCTCAGCTAAGTTTCCAGGCAATACGTGGACACAGATTTCTACAGCTGGATGTCCTTCCCAACACCAACCTCATTTACAGTGAGTGCTGGGTGCTTTTTTTGCTGTGGCACCTCCACGACCACTTTACAGTGGACTGATAGGGACCCCAGTCCCTATCATCTCATTGCTACAGCTGAGTAAACTGGAGCAATGTGAAATAAATGTCTTGCTCAAGGAAACAACACATCATCCGGTCTGAGAATTGAACTCACAACCTTTTGATTGCAAGGCCAATGCTCTAACCACTAAGCCATGTGCCTCCATATATATATATATGTGTATATATATATGTATATGTATATATATATATGTATATATATATATATATATATATGTATATATATATATATATATGTGTATATATATATATATATATATATATATATATATATATATATATATATATATATATATATATATATATATATATATATATATATATATATATATATATATATATATATATATATATATATATACATATATATACATATATATATATATATATATATATATATATATATATACATATACATATATATATATATATATATATATATACATATATATATATATATATATATATACATATATATATATATATATATATATATATATATATATATATATATATATATATATATATATGGAGGCACATGGCTTAGTGGTTAGAGCATTGGCCTTGCAATCGAAAGTTTGTGAGTTCAATTCTCAGACCGGGTGATGTGTTGTTTCCTTGAGCAAGACACTTTATTTCACATTGCTACAGTTTCCTCAGCTGTAGAAATGAGATGATAGGTCCCTATCATTCCACTGCAAAGTGGTCGTGGAGGTGCTATGGCAAAAAACCACCCAGCCCACACTGTAAAGTGGACGTGTAGGTGCCACGGAAAAAAGCACCCAGCACTCACTGTAAATGAGGAAGGGCATCCAACTGTAGAAATCAAGCCAGAATCAGTTCCCGTCCCACCCTTGCAAGCAGGGAAAAGCAGACGTAAAATGATGATGATGATATATACACATACAGACATATATAATGATCATCATCATCATTTAACGTCCATTTTCCATGCTAGCATGGGTTAGATGGGTTGTCCCATTGTGAGACAAGCCATTTTTTTTATGTGTCACCTACACGACCACTTGACATTGAGAGCTAGGCGCTTTTTGTGATGACATCTATATGTCATCACAGTGTGGCTAGCCACTTTTTGTGATGACATCTATATGACCACTTTACAGTGTGGCTGGGCGTTTTTTGTTGTGACGCTTACACAACCCCTTTACAATGTGGGCTAGGTGCTGTGTCAACATCAAGACTACTTTACAGTATGTACTGGGGGGTTGGGGAGGTAGATCTAGGGTGTGTGTGAGGGAGCCGGGTTTTCAGGCATGAGTGGAGTGTTAGGACATGGGAAGTGCAAGAGGTGAAAGGATGTAGACAGTGGAGTCTTGTAAGGGTATAGAGGGTATATGGAGTACCACAAAAGTCAGGTTTGATACTCAGTCTCTTTTTGATGTAACACACATGGGACTACATGACTACATCTGCCTAGAATCACACATATTTGTACTTTCACTATCATATTACCATAGACAATTCCAAACACTTTAGCTATCACCATAGCCAAACTCTTTCACTTCACAATCAGCTTAGTTAAAAGTTGAAAATTATTGATAATACCATCTTTAATAATATTTAAACGATTCAGTGATACCCCTGTTTGTCTGTCAGATAAAACATAACTACTAAAGCAAGAGTTAGCCTCATATGACCCACCATGGAGTCTTTTGGAGGCAATGTTTAATGGATGGATTCCCTTTATTTTTAGTCACCTCTTACAACATGTAGGGATATGATGTGCCTATTCTAAACAGGATACATAGAGAAATGGTATCCGAATACCTTGTGGTATTTGTTCTGAATCTCTGTGCTCTGCATTCAAACTCTGCCATGATCAGCTTTGCTTTTCCCCCTTTTAGGGTTTATAAATAAAGTAACAGACCAGGGTTTGGCAGATTTCTATGAGCATCAGAAGAGATCCCTTGCTGTATCTATTCTGGCTCTTTGTATTTTGAATTTAAATTCTGCTTTGGGATTCAAATCTTGCTAGTTACAAGGGTCAATCACCCATTCATGATTATGGCCGAATGAACGGAAGAAGATAGTCATTATCTGCTACTGCAGCCAAACGATGATGATGATGATAATACCCAAGGAATTAGGATATCTTCTATCACAATAACCACATTGCAGCATCTCAAAGACCATACAGAATGTTCTTAAGATAACATTCTATAAAAGAAATTAATATATTTTGCACTTACAGATGGAATTTTCAGTGCATTTCACATTGGCTCCCTGTTAGCAGGAACTGTTATTTAGCATAATCAGTGAAATTTTCAGTACATCTCCTTTTGGCAAGGATTATTATTTAGGATAATCAGTGAGAAGCATCATTAGATATATCCTTAGTATGTATGATTCTGTTACTGAATCCTCTGACACACTACTTCCTTAGCTCAATGACATCATCTAACTAATGAATGACATTGGTGTAATAGCATTTTCAAGCTAATATTGATCTAATTTAACCTTTGATTTTAACAAGTCAGCTAAATATTAGCTGAAAATTTAGTTTTCCTCGAGAATCCTACAACATTTTATCAAATGAACCTCCCAGCATAATGAGGGCGTTATCACATGCTCCCTAAACCAACAAGGAAACAGCTATATGGTCGAACGTTCTGCTAGAAATACCAGCCAAATCACCCTCACATCACATCCAACCATCTTTTAAAAAGATTGATATATAGTACATCTAAAGCAAATTATTCTGTCTGAATTAAATTAAGATGGATAACTATGGGTAGAATGTCTTTAATCATAGGTCTACTCAGTCAAGGTGGATCTGGAATTAAACAGCAACTACATGATTTATGCAGGATAATGTATAATCCAGCTTCAGCATTTTTGATAATGTCAATGTCACTATAACATGGAATTTTATAGAAAAATGTTCTTTGAAGTTGTCCTTCATCTTGATAGTAATAGAGTTGAGAAATATATAAAGAGAATCATAGCAATTATTAATCTTATAATAATTATAATAATTTGCTACATTAAACATTGTAGACACAAATATAGGCTTTTTAACCCTTTAGCATTTGCATTACTCTCATCATCATCATCATCATCATCATCATCACCGTTTTACGTCCGTTCTTCCACGCTAGCATGGGTTAGACGGGTTGTCCTGTTGTGTGCAGTGTCTGGTCGGCTGACCATGCCTTGCTCATACAGGAACTGATTTGGCTTGATTTCTACAGCTGGATGCCCTTCCTAACACCAACCTCATTTACAGTGAGTGCTGGGTGCTTTTTCGTGGCGCCTACACGTCCACTTTACAGTGTGGGCTGGGTGCTTTTTTGCCATGGCACCTCCACGACCACCTTGCGGTGGGGGGTGTGGGGGCATATTGTTTATATGCTTTATAACTCTATATTTACTATTGTATTTTAAAGACTTTATCTTACATAACTATCTCATGTAATATCGAATCTACAAGATTTTGATGTTATTTATTTTGAGAACAATACCTTAACATTGGTATGAGTGACCAGTTACAGCTGGTTTGGTCAGAAAGAGGTGAGATAATTCTGGCTGGATACAGCTGGTTTAAATGCTAAAGGGTTAAATATTAAAGTGGAAATTTATATAGGCTTTTAAAGATTAATGTGGAAATAAATATAGGCTTTTAAAAAATTAATATAGAAAGACACAGGCTCATTAAAGATTAGTGTGAATACAATTATAGGCTCTTAAGATGTCTAATGTCAGAGATAAGTTGTAATTTATAAGATTATGATTTAGAGTATTTTAATTAAAGTACATAATATTTATAATAATGATTTCTACTATAGGCACAAGGCCAGCAATTTTAGGGGATGGGAAAGTCGATTAAATTGACCCCAGTGCATTACTGGTGCTTCATCTGTAAGGATGAAAGGCAAAGCTAACCTCAGCAAGATTTGAACGCAGAACATAAAGGGCCGTAACTCTATGCTGCAAAGCATATTGTCCAACACTCTACACTGCCAATAATAAAAGAAAAAAGAAAATAAATAATGAAAGGAAAGAGAGAGGGAGCAGTAGACGTTATAACCCTGTCTGGTATATCTCAGCTGCGTTCCATGGACGAAATGACAGAAGCATTGCCATGGACAACAGCCAATGACACCCACTGCATCAGCCACTCTATTT
Source organism: Eledone cirrhosa (assembly GCA_964016885.1). Classification (NCBI taxonomy): domain Eukaryota; kingdom Metazoa; phylum Mollusca; class Cephalopoda; order Octopoda; family Eledonidae; genus Eledone; species Eledone cirrhosa. The sequence goes on along the minus strand of OZ024740.1, from coordinate 59,688,358 downwards.
CACGGGGCTCCTTCCTCAGGCAGGATACACTCCTCCCAATTTTGCTGAAGAAAACAGCAATTCAAAGGCTGAAGTAGCAGAGGTCTTGATAGTGACTGGAACGAGAAGGAAACTGTCAGTCAAATCTTAATATTTGGCTATCTTCTGCTACTCTGCATTACAGCCAGTAGTGCTCAGGTTTGTGGTTGAAGTAACAAGATTGGAGAGGGAAAGCATGTGACAGCACGTGGCATCCCTGATTTAGAGTCATCATCAGCATCATCATGAGTATATATCTATATCTATGGTTCAATCAATTTTATCTGTGATTGTTATCAGGTATTTAATTGTAGTCTGGAATTTTGTAAGCACTCAGAAATAAGACACCAAATGATGGTGGAAGATCAAACCAATATTGAGTAAATATAAATGTTTTAAATTATAATCTTAAAGATAAGTCTGCAGGAAATTTTGAATGACCTATTTTGAACTAAAAGAACATTCCCTTGTTAGGATGACAGCTGCAAAAAATATTGCAAAATTAACCTATCCTAAACACTTTTGACACCAAAATATTTGAAACTGCCTTTGCGTCTATGGCACAGAAATGTTTATTTCAAAGTGTTTATATGTATCTAAAAACCTTCCATCAAATTTTATATAATTGCTTTTAAGTTACGTTCCATACACCAACTTAATAATGAGAAAGTTAGCTATATTACTAAATCTCTCCAAACTTTTGATTATCTAAAAAAATATTTGAACATCATAGACAGTAATTTTTTTATTAGAAGTATGGTAACAAAAAGGTTAACATAAATGACTGCATCCCAAAGGATTAGCCTTTCTCTTTGGGAGTATAAAATGCTTTGGCTCTCATCAACTACTCCCCTTCAACAAAATTCAGGGGAACCCACAATGAAATGTTGCTCCCACATCTGTCATAGTGCTTCTGCTGCTACACACATACTCACGCACACAGCCATCTTAAACAATGTCAAGACAAAGGTCACTTGACTGATTGGCACAAATCTCTCACAAACAGGCTCCATGTAAGACCTTAATTTTATAAAATATTAATTTCATTTAAACCTTTCTCACTCATATTTATGCTTCTTTGAGTACAGAAAGAGCTCTTACCACTATTATTATTTTTGGCAGTATCGGTAGAGGGTCGGAAGCCATGCTTTGACGCATAGAGTTATGGCCCTTGCCATTCTGAGATCAAATGCCGCCGAGGTTAACTTTGCCTTTCATCCTTACGGGGTCGATAAAATAAAGTACCAGTAATCTACTGGATAATTGCTGGCCTTGTGCCAATAGTAGAAACAATTATTATTTGAAAGAGTTACGGCCCTTTATGGTCTGAGTTCAAATCCCGCCGAGGTTAACTTTGCTTTTCATCCTTACGGGGTCGATAAAATAAAGTACCAGTCACGCACTGGGGTCGATTTTATCGACTTTCCCCTCCCCCCAAAATTGCTGGCCTTGTGCCAATAGTAGAAACCATTATTATTTGAAAGAGTTACAGCCCTTGCCATTCTGAGTTCAAATCCTGCCGAGGTTAACTTAGCCTTACGGGGTTGATAAAATAAAGTACCAGTAATACACTGGGATAATTGCTGGCCTTGTGCCAAAAGTAGAAACAATTATTTGTTTTAAGGATTGGCAGTATTGGTAAAGCATTGGACAACATGCAGTGCAGCATATAGTTACATCCCTTTATGCTCTGAGTTGAAATGCCACCAAGGTTAGCTTTGCTGTTTATCTTACAGGGTCGATAAAATAAAGTACCAGTAACATACTGAGATTGATTTAATCGACTCCCGCCCACCCCAAATTGTTGGTTTTGTGCCTAAATCAGAAACCATTGTGGATTGGCAGTATCAGTAGAGAGTCGGACACCATGCTTTGAAGCATAGAGTTACGTCCCTTTATGATCTGAGTTCAAATCCCGCCAAGGTTAACTTTGCCTTTCATCCTTACGGGGTCGATAAAATAAAGTACCAGTAATACACTGGCATAATTGCTGGCCTTGTGCTAAAAGTAGAAACAATTATTATTTGTTATATTTTCTATCACTCTCTCTCATATCACTAATCCACCTGTTTTCACCACAATGCTGTATATATAAATTCTGTTGTCAGAAGTCATATGCACTCAGAATTTGCTTATAGACAATAAGATATTTAAACTACTAGCAGAATAAGCATGACACCATGTGACAAAGTTGACACTTTGAATTACAGGTATAGTCCATTTAACAGACCTCCAAACTATTTCTGTCAGCCCAATTGCACTCACAAGGATTGTGTTGATATATATGGAAAAAACTGATGTTATATAACGATGATGATATATAGATACATTTTATAATCTGTCTTCCATGCCAGCTTATGTTGGGTGGGGATACAAATTGTGACTTGCATTTATAAATTAAACTTGACCTATTGTTTGAAATAAATAAATACTACATAGTAATTCAAACCCTATTCTTCTTCTTCTCTCCTTCCACTGCTAAAACATTATTTGTTGAACAAAAGACCTTTGCACAGACTAGAAGTTGAGTTTGATATATTCATAAACAAATGTTGGTGGTCATTATCAAATTCTGTAACAGTTGAAAATTGACAGTAAAGGAAACGGAGAACAAGCAAGTTTATATATATTTTTGCTTGCTTTGAAGAAATTATATAAAAAAGAAAAGCTATATTAAAGCTGCTGTCTGAAATAACATGATCTATCAGGAGACAAGAAATGTTCCTTGAATATTTAAATCCCACATGTTCTTAAAGTAAAAGCTGGTATAGCTGAGTGGCTATAAATTTCACTTCACAATCATGGCATTACAGGTTCGATCTTGCAGGATGGCATCTTGGTCAAGTGTCTTTATCATAGCTTGAGGTAGACCCAAGTGTTGTGAGTGAAATTGGATAGGATAGAAACTGTGTGGGAATCAAAGCCAGACTAGCCATACAGTTAATGCTCAGTGGGCCACTGGAGGAGAGGAAAAGAAATTGCTGAAAAATGTCATGTGGAAATCAAGTCATTCTTCTTCTTCTTCAGTCATCCCTCCATTGAAAATGAAGCATGCTTTTTCTAATGGCTAGAATATTTGCAGCTCACCACAACTGCATACTTGTAGATTTCTCTGCTAACCCATTGGAGCACTTGTGCCAACCCATTGTCAAATTAATAGTCGATCATCTGGGAAGCCACTGGTATTCACAACACTGAGGACATTTAATTAAACTGATGGTCATTGCATGAGCTACTGGTTATTATGAGACAAGCAAGATTTTTAACAAGGCTTATTCCTCTAAATCTGACCTGCTCTGCTAGGCTATCCCATGATAGCCATATCCCATGATAGCTTCTCTTCCTCTCTCTGATCAAGTCATAGTCACTGCACAAAGATTGAAACAAATATGAAATGCACCTTAGCTGAGCAATGAAAATATGCTTTTGGCCCTCAACAGTCAGTGGTCTGTTGGTTGGTTATAAGACCCAGTCTATTTTTGGTGGAAGCTCCGTCAGATGTAATTCAAAAGGCTAACCCTGTCACACATCATGCTGATTTCGACTGTGAATTACATTAACCCTTTAGCATTTACATTATGCTATATATTTTATTATATTTTCATGGTAAAAGCTTTTCTTCTCATTATTATTTCAAATAATATTGAATCTATGAGATTTTGATATTTATTTTGAGAACAATACCTTACCATCAGTATGAATGGCCAATTACAGCCGGTTTGAACAGAAAGAGGTGACAGAATTCTGGTCGGATATGGCCACTTTAAATGCTAAAGGGTTAAGGATACAGGGTACACGTGTTTGTGGAATACTCAGCCATTTGCATGCTAATCCAACAACTCAATACTCATTGTAGAATCATAACATGTGGTTTGGATATAGCATCATTCCAGGTCTGTCTGTCTTTCTACACTGCCATTCTCCCCTTTCATCTCTCTCTCTCTCTGCTTGCATGCTGTTTCTCATTTCCGTGCCTTACCTACTGGGTGGGGTTCCTGACAAGTATCAAGCTAAAACATAAATATAAAACTCTGTTAACTCTCTTTACTGATGTGTATATCAGTGTTGACTGATGCTGAGCAACAGCATATCTTTCTAATCTATTGTTGTTGTTGTTATTGTTGTTGTTGTTGCTGCTGCTGCTGCTGCTGCTGTTGTTGTTGTTGTTGTTGTTGTTGTTGTTGGGGATGGTGGTGGTGATTGTGGTGATGTTAATGATACTGGTAATGGTAGTGGTGGTGGTGGTGGTGGTGATTGTGATGGTGTTAATAATACTATGATGATGATGTTAATGATACTGGAAATGGTGGTGGTGGCAGTGAGGAGATGATGATAATAGTGGTGGAGATGATGGGGAAGGTGGTGATAGTGTTAGTATGATGAGGTTGATTGTGATGGTGTTAGTAATGCAATGATAATGATGATGACACTGCTGGCAATGGTGGTGGTGGTGGAGATGAGGCTGGTTGTGTTGGTAATGGTGATGGTGGTGGTGGTGTTAGTGATGATGGTGGTTGTGGGGATTACGTTGTTGATATTTAACCCCAGTTCAGGTCAGATCGAGCTAACCTATGATCAAAAGCAAAGTACTCCAACTGTGACCATCTTGTCATTTGGTATATTTCAGGAGTATTGTCAAACAATTTGATGGAAATGTTGGTGTTATTTCTAGCAAATCATGCGACCTCATAGAGGTTCCCTCTAAAATTAGTAATATAATAATCATGATGACAGTGACTGATGATGGCATTGGTGTTGATGAAGCCGATAATGGTGATGACGATTGGTGGAGTTATAGCTTTGACCCACATCAGCTATGATTAACCCTTTAGTATTTACATTACTCTATATTTACTATTATATTTTCACAATAAAAGCTTTACCTCACAATTATCTCACATAATACCAAATCTATGAAATTTAGATGCTATTTATTTTGAAAACAATACCTTAACATAAGTATGAACAGCCGTAACCGGCTGGTTTGAACAGAAGGAGGTGACAAAATTCTGGCCAGATACGGAGGGTTTAAATGCTAAAGCGTTAAACTGATATTTTTAGAGGTGTCCTGGCCATGACCACTTTCTTGTCATTTTATTAGTCAATGTGTCCTTCAAAAAAAAATGGTATGGTATGATTTAAGGGACTTTGGTTTCTATTTTTAGCAGTTTCATTGACTGTGTAGAGCAGGGGTTCCCAACCTTTTTTGAGTTTTCGTCCACTTCCACATGGACAAATTTACCAACACTCTCTACCATATGTTGAAATATCTTCTTAATATCAAATATCTTATATTGTCCATTAAAAGTTCTAATCGCCCACCATTTTCTGTTCAGTTGCTCAATGCCCACCCAACAGTTGAAATCATCTATCGGTGGGTGATATTGCCCAGGTTAGGAAACCCTGGTGTAGAGGTTCCTTTATTGGCTTGTTTCTGATGGAATTGTTTAACCATCTAGCATTTAAACCAGCCATATCTGGCCAGAATTCTCTCACCTCTTTCTCTTCAAACCAGCCGTAGCAGGCCTCTCATACTGATGTGAAAGTGTTGTTCTCAAAATAAATAATATCCAAATCTCGTAGATTCGATATTATGTGAGATAATTATGTGAGGTAAAGCCTTTACCATGAAAATACAATAGTAAATATAGAGTAATGTAAATGCTAAAGGGTTAATCCCAATCTATGATCAAAAGCATTTGAACCATAACCAGCCATGTTTTTTCTAATCTGTAGGGAAACAAGAAACACATTATTCAACATGCTCTTTTTTATAAAATTGTAGGGTGTGATTTAAGCAAAATTTTGCTGCTGTTTCTAGCAAGACAATCTACCATATCGATACTCAGCCTGGTGGAGTTACTCAATGCTGATAAAGACTGTGGTGGTAATGATAAAATGGTGGTGGTGATGGTGGTGGGTGGGTGTCTGGTTGGTAGTGGTAGTAGAGGTGTTGATGATGATGATGATGGGTGAGCAGGTGGGTGTGGTAGTATTCATGATGATATTGAAGAGAATGATGACAATGAAGATGATGATGATAATAGTGGTAGGGATGTTGTTGTTGGTGTTGGGTGGGCGTTTGCTGTGGTGTTAATTATTAGGAAGTGGAGGATGATGACAATAATAATCATCATGAAGGTGATAAAAATAATGATGATGATGATGGGGATGATGGGGATGAAGGTGATGATAAGTCCTATGTCTGAGCTTTGGTAGAGAACCAAATCTGACAGTCACAACTTGCATTCAAACTGTCTGTTGAAGTTAATTAAGATGAAGATATTGTTAATGTTGATAAGAACACCACCTACCCATCCACCCTCTCCTCAGTCAGCTCACATCAGCCAGCAGCCTACTGACATGAGAAACATCAAGTCAGACATGGGGGAAGATAGTTGGTAATGACCCACAAACTAAACATTCCTGGTATGTTTAGGCTAAGGGAAACCTTAAGCCTTAATATACATGTGTTTTTGGAAACACAACAAAGACACACACACACACACACACACACACAGACACACACAGACATATACATACACATATACACAAACGTACTGGCTTCTGTATGGTGGTTGTTGTCTAAGATGTGCTACCGTGTTGAGCTACTACTCTAGCATAAGTATAAACATATAAAACTTTAGGCTATTTCTATACATAATAATATGACATAAACCTGACTTCATTTTTGCTTCCTTGAGTGTATTATTAGATTTTAAAACAAATTATGACCAGATAATATATCAGAATACTGTAAGAACAAAATTATTATAACAAAAATTTAGCATTTTTTGGTTGGTATGCAACACACCCATAATACAAGACCCTGAAATACACACAAACACGTGCATGTGTACACACATAAATACACACCCACACACATGCACGTGTACACGCATAAACACACACACACACACACACACACACACACACACACACACACACACACACACACACATGCACGCACACACACCTACACACACACACACACTCTCTCTCTCTCACATTGGTAACCTCCCACACATATATATAAGCTTTTAAAAAATGTTGAAGAATATCTCTGAATTCACCACCTACACCTCATAAATTTGCTGGGATACAATGGAGCCATGAAAATATTCTGTAAGAATTTACTGTTGATGATGATGATGGTGGTGATGAATAAAATGCAGACAGAAACACAGACACCTTATACATCTATATCATCATCATCACCGTTTAACATCCATTTTTCCATGCTAGCATGGGTTAGACGAGTTGTCTGTTGTGAGAAATACTTAGTCAGGTGATTATATCTTGCTCATACAGAACTGATTTTGACTTGGTTTCTACAGCTGGATGCCCTTCCTAATGCCAATCACTTTTACAGTATGGACTGGGTACTTTTTGTCATGACACCTACACAACTACTTTACAGTGTGGACTGGGTACTTTTTGTCATGACATCTACACAACTACTTTATAGTGTGGACTGGGTACTTTTTGTCATGACACCTACACAACTACTTTACAGTGTGGACTGGGTACTTTTTGTCATGACACCTACACAGCTACTTTACAGTGTGGACTGGGTACTTTTTGTCATGACACCTACACAACTACTTTACAGTGTGGACTGGGTACTTTTTGTCATGACACCTACACAGCTACTTTACAGTATGGACTGGGTACTTATTGTCATGACACCTACACAGCTACTTTACAGTGTGGGCTGGGTACTTATTGTCATGACACCTACACAGCTACTTTACAGTGTGGGCTGCGTACTTTTTGTCATGACACTTACACAGCTACTTTACAGTGTGGACTGGGTACTTTTTGTCATGACACCTACACAGCTACTTTACAGTGTTAACTGGGTACTTTTTGTCATGACACCTACACAGCTACTTTACAGTGTGGGCTGCGTACTTTTTGTCGTGACACCTACACAACTACTTTACAGTGTGGACTGGGTGCTTTTTGTCGTGACACCTACACAACTACTTTACAGTGTGGACTGGGTGCTTTTTGTCGTGACACCTACACAACTACTTTACAGTGTGGGCTGGGTACTTTTTGTCGTGAGACCTACACAACTACTTTACAGTGTGGACTGGGTGCTTTTTGTCGTGAGACCTACACAACTACTTTACAGTGTGGGCTGGGTACTTTTTGTCGTGACACCTACACAACTACTTTACAGTGTGGGCTGGGTACTTTTTGTCGTGAGACCTACACAACTACTTTACAGTGTGGGCTGGGTACTTTTTGTCGTGAGACTTACACAACTACTTTACAGTGTGGGCTAGGTACTTTTTGTCGTGACACCTACACAGCTACTTTACAGTGTGGACTGGGTACTTATTGTCATGACACCTACACAACTACTTTACAGTGTGGGCTGGGTACTTTTTGTCGTGACACCTACACAGCTACTTTACAGTGTGGGCTGGGTACTTTTTGTCGTGACACCTACACAGCTACTTTACAGTGTGGACTGGGTATTTTTGTTATGACACCTACACAACTACTTTACAGTGTGGACTGGGTACTTTTTGTCATGACACCTACACAGCTACTTTACAGTGTGGACTGGGTGCTTTTTGTCGTGACACCTACACAACTACTTTACAGTGTGGGCTGCGTACTTTTTGTCATGACACCTACACAGCTACTTTACAGTGGGGGCTGGGTACTTTTTGTTATGACACCTACACAGCTACTTTACAGTGTGGGCTGCGTACTTTTTGTCGTGACACCTACACAGCTACTTTACAGTGTGGACTGGGTGCTTTTTGTCGTGACACCTACACAACTACTTTACAGTATGGGCTGCGTACTTCTTGTCGTGACACCTACACAGCTACTTTACAGTGTGGGCTGGGTACTTTTTGTTATGACACCTACACAGCTACTTTACAGTGTGGACTGGGTGCTTTTTGTCGTGACACCTACACAACTACTTTACAGTGTGGGCTGGGTGCTTTTTGTCGTGACACCTACACAACTACTTTACAGTTTAGGCTTGGTACTTTTTGTTATGACACCTACACAGCTACTTTACAGTGTGGGCTGGGTACTTTTTGTCATGACACCTACACAGCTACTTTACAGTGTGGACTGGGTACTTTTTGTCATGACACCTACACAACTACTTTACAGTGTGGGCTGGGTGCTTTTTGTCGTGACACCTACACAACAACTTTACAGTGTGGCCTGGGTACTTTTTGTCGTGACACCTACACAGCTACTTTACAGTGTAGGCTGGGTACTTTTTGTCATGACACCTACACAGCTACTTTACAGTGTGGGCTGGGTACTTTTTGTCATGACACCTACACAGCTACTTTACAGTGTGGACTGGGTGCTTTTTGTCGTGACACCTACACAACTACTTTACAGTGTGGGCTGGGTACTTTTTGTCGTGAGACCTACACAACTACTTTACAGTGTGGACTGGGTGCTTTTTGTCGTGAGACCTACACAACTACTTTACAGTGTGGGCTGGGTACTTTTTGTCGTGACACCTACACAACTACTTTACAGTGTGGGCTGGGTACTTTTTGTCGTGACACCTACACAACTACTTTACAGTGTGGGCTGGGTACTTTTTGTCGTGAGACTTACACAACTACTTTACAGTGTGGGCTAGGTACTTTTTGTCGTGACACCTACACAGCTACTTTACAGTGTGGACTGGGTACTTATTGTCATGACACCTACACAACTACTTTACAGTGTGGGCTGGGTACTTTTTGTCGTGACACCTACACAGCTACTTTACAGTGTGGGCTGGGTACTTTTTGTCGTGACACCTACACAGCTACTTTACAGTGTGGACTGGGTACTTTTTGTTATGACACCTACACAACTACTTTACAGTGTGGACTGGGTACTTTTTGTCATGACACCTACACAACTACTTTACAGTGTGGGCTGGGTACTTTTTGTCGTGAGACCTACACAACTACTTTACAGTGTGGACTGGGTGCTTTTTGTCGTGAGATCTACACAACTACTTTACAGTGTGGGCTGGGTACTTTTTGTTATGACACCTACACAACTACTTTACAGTGTGGACTGGGTACTTTTTGTTATGACACATACACAGCTACTTTACAGTGTGGACTGGGTGCTTTTTGTCGTGAGACCTACACAACTACTTTACAGTGTGGGCTGGGTACTTTTTGTTATGACACCTACACAACTACTTTACAGTGTGGACTGGGTACTTTTTGTCATGACACCTACACAGCTACTTTACAGTGTGGACTGGGTGCTTTTTGTCGTGACACCTACACAACTACTTTACAGTGTGGGCTGCGTACTTTTTGTCATGACACCTACACAGCTACTTTACAGTGTGGGCTGGGTACTTTTTGTTATGACACCTACACAGCTACTTTACAGTGTGGGCTGCGTACTTTTTGTCGTGACACCTACACAGCTACTTTACAGTGTGGACTGGGTGCTTTTTGTCGTGACACCTACACAACTACTTTACAGTGTGGGCTGCGTACTTTTTGTCATGACACCTACACAGCTACTTTACAGTGTGGGCTGGGTGCTTTTTGTCATGACACCTACACAACTACTTTACAGTGTGGGCTGCGTACTTTTTGTCGTGACACCTACACAGCTACTTTACAGTGTGGGCTGGGTACTTTTTGTTATGACACCTACACAGCTACTTTACAGTGTGGGCTGGGTATTTTTGTCATGACACCTACACACTACCACTTTACAGTTTAGGCTGGGTACTTTTTGTCATGACACCTACACAACTACTTTACAGTGTGGGCTGGGTGCTTTTTGTCGTGACACCTACACAACTACTTTACAGTGTGGGCTGGGTGCTTTTTGTCGTGACACCTACACAACTACTTTACAGTTTAGGCTTGGTACTTTTTGTTATGACACCTACACAGCTACTTTACAGTGTGGGCTGGGTACTTTTTGTCATGACACCTACACAGCTACTTTACAGTGTGGACTGGGTACTTTTTGTCATGACACCTACACAACTACTTTACAGTGTGGGCTGGGTACTTTTTGTTATGACACCTACACAGCTACTTTACAGTGTGGGCTGGGTACTTTTTGTCATGACACCTACACACTACCACTTTACAGTTTAGGCTGGGTACTTTTTGTCATGACACCTACACAACTACTTTACAGTGTGGGCTGGGTGCTTTTTGTCGTGACACCTACACAACTACTTTACAGTGTGGGCTGGGTGCTTTTTGTCGTGACACCTACACAACTACTTTACAGTTTAGGCTTGGTACTTTTTGTTATGACACCTACACAGCTACTTTACAGTGTGGGCTGGGTACTTTTTGTCATGACACCTACACAGCTACTTTACAGTGTGGACTGGGTACTTTTTGTCATGACACCTACACAACTACTTTACAGTGTGGGCTGGGTACTTTTTGTTATGACACCTACACAGCTACTTTACAGTGTGGGCTGCGTACTTTTTGTCGTGACACCTACACAGCTACTTTACAGTGTGGACTGGGTGCTTTTTGTCGTGACACCTACACAACTACTTTACAGTGTGGGCTGCGTACTTCTTGTCGTGACACCTACACAGCTACTTTACAGTGTGGGCTGGGTACTTTTTGTTATGACACCTACACAGCTACTTTACAGTGTGGACTGGGTGCTTTTTGTCGTGACACCTACACAACTACTTTACAGTGTGGGCTGGGTGCTTTTTGTCGTGACACCTACACAACTACTTTACAGTTTAGGCTTGGTACTTTTTGTTATGACACCTACACAGCTACTTTACAGTGTGGGCTGGGTACTTTTTGTCATGACACCTACACAGCTACTTTACAGTGTGGACTGGGTACTTTTTGTCATGACACCTACACAACTACTTTACAGTGTGGGCTGGGTGCTTTTTGTCGTGACACCTACACAACAACTTTACAGTGTGGCCTGGGTACTTTTTGTCGTGACACCTACACAGCTACTTTACAGTGTGGGCTGGGTACTTTTTGTCATGACACCTACACAGCTACTTTACAGTGTGGACTGGGTGCTTTTTGTCGTGACACCTACACAACTACTTTACAGTGTGGGCTGGGTACTTTTTGTCGTGAGACCTACACAACTACTTTACAGTGTGGACTGGGTGCTTTTTGTCGTGAGACCTACACAACTACTTTACAGTGTGGGCTGGGTACTTTTTGTCGTGACACCTACACAACTACTTTACAGTGTGGGCTGGGTACTTTTTGTCGTGACACCTACACAACTACTTTACAGTGTGGGCTGGGTACTTTTTGTCGTGAGACTTACACAACTACTTTACAGTGTGGGCTAGGTACTTTTTGTCGTGACACCTACACAGCTACTTTACAGTGTGGACTGGGTACTTATTGTCATGACACCTACACAACTACTTTACAGTGTGGGCTGGGTACTTTTTGTCGTGACACCTACACAGCTACTTTACAGTGTGGGCTGGGTACTTTTTGTCGTGACACCTACACAGCTACTTTACAGTGTGGACTGGGTACTTTTTGTTATGACACCTACACAACTACTTTACAGTGTGGACTGGGTACTTTTTGTCATGACACCTACACAACTACTTTACAGTGTGGGCTGGGTACTTTTTGTCGTGAGACCTACACAACTACTTTACAGTGTGGACTGGGTGCTTTTTGTCGTGAGATCTACACAACTACTTTACAGTGTGGGCTGGGTACTTTTTGTTATGACACCTACACAACTACTTTACAGTGTGGACTGGGTACTTTTTGTTATGACACATACACAGCTACTTTACAGTGTGGACTGGGTGCTTTTTGTCGTGAGACCTACACAACTACTTTACAGTGTGGGCTGGGTACTTTTTGTTATGACACCTACACAACTACTTTACAGTGTGGACTGGGTACTTTTTGTCATGACACCTACACAGCTACTTTACAGTGTGGACTGGGTGCTTTTTGTCGTGACACCTACACAACTACTTTACAGTGTGGGCTGCGTACTTTTTGTCATGACACCTACACAGCTACTTTACAGTGTGGGCTGGGTACTTTTTGTTATGACACCTACACAGCTACTTTACAGTGTGGGCTGCGTACTTTTTGTCGTGACACCTACACAGCTACTTTACAGTGTGGACTGGGTGCTTTTTGTCGTGACACCTACACAACTACTTTACAGTGTGGGCTGCGTACTTTTTGTCATGACACCTACACAGCTACTTTACAGTGTGGGCTGGGTGCTTTTTGTCATGACACCTACACAACTACTTTACAGTGTGGGCTGCGTACTTTTTGTCGTGACACCTACACAGCTACTTTACAGTGTGGGCTGGGTACTTTTTGTTATGACACCTACACAGCTACTTTACAGTGTGGGCTGGGTATTTTTGTCATGACACCTACACACTACCACTTTACAGTTTAGGCTGGGTACTTTTTGTCATGACACCTACACAACTACTTTACAGTGTGGGCTGGGTGCATTTTGTCGTGACACCTACACAACTACTTTACAGTGTGGACTGGGTGCTTTTTGTCGTGACACCTACACAACTACTTTACAGTGTGGGCTGGGTGCTTTTTGTCGTGACACCTACACAACTACTTTACAGTTTAGGCTTGGTACTTTTTGTTATGACACCTACACAGCTACTTTACAGTGTGGGCTGGGTACTTTTTGTCATGACACCTACACAGCTACTTTACAGTGTGGACTGGGTACTTTTTGTCATGACACCTACACAACTACTTTACAGTGTGGGCTGGGTGCTTTTTGTCGTGACACCTACACAACAACTTTACAGTGTGGCCTGGGTACTTTTTGTCGTGACACCTACACAGCTACTTTACAGTGTAGGCTGGGTACTTTTTGTCATGACACCTACACAGCTACTTTACAGTGTGGGCTGGGTACTTTTTGTCATGACACCTACACAGCTACTTTACAGTGTGGACTGGGTGCTTTTTGTCGTGACACCTACACAACTACTTTACAGTGTGGGCTGGGTACTTTTTGTCGTGAGACCTACACAACTACTTTACAGTGTGGACTGGGTGCTTTTTGTCGTGAGACCTACACAACTACTTTACAGTGTCGGCTGGGTACTTTTTGTCGTGACACCTACACAACTACTTTACAGTGTGGGCTGGGTACTTTTTGTCGTGAGACCTACACAACTACTTTACAGTGTGGGCTGGGTACTTTTTGTCGTGAGACTTACACAACTACTTTACAGTGTGGGCTGGGTACTTTTTGTCGTGACACCTACACAGCTACTTTACAGTGTGGACTGGGTACTTATTGTCATGACACCTACACAACTACTTTACAGTGTGGGCTGGGTACTTTTTGTCGTGACACCTACACAACTACTTTACAGTGTGGGCTGGGTACTTTTTGTCGTGACACCTACACAGCTACTTTACAGTGTGGACTGGGTACTTTTTGTTATGACACCTACACAACTACTTTACAGTGTGGACTGGGTACTTTTTGTCATGACACCTACACAACTACTTTACAGTGTGGGCTGGGTACTTTTTGTCGTGAGACCTACACAACTACTTTACAGTGTGGACTGGGTGCTTTTTGTCGTGAGACCTACACAACTACTTTACAGTGTGGGCTGGGTACTTTTTGTTATGACACCTACACAACTACTTTACAGTGTGGACTGGGTACTTTTTGTTATGACACATACACAGCTACTTTACAGTGTGGACTGGGTGCTTTTTGTCGTGAGACCTACACAACTACTTTACAGTGTGGGCTGGGTACTTTTTGTTATGACACCTACACAACTACTTTACAGTGTGGACTGGGTACTTTTTGTCATGACACCTACACAGCTACTTTACAGTGTGGACTGGGTGCTTTTTGTCGTGACACCTACACAACTACTTTACAGTGTGGGCTGCGTACTTTTTGTCATGACACCTACACAGCTACTTTACAGTGTGGGCTGGGTACTTTTTGTTATGACACCTACACAGCTACTTTACAGTGTGGGCTGCGTACTTTTTGTCGTGACACCTACACAGCTACTTTACAGTGTGGACTGGGTGCTTTTTGTCGTGACACCTACACAACTACTTTACAGTGTGGGCTGCGTACTTTTTGTCATGACACCTACACAGCTACTTTACAGTGTGGGCTGGGTGCTTTTTGTCATGACACCTACACAACTACTTTACAGTGTGGGCTGCGTACTTTTTGTCGTGACACCTACACAGCTACTTTACAGTGTGGGCTGGGTACTTTTTGTTATGACACCTACACAGCTACTTTACAGTGTGGGCTGGGTATTTTTGTCATGACACCTACACACTACCACTTTACAGTTTAGGCTGGGTACTTTTTGTCATGACACCTACAAAACTACTTTACAGTGTGGACTGGGTACTTTTTGTCATGACACCTCCACAACTACTTTACAGTTTAGGCTGGGTACTTTTTGTTATGACACCTACACAGCTACTTTACAGTGTGGGCTGGGTACTTTTTGTCATGACACCTACACAGCTACTTTACAGTGTGGACTGGGTACTTTTTGTCATGACACCTACACAACTACTTTACAGTGTGGGCTGCGTGCTTTTTGTCGTGACACCTACACAACTACTTTACAGTGTGGGCTGGGTACTTTTTGTCGTGACACCTACACAGCTACTTTACAGTGTAGGCTGGGTACTTTTTGTCATGACACCTACACAGCTACTTTACAGTATGGACTGGGTACTTTTTGTCATGACACCTACACAACTACTTTACAGTGTGGACTGGGTGCTTTTTGTCATGACACCTACACAACTACTTTACAGTGTGGACTGGGTGCTTTTTGTCATGACACCTACACAACTACTTTACAGTGTGGGCTGGGTGCTTTTTGTCATGACACCTACACAACTACTTTACAGTGTGGACTGGGTGCTTTTTGTCATGACACCTACACAACTACTTTACAGTGTGGGCTGGGTACTTTTTGTCATGACACCTACACAGCTACTTTACAGTGTGGACTGGGTACTTTTTGTCATGACACCTACACAACTACTTTACAGTGTGGGCTGGGTACTTTTTGTCATGACACCTACACAACTACTTTACAGTGTGGGCTGGGTACTTTTTGTCATGACACCTACACAACTACTTTACAGTGTGAGCTGGGTGCTTTTTGTCGTGACACCTACAAAACTACTTTACAGTGTGGGCTGGGTACTTTTTGTCATGACACCTACATAGCTACTTTACAGTGTGAGCTGGGTGCTTTTTGTCGTGACACCTACACAACTACTTTACAGTGTGGGCTGGGTACTTTTTGTCATGACACCTACACAGCTACTTTACACTGTGGGCTGGGTACTTTTTGTCATGACACCTACACAGCTACTTTACCGTGTGGACTGGATGCTTTTTGTCATGACACCTACACAACTACTTTACAGTGTGGACTGGGTACTTTTTGTCATGACACCTACACAACTACTTTACAGTGTGGGCTGCGTACTTTTTGTCATGACACTTACACAGCTACTTTACAGTGTGGACTGGGTACTTTTTGTCATGACACCTACACAGCTACTTTACAGTGTTAACTGGGTACTTTTTGTCATGACACCTACACAGCTACTTTACAGTGTGGGCTGCGTACTTTTTGTCGTGACACCTACACAACTACTTTACAGTGTGGACTGGGTGCTTTTTGTCGTGACACCTACACAACTACTTTACAGTGTGGACTGGGTGCTTTTTGTCGTGACACCTACACAACTACTTTACAGTGTGGGCTGGGTACTTTTTGTCGTGAGACCTACACAACTACTTTACAGTGTGGACTGGGTGCTTTTTGTCGTGAGACCTACACAACTACTTTACAGTGTGGGCTGGGTACTTTTTGTCGTGACACCTACACAACTACTTTACAGTGTGGGCTGGGTACTTTTTGTCGTGAGACCTACACAACTACTTTACAGTGTGGGCTGGGTACTTTTTGTCGTGAGACTTACACAACTACTTTACAGTGTGGGCTAGGTACTTTTTGTCGTGACACCTACACAGCTACTTTACAGTGTGGACTGGGTACTTATTGTCATGACACCTACACAACTACTTTACAGTGTGGGCTGGGTACTTTTTGTCGTGACACCTACACAGCTACTTTACAGTGTGGGCTGGGTACTTTTTGTCGTGACACCTACACAGCTACTTTACAGTGTGGACTGGGTATTTTTGTTATGACACCTACACAACTACTTTACAGTGTGGACTGGGTACTTTTTGTCATGACACCTACACAGCTACTTTACAGTGTGGACTGGGTGCTTTTTGTCGTGACACCTACACAACTACTTTACAGTGTGGGCTGCGTACTTTTTGTCATGACACCTACACAGCTACTTTACAGTGTGGGCTGGGTACTTTTTGTTATGACACCTACACAGCTACTTTACAGTGTGGGCTGCGTACTTTTTGTCGTGACACCTACACAGCTACTTTACAGTGTGGACTGGGTGCTTTTTGTCGTGACACCTACACAACTACTTTACAGTGTGGGCTGCGTACTTCTTGTCGTGACACCTACACAGCTACTTTACAGTGTGGGCTGGGTACTTTTTGTTATGACACCTACACAGCTACTTTACAGTGTGGGCTGGGTATTTTTGTCATGACACCTACACACTACCACTTTACAGTTTAGGCTGGGTACTTTTTGTCATGACACCTACACAACTACTTTACAGTTTAGGCTTGGTACTTTTTGTTATGACACTTACACAGCTACTTTACAGTGTGGGCTGGGTACTTTTTGTCATGACACCTACACAGCTACTTTACAGTGTGGACTGGGTACTTTTTGTCATGACACCTACACAACTACTTTACAGTGTGGGCTGGGTGCTTTTTGTCGTGACACCTACACAACTACTTTACAGTGTGGGCTGGGTACTTTTTGTCGTGACACCTACACAGCTACTTTACAGTGTAGGCTGGGTACTTTTTGTCATGACACCTACACAGCTACTTTACAGTGTGGGCTGGGTACTTTTTGTCATGACACCTACACAGCTACTTTAAAGTGTGGACTGGGTGCTTTTTGTCGTGACACCTACACAACTACTTTACAGTGTGGGCTGGGTACTTTTTGTCGTGAGACCTACACAACTACTTTACAGTGTGGGCTGGGTACTTTTTGTCGTGAGACCTACACAACTACTTTACAGTGTGGGCTGGGTACTTTTTGTCGTGACACCTACACAGCTACTTTACATTGTAGGCTGGGTACTTTTTGTCATGACACCTACACAGCTACTTTACAGTGTGGGCTGTGTACTTTTTGTCATGACACCTACACAGCTACTTTACAGTGTGGACTGGGTGCTTTTTGTCGTGACACCTACACAACTACTTTACAGTGTGGGCTGCGTACTTTTTGTCATGACACCTACACCGCTACTTTACAGTGTGGGCTGGGTACTTTTTGTTATGACACCTACACAGCTACTTTACAGTGTGGGCTGCGTACTTTTTGTCGTGACACCTACACAGCTACTTTACAGTGTGGACTGGGTGCTTTTTGTCGTGACACCTACACAGCTACTTTACAGTGTGGACTGGGTATTTTTGTTATGACACCTACACAACTACTTTACAGTGTGGACTGGGTACTTTTTGTCATGACACCTACACAGCTACTTTACAGTGTGGACTGGGTGCTTTTTGTCGTGACACCTACACAACTACTTTACAGTGTGGGCTGCGTACTTTTTGTCATGACACCTACACAGCTACTTTACAGTGTGGGCTGGGTACTTTTTGTTATGACACCTACACAGCTACTTTACAGTGTGGGCTGCGTACTTTTTGTCGTGACACCTACACAGCTACTTTACAGTGTGGACTGGGTGCTTTTTGTCGTGACACCTACACAACTACTTTACAGTGTGGGCTGCGTACTTCTTGTCGTGACACCTACACAGCTACTTTACAGTGTGGGCTGGGTACTTTTTGTTATGACACCTACACAGCTACTTTACAGTGTGGGCTGGGTATTTTTGTCATGACACCTACACACTACCACTTTACAGTTTAGGCTGGGTACTTTTTGTCATGACACCTACACAACTACTTTACAGTTTAGGCTTGGTACTTTTTGTTATGACACTTACACAGCTACTTTACAGTGTGGGCTGGGTACTTTTTGTCATGACACCTACACAGCTACTTTACAGTGTGGACTGGGTACTTTTTGTCATGACACCTACACAACTACTTTACAGTGTGGGCTGGGTGCTTTTTGTCGTGACACCTACACAACTACTTTACAGTGTGGGCTGGGTACTTTTTGTCGTGACACCTACACAGCTACTTTACAGTGTAGGCTGGGTACTTTTTGTCATGACACCTACACAGCTACTTTACAGTGTGGGCTGGGTACTTTTTGTCATGACACCTACACAGCTACTTTAAAGTGTGGACTGGGTGCTTTTTGTCGTGACACCTACACAACTACTTTACAGTGTGGGCTGGGTACTTTTTGTCGTGAGACCTACACAACTACTTTACAGTGTGGGCTGGGTACTTTTTGTCGTGACACCTACACAGCTACTTTACAGTGTAGGCTGGGTACTTTTTGTCATGACACCTACACAGCTACTTTACAGTGTGGGCTGTGTACTTTTTGTCATGACACCTACACAGCTACTTTACAGTGTGGACTGGGTGCTTTTTGTCGTGACACCTACACAACTACTTTACAGTGTGGGCTGCGTACTTTTTGTCATGACACCTACACCGCTACTTTACAGTGTGGGCTGGGTACTTTTTGTTATGACACCTACACAGCTACTTTACAGTGTGGGCTGCGTACTTTTTGTCGTGACACCTACACAGCTACTTTACAGTGTGGACTGGGTGCTTTTTGTCGTGACACCTACACAACTACTTTACAGTGTGGGCTGCGTACTTCTTGTCGTGACACCTACACAGCTACTTTACAGTGTGGGCTGGGTACTTTTTGTTATGACACCTACACAGCTACTTTACAGTGTGGACTGGGTGCTTTTTGTCGTGACACCTACACAACTACTTTACAGTGTGGGCTGGGTGCTTTTTGTCGTGACACCTACACAACTACTTTACAGTTTAGGCTTGGTACTTTTTGTTATGACACCTACACAGCTACTTTACAGTGTGGGCTGGGTACTTTTTGTCATGACACCTACACAGCTACTTTACAGTGTGGACTGGGTACTTTTTGTCATGACACCTACACAACTACTTTACAGTGTGGGCTGGGTGCTTTTTGTCGTGACACCTACACAACTACTTTACAGTGTGGCCTGGGTACTTTTTGTCGTGACACCTACACAGCTACTTTACAGTGTAGGCTGGGTACTTTTTGTCATGACACCTACACAGCTACTTTACAGTGTGGGCTGGGTACTTTTTGTCATGACACCTACACAGCTACTTTACAGTGTGGACTGGGTGCTTTTTGTCGTGACACCTACACAACTACTTTACAGTGTGGGCTGGGTACTTTTTGTCGTGAGACCTACACAACTACTTTACAGTGTGGACTGGGTGCTTTTTGTCGTGAGACCTACACAACTACTTTACAGTGTGGGCTGGGTACTTTTTGTCGTGACACCTACACAACTACTTTACAGTGTGGGCTGGGTACTTTTTGTCGTGAGACCTACACAACTACTTTACAGTGTGGGCTGGGTACTTTTTGTCGTGAGACTTACACAACTACTTGACAGTGTGGGCTAGGTACTTTTTGTCGTGACACCTACACAACTACTTTACAGTGTGGACTGGGTACTTATTGTCATGACACCTACACAACTACTTTACAGTGTGGGCTGGGTACTTTTTGTCGTGACACCTACACAGCTACTTTACAGTGTGGGCTGGGTACTTTTTGTCGTGACACCTACACAGCTACTTTACAGTGTGGACTGGGTACTTTTTGTTATGACACCTACACAACTACTTTACAGTGTGGACTGGGTACTTTTTGTCATGACACCTACACAACTACTTTACAGTGTGGGCTGGGTACTTTTTGTCGTGAGACCTACACAACTACTTTACAGTGTGGACTGAGTGCTTTTTGTCGTGAGACCTACACAACTACTTTACAGTGTGGGCTGGGTACTTTTTGTTATGACACCTACACAACTACTTTACAGTGTGGACTGGGTACTTTTTGTTATGACACCTACACAGCTACTTTACAGTGTGGACTGGGTGCTTTTTGTCGTGAGACCTACACAACTACTTTACAGTGTGGGCTGGGTACTTTTTGTTATGACACCTACACAACTACTTTACAGTGTGGACTGGGTACTTTTTGTCATGACACCTACACAGCTACTTTACAGTGTGGACTGGGTGCTTTTTGTCGTGACACCTACACAACTACTTTACAGTGTGGGCTGCGTACTTTTTGTCATGACACCTACACAGCTACTTTACAGTGTGGGCTGGGTACTTTTTGTTATGACACCTACACAGCTACTTTACAGTGTGGGCTGCGTACTTTTTGTCGTGACACCTACACAGCTACTTTACAGTGTGGACTGGGTGCTTTTTGTCGTGACACCTACACAACTACTTTACAGTGTGGGCTGCGTACTTTTTGTCATGACACCTACACAGCTACTTTACAGTGTGGGCTGGGTGCTTTTTGTCATGACACCTACACAACTACTTTACAGTGTGGGCTGCGTACTTTTTGTCGTGACACCTACACAGCTACTTTACAGTGTGGGCTGGGTACTTTTTGTTATGACACCTACACAGCTACTTTACAGTGTGGGCTGGGTATTTTTGTCATGACACCTACACACTACCACTTTACAGTTTAGGCTGGGTACTTTTTGTCATGACACCTACACAACTACTTTACAGTGTGGACTGGGTACTTTTTGTCATGACACCTCCACAACTACTTTACAGTTTAGGCTGGGTACTTTTTGTTATGACACCTACACAGCTACTTTACAGTGTGGGCTGGGTACTTTTTGTCATGACACCTACACAGCTACTTTACAGTGTGGACTGGGTACTTTTTGTCATGACACCTACACAACTACTTTACAGTGTGGGCTGGGTGCTTTTTGTCGTGACACCTACACAACTACTTTACAGTGTGGGCTGGGTACTTTTTGTCGTGACACCTACACAGCTACTTTACAGTGTAGGCTGGGTACTTTTTGTCATGACACCTACACAGCTACTTTACAGTATGGACTGGGTACTTTTTGTCATGACACCTACACAACTACTTTACAGTGTGGACTGGGTGCTTTTTGTCATGACACCTACACAACTACTTTACAGTGTGGACTGGGTGCTTTTTGTCATGACACCTACACAACTACTTTACAGTGTGGACTGGGTGCTTTTTGTCATGACACCTACACAACTACTTTACAGTGTGGGCTGGGTACTTTTTGTCATGACACCTACACAACTACTTTACAGTGTGGACTGGGTGCTTTTTGTCATGACACCTACACAACTACTTTACAGTGTGGGCTGGGTGCTTTTTGTCATGACACCTACACAACTACTTTACAGTGTGGACTGGGTGCTTTTTGTCATGACACCTACACAACTACTTTACAGTGTGGGCTGGGTGCTTTTTGTCATAACACCTACACAACTACTTTACAGTGTGGGCTGGGTGCTTTTTGTCATGACACCTACACAACTACTTTACAGTGTGGACTGGGTGCTTTTTGTCATGACACCTACACAACTACTTTACAGTGTGGGCTGGGTACTTTTTGTCATGACACCTACACAGCTACTTTACAGTGTAGACTGGGTACTTTTTGTCATGACACCTACACAACTACTTTACAGTGTGGGCTGGGTACTTTTTGTCATGACACCTACACAACTACTTTACAGTGTGGGCTGGGTACTTTTTGTCATGACACCTACACAACTACTTTACAGTGTGAGCTGGGTGCTTTTTGTCGTGACACCTACAAAACTACTTTACAGTGTGGGCTGGGTACTTTTTGTCATGACACCTACATAGCTACTTTACAGTGTGAGCTGGGTGCTTTTTGTCGTGACACCTACACAACTACTTTACAGTGTGGGCTGGGTACTTTTTGTCATGACACCTACACAGCTACTTTACACTGTGGGCTGGGTACTTTTTGTCATGACACCTACACAGCTACTTTACCGTGTGGACTGGATGCTTTTTGTCATGACACCTACACAACTACTTTACAGTGTGGACTGGGTACTTTTTGTCATGACACCTACACAACTACTTTACAGTGTGGACTGGGTACTTTTTGTCATGACACCTACACAGCTACTTTACAGTGTGGGCTGGGTGCTTTTTGTCGTGACACCTACAAAACTACTTTACACTGTGGGCTGGGTACTTTTTGTCATGACACCTACACAACTACTTTACAGTGTGGGCTGGGTACTTTTTGTCATGACACCTACACAACTACTTTACAGTGTGGACTGGGTGCTTTTTGTCGTGACACCTACACAGCTACTTTACAGTGTGGACTGGGTGCTTTTTGTCGTGACACCTACACAGCTACTTTACAGTGTGGGCTGGGTACTTTTTGTCGTGACACCTACACGACCATTTTATCGTGTTGGCTGACCATTTTTTGTTGTGTTACCATCATGACTGCTTTACAGTAGATGTATGCTTCAGCCTGTCCTCATGGGAGATGTATGGAAGAGTGGGGTTGAGTGGAGGTGGTACATGCTATATATATTGGGTTGTCAACTATGAATTTTGTAGAAATTTGTTTTTTTCTACAAATTTCTACAAATCTCATATTTGACAACCCAATATATCTTCTTCCTGCTCTTGTTCATTAATAAACCAAGAGTCTGATGAACTTTTGATTACAGAGCCGAGCCAGATCAATACAGATCGAACCTTGAGCTGATCAATAGCGAATTGTGCGTTGCATCTCAATAAATTTAATGATGATACTCTGACACCTCTTCCTATTTATTTTGATGTTATACTCTGCATAAGAGAGAAACAGACCATAGTTTAACACCGAATGTGTGACACCAAATAATAGACTTAAATAGACCTAACTATGCATCGAGCACTCAAGTTGGTGAAACAACACTAACATATAGTTATATATATATATATATACCACGGCAAAAAAGCACCCAGCTGTTAGGAAGGTAGCTGTAGAAATCAAGCCAGAATCAGTTCCCGTCCCACCCTTGCAAGCAGGGAGAAGCGGACATAAAATGATGATGATGATGTATATATGTATAGTAATAATAATAATAAATGTGAAGACTAAAATAGGAAAAGAGTCAGGACCCCGACGGTTCAGCTCTAGCCATTTCAACAGCTAGATCCGAATGGCTGTTGAAAAGGCTGGAGTTCAGCCTATATATATATGTATATATATATATATGTATATGATCATCATCATCATCATCATCATCATTTTATGTCCGCTTTTCCCTGCTTGCAAGGGTGGGACGGGTCTTATTCAGCACAGCATCTCTCCACTCGTCACGGTCCTTCGTCATCTCCACCGTGAGCTTCAATGATCTGAGGTCTGTTCTCACCACCTCCGCCCATGTTTTTCGTGGTCTACCTCTACCACATCCTCCTTCAACTGGCATTTCCTGGCACTTCTTCACCCATCGGTCATCCTCCATGCGCATCACATGTCCATACCACCTCAGTCTCCTCTCCCGTACACTACATTCTATCCCTCTCAGACACAGTTTCTCTCTCAACACATTTATGCTGGGTCGTTCACGCACATTTACACTGCACATCCAACGGAGCATGCTGCCTCATTTCTCTCCAGCCGTCGCATGTCCTCTGCAGTTGCTGCCCATGTCTCACTACCATGCAGCATCGCGCTCCTCACACAGGCATCATATATATATATATATATATATATATATATATATATGTATATATGATGATGATGATGATGATGATGATATATATATATATATATATATATAATTATATATATATATAACCTAATAAACTTTTATTTGTACTGCCTCTCTGTTTTTGTTCCCGTCCAAGTTTTCACTATATATATATATATATATATATATTTATATGTATATATATATATATAGTTATATATATATATCATCATCATCATCATCATCATCATCACTATTTTACGTCCGCTTTTCCCTGCTTGCAAGGGTGGGACGGGAACTGATTTTGGCTTGATTTCTACAGCTGGATCCCCTTCCTAACACCAACCTCATTTACAGTGAGTGCTGGGTGCTGTTTTGCCATGGCACCTCTACAACCACTTTGCAGTGGAATGATAGGGACCCCAGTCCCTATCATCTCATTTCTACAGCTGAGTAAACTGGAGCAATGTGAAATAAAGTGTCTTGCTCAAGGAAACAACACATCACCCGGTCTGAGAATTGAACTCACAATCTTTCAATTGCAAGGCCAATGCTCTAACCACTAAGCCATGTGCCTCCATATATGTATATATATATATATATGCGCATATGTTCCGTGGTCTATGTAAATAAATATATATATATATTTGTATATAATCATATCATAGATACATCTGTGAGTGTTAACAGGGTATACAAGGTATGGTTGGAAAGTTTCTGGACTGTGTGTTCTATGATTGTTGTAGAGTTCAACGTAAATGTCTACACAGCTAGCAATCATTGGTAGTTACTCTATTGAGTAAATAAGCTCTATAATACTATCTACTCATTTTCATTTGTTACACATGGTTTCGTAACATTGTGTTAGAAAGACTCTGATATTTATTTTACAATAGCTGACAAATTCAAGCTACATATTTGCAACAAATTTCACATGAAACTCAGCAAATATGCTACCAAGGCTTTTGGATGAACATTCTTTAGCTTAGAAAAATATACGGGGATATGGTTATTCTGAAACTCTACCTTACAATTATTAGAAATTAGAATGGACACACAGAATGTTTTGAAGTACTGCTGGGCACCAAAGCCAAGGTCACCTAATCACAGCAAATCTCCTGAAAATCTGGAAAACAATTTATGTACTCCTCCATTGTTATTTGAAATAGACAAGCTGTTATTGCTAAGAAGAGATTTATTTCTCATCCATTTATTGGCATGAAACTTGATTCAAACTCAAGGTCTTAATTAATAACTTCACCGTATTAAGAGGTATTTATATTCAATTATTTATGGACCATGGACAAGAAAGATTAGATTTATTTATAAATGTGATCAGTGGTTCAATATATTAAATAAAAAGGACATCAATAATTGATCATAAATATCAACTCTCTCGGAAGTTAAAGAAAATATATTTGTGTTGCTCTTACACACATACACACACACGTGCACACACACACACACACACACACACACACACACATGCACACACACACATGCACATACACTCATTCACACACACACACACGTGCACTCATGCACACACACACACATACACATGCACACATCAATTGGTTTATATGTAGCTATAAATGCTCTCTCAGAGACTTGATTGGAAGGTGATTGTCAAATTGAGGAGGATGGAAGTAGTTATCCCTTTTTCTGGAAGGGTAAATTAAAAGAAGAGTACATGAAAGTGGTGTTGGCTTTACAATCCAGTCTGAAATGCTTAATTTGGAAAAGCTTCCTATCTCTATAAATGGCCAATCAAAAATCTGCATCTGTACTTGGAAAATAAGTAATTCTTTACCCTGGTGACTCCATATGCTTTTACTCTGCCTAGTCTTGGAGATAAAACTACTAAGAGCTGTACTCAGGAAAATCTCCAAGTCAGACATAATAATTTAACTGGGATATTTCAATGCTATGGTTGGAATAGATCAGCAAATATGGAGCTCTGTTGATTATTTTGATGTGGGAAAGAGGAATATCAATGGGCTCATGTTCTTAGAACTTTGTGAAGAAATTGCTCTACTGCCAATTGTTAGCAAGGTTCTGGCAAGTATTCTTACCCAACTGAATAATTCCTTTGTAGTTGATGTCTTCCTGAATCTCAATGCGATTTTCATTCAGGTAGAAGAACAGTGGATATGCTTTTTACAACAAATAGCTGCAGAAATGCTGTGAACAAAACATGGTTCTTATGTAGGTTTTGATTGATCTAACAAAACTCTTCAATTGCCCTACCAGTGAAACATCATATAAGTCAACTTCAAACCAGTAGCCCCAGACATCCCACAAAGACCATCTTAGCTCTACCTAGCTCACATATTTATGGGAGGTAGACAGCCCCACTCTTGAACCAATACACACACCATGAAAACACCAACATCAGATCCACCAAAAAAGTCATCACATACATCAATTGAACATTCAGCCTTCCAGCAATACCAGATACTCAGAGCTTAAGACCTACCAGACTAATCATGAACTGAACAAACCAGTGGAGGCCCTTACCACCATGCCTCTAAACCTCATTCATTATTTGTGAATTGGCAGTATTGGTAGAGGGTTGGACGCCATGCTTTGATGCACAGAGTTACGGCCCTTGCCATTCTGAGTTCAAATCCCGCCCAGGTTAACTTTGCCTTTCATCCTTACGGGGTCGATAAAATAAAGTACCAGTAATGCACTGGGATAATTGCTGGCCTTGTGCCAAAAGTAGAAACAATTATTTGGTTTTTCACATATTTCCAATGCATTCGAAAGAAATCATCAGGAAAGCCCTAATGCTTTCATTCAAATGAAACAGTTCTAGTCCTGTAGAAGCCGTTTCTATATTAAATTTGGTGTGTATATATATATATATATGTGTATATATATATCATTATCATCACTGTTTTACGTCCATTCTTCCACGCTAGCATGGTTTAGACGGGTTGTCCTGTTGTGGGCAGTGCCCGGTCAGCTGACCTTGTTTTGCTCATACGGGAACTGATATATATATATATATATATATACTGTGAATGAGGCTGGCATTAGGAGGGCATCCAGCTGTAGAAACCAGCCCCAAATTAGCCCCGGGTGAGCGAAACACAGTCCGCTGACTTGATTCTCTCCCACTGAGTCAGCTCATCCTACCCCTGCTAGTGAGGAAAATGGATGTTAAATGATGATGATGACAATGATGATATATATTAGTTTTTTTTATTATAATTATTATATTAAAAAAATAATAAAGAAACAAATAAAGAAATAATAATAATAGTTATTATTATTTTCTTCTCTTTACTCAACATGTTGTTGTTCCCCCTCTGGCATTTGGATTGTTAGATATCAAGCTGTCTCCTGCAGCCTTAGATGTCTACCACCTTTTGCCCTGTCTTTGTTGTGTCAAGCAAACAAGCTATCAATAGAGTCAGGAAATTCACTTCTATATCTTCAACCTTCATTCAAACTTCTAACTATTGTTTCTAACTTTGTGGCAATTCCAGATTCTCTTCCTTTCATATTTCAGATATTTTTATTCTATCAGTTTGAAAATCATTATCGCAGAATACCATTGATTTCCCATCCTCTTGCATTACTTTAAAAGGCACATGCTCATACCAATTCTCTATTACTTCATATTGGTATTTACGACACAGAAGCCAACGAAGGTATAGACAGAATTTATCATGGCAGCGTTTGTATTCTTTTCGCACAAGGCTTTCACATCCATATATTAAGTGGGCCATATTTTCCACATTATTTCCAAAGAGGCTGCATTTCTGGGTGTCAGTAGTTTTGTAAATGTTATAGTTCATTGAATTGGTAGCAAGGGCTTAGTCATGGTCTGCAATTACAAGGCTTTCAGTAGCTCATTTCGAATCACCTTGCTTAAGTCATGTCCATGATGTTGTTTTGTCTTTGATATCCTCTGTATTTCTTTCAAATTGACCATGCATTCTCATTCTTATATCTTTTCTTTTCCTTCAGCTCTTTGGTTAAACTCTTCCTTCCCAACCATTTCTACTGCATTTATACCCATATCTTCTGCTGCATATTGCATCAACACTTTGTCCCTGTTAACCAAATATTCTTTCACTCCTTATACAATGCTCCACCCTGGTGAGGCCTCTGCCACCATTCTTTCTCTTCATCTACAGTCTATTAATATTTGCTTTATGGTGTAAAGCTCTATACACTGTCATTAACTTTTTCATCTTTCTATCCAAATTTGATATTTATCTTCAGTCCAACTGTGAATGGATGCCCTATCTCTAACCACTGCTAGGTTAACCAGATATGTTTCTAGAAACTTTTAACACATTTCTTTATGACACCTAGAGCTCCTACCATTATTATGTTTTTGTATTGTATGTTACTGTAGAGGGATCACAGGTAAGCTAACTAAGAATATAGATTTTATATGTGGCCAGTGCTCTGGTGCAATAAGTAGCAGCAAGTGCCCACAGAATACTAGCTCATTCCATTGCACAGATGGTTCTATAGAAATAGTGGACAGCTTCCGTTACCTGGGTGACAAAATCAGCAGTGGGGGAGGGTGCTCTGAAAGTACAGTAGCTAGAGTCAGAACGGGATGGAAAAAGTTCAGAGAGCTTATACCACTATTGGCCGCTAAAGGGTTCTCTCTAAAAATGAAAGGCAGGCTGTATGATGCCTGCATATGAACAGCAATATTACATGGTAGTGAGACCTGGGCATTGTGTGCAGAGGATATACGCAGACTGGAGAGAAACGAAGCTTGCATGCTCCGCTGGATGTGTAATAGTAATATACGTGAACGGCAAAGCATAAACGAACTATAGGAGAAATTAGAAATAAGAGGGATCAGATGTTTACTTGAGAGAAGACTACGTTGGTACGGTCACGTGATGCGCATGAAAGACGACAGCTGTATAAAAAAGTGCAGGGCGATAAAAATAGAAGGTAGCCACGGAGTAGGTAAACCCAGAAAAACCTGGGACGACTTGATAAATTCCGACCTCACACACTTACACCTCTCCAAGACAATGTCACTGGACCGAGATCTTTGGCTCTACACAGTCATACAGAAGACCCGCCTTGCCTAAGTACAAAGCGAAACCTACAGTCAGTAGGCATCTCTAACAAAATACACCCCCGTCCCACTACCCCCACCCCATCCACACCACCCCCTTAATTGTGAAGTTATGTTGGTACCACAACATCCAGTCCGAAACAAATGAGGTCGTGTAGGTGTCACAATAAAAAAAAATTACAGTCCACACTGTAATGTGGCCATGTAGGTAACACGGTAAAAACCTCCCAGTATACACTGTAAACGTGGTTGGTGTTGGGAAGGGTACCCAGCCGTAGAAAACCCACCAGACGTGTAGGTGTCATGACAATAAAACACACAGTCCATGCTGTAATGTGGCCATGTAGGTAACACGGTAAAAACCTCACAGTCCACACTGTAAACGTGGTTGGTGTTAGGATGGGCATCCAGCCATAGAAAACCTGCCAGACAGTCCTGAGCAAGACAACCAATCTTGCCTCAAGTGGGACAATTCCCGTCCAGACCCATGCTAGCGTGGAAAATGGACATTAAATGATGATGATGATGATGATGTGTTACCGAGAATAGCTCTGTATGCGTTGAGTATGTGCCATATTTCTATTGCATTGAGAGTACCCTTCATAATAAGTGTGCAGTGCTTAGAGTGCTATATTCTATATACTATTTTCTATATTTGTAAATCTTGGAGATATGGTTATGTATCTATTTCTCTGTATTTTATCATTCCCAAGGCACCCATTATTATAGGGATTCTTTCTGTTTTCATCATCCATATTCAGGATATTTCTATCTCCAAATCTCTATATTGGGATAATTCCTCTGTTTGCTTAATAGATATATTGTTGTCTGTGGGGCTAGATACATCAATTAGAAGACTTTTTTTTTCTTTGTGGTCTTTAACTATAACATCTGGTTGTTGTTATTATTATAATAACATGCAGTTATTGGGCAGTGGATTGGCAGTATTGGTAGAGGGTCAGACGCCATGCTTTGCAGCAAAGAGTTACGGCCCTTTATGGTCTGAATTCAAATCCCACCGAGGTTAACTTTGCCTTTCATCCTTTCAGGTCGATAAAATAAAGTACCAGTAATACACTGGGATAATTGCTGGCCTTATGCCAAAAGTAGAAACAATTATTATAATAACATGCTTTGTGGCATATAGTTACGTCCCTTTGTGTTCTGAGTTCAAATCCCGCTGAGGCTAGTTTTGCCTTTCATCCTTACAGAGTTGATAAAATAAAGTACCAGTAATGCTCTGGGTTTGATTTAATTGACTTTCGTTCCTACCAAATTGTTGGCCTTATGCCTAAATCAGAAACCATTAGTATTTTATTATTAGCAATAACTTTGAGGTTTTAATAAGTCATACCTAGCAAAACTTTGAAGTCACTGTCAATAAAATTATTATAATTAGCTGGACATATGGGAATTTCCATGGTTGTTTACAAATAAGACAATAATTCTCTGACATATTTGTACAATCACACATCTTTTGTAGCAGTAATTTATCACCTCTAGATGAATAGACAAGATGGAGAACAGAATTGTCTTATTTTCCTTCAACACCTAATAATTAATAACATTACAAACATTAGCCTGTTATATAACTATAATTATTACATGTAAAGGCACATAGCTCAGTGGTTAGAGTTTTGGGATTGAATTACAATAGTGAGGTTGTGAGTTCAATTCCCAGACCAGGCAGTGAGTTGTGTCCTTCAGCAAGACACTCAACTGTAGAAATGAGTTGTGGCATCACTGGTGCCAAGCTGTGTCAGTATTTGCCTTTTCCTTGGACAACATCAGTGGCAAGGCATAAAGAGAGGAGACTGGTATGCATGGGTGACTGCTGGTCTTTTAGAAACAACCTTGCCAGACTTGTGCTTCGGAGGGCGAACTTTCTCGGAGGTCTAAAAAGAGATTACATTGTTGGAATTCTTCTTTATTTTTAGTAATAGTTTTTCACCCTTATTTTGCTTATTTGTATTAACTTCCCTAACAAAAAAACATCAGTTAATTTCCTAGTCCTAGAATCTTATTAAATGTTTGACCTTGGGCTTTAATAATTGTAACTGAATAAGCTAATCTTACTGGAAACTATGTTCTTTGTAAAATGTTCAGTTAAGCAGATGATAGTTAATTGCACTAAAGTGCATGCATCAAACAATTGATGATTAAAAAAGAAAAATAACGATAAAATTTAGTTTATTAAAGAAAACTAGTTTTCATCTCCTTACCACAGTGACGGCAATCATTGCCGCTTCTGTTAACTAATATCGCTACTGATAATGTCACCATATTATCAGCTACTGCAGTTCTCAGTAAATCATGTGTATGTGTGGTGTGTGTGTGTGTGTGTGTGTTCACGTGTTTGTATGTCTATAAATAATGTTCTCTTTCTTTTGCTTCTCACTGTTACCTCTTTCCCTCTAATTAACACACTTCTCTCTCTTTCTCTCTCTCTTTCCCCACAAAAATTCCATATGGACATAAGCATTTGCTGTTTTTTGCTCATAAGAAAAATTATTTTTAATTATGTAGTAATTATGATAGATTAGTAAATGAGGAGAATGCATGGGAAGAAGAGACCCTACCCCAAGTAGACCCTATAGGGGGCCAGCAGTACAAGTCAGCAGCAGCGTAGTAAGTAAGGCAATCAAAGATATGAAGACGGGGAAGGCAACCGGTCCATCGGGTATAGCTGCCGAGATGCTGAAGGCATCTGGGTCGGTAGGTCACACCATAACCACATGTATTGTTAACCAGGTAATACTAGAAGGTGTCATACCAAAGGATTGGTACAGTAGCATCATTGTCAACTGCTACAAAGGTAAAGGTGATGCACTAGATAGAGGAAACTATAGAGGTATAAAGCTGATGGACCAGGTCATGAAAGTAATGGAAAGAGTTATAGCACAGTTGATTAGGGTTTGTGCCAGGAAGAGGCACCACTGATGCCCTCTTCCTTGTGAAGCAGTTACAGGAAAAATACCTAGCTAAAAGTAAGCCACTCTACCTGGCATTCATCGATCTCGAGAAAGACTTTGACAGAGTTCCCTGTGCTATAATCTGGTGGGCTCTTAGAAAACTAGGAGTAGATGAATGGCTTGAGAAAGCTGTACAAGCCATGTATAGAGGAGCAGTCAGCAAAGTTAGAATTAGCAATGACTATAGCGAGGTAGCGTACAGGTCAGTGTCCACCAGGGCTCTGTTCTTAGCCCTCTCCTGTTCATCATAGTAATGCAGGCAATAACGGAGGAGTTTAAGACCATATGCCCATGGGAACTCCTGTATGCAGATGACCTCACACTTATAAATGAATCTATGGTAGAACTAGAGAAGAAATTCCAAACTTGGAAGCAGGGACTAGAAAGAAAGGGTCTCAAAGTCAACCCTTGTAAGTAGATGAGAAAACAGAACTCAGATCCCCTCAGGGAAATGGCCTTGCTCAGTATGTAGCAAAGGTGTAGGTAAGAACTCCATTCTCTTCCCCAAATGCAAACAATGGGTACACAAGAGATGTAGCGGGATCTCAGAAAGCTTAACTAACAATGAAGGCTTCACATGTAGCAGCTGTGCTGGGACAGCAAGCAGCAAACAGCCACAGGAAACAAGTACCCACAAACTCTGGGAGGGCTCTGTAGAAACAGTACACAGCTTCTGCTACTAGGTGACCGAATTAGCAGCGGAGGTGAGTGTTCGGAAAGTACAATAACTAGGGTAAGAACGGGATGGAAGAAGTTCAGGGAGCTACTGCTACTGTTAGCTGCAAAAGGCTTTTCCCTCAAAATGAAAGGCAGACTGTATGATGCGTGTATACAAACAGCAATGTTACATGGTAGTGAGACCTGGGCACTGTCTGTAGAAGACTTGCATAGATTAGAAAGAAACGAAGCTTGCATGCTCCGATGGATGTGTAATAGTAATATACGCGAACGGCAAAGGATAAATGAATTGAGGGAGAAACTGAGCATAAGAGGAATCAAATGCTGTGTGCAGGAGAAGAGGTTGCATTGGTATGGACAGGTGATGCATATGAAGGATGTTCGCTGCATAAAAAGGTGCAGAGCACTAGAAGTCGATGGAGACCGCAGAGTGGGGAGACCCAAGAAGACCTGGCATGAGGTGATAAAAGCCGACCTTACCCAATTGCATCTCTCAAAGGCGATGACACACGACCGTGACCTCTGGGGTCACGCAGTAATACAGAAGACCCGATCCCCCATGGGTACAAGCCGAAGCTGAAGCATATAGACAATATGCCCCCACACCCTCCCACTGCAAAGTGGTCTTGGAGGTGACATGTCAAAAAAGCACTCAGCACTCACTGTAAATGAGGTTGGTGTTAGGAAGGGCATCCATCTGTAGAAATCAAGCCAGAATCAGTTCCTGTATGAGCAAGGCATGGTCAGCCGACCGGACACAGCCCACAACAGGAAACCCGTCTAACCCATGCTAGCATGGAAGAACGGATGTAAACGGTGATGATGATGATGATGTATATGTGTGTGTATGTGTGTGTCTATATAAATTATCATCATCATCTGTTTTTTTTTCATTATTAATATGCAAGACACAATTAATCCCTAAGTAATGGTGAGTCCTGCCTGACAGCACTCCTTAGTGTCCCACTCCATGTGTTTTTGTCCACCGGTCTCACTAGGGCCAGGCCAATCCTAGCTTGATCCTGATGGACATCCTCCATCCAAATCCTTTTTGGTCTTCCTGGGCCTCTACTGCCTCCTGGATTGACATTCATTACTTTGTTGATATAAGTGTGTGTGTATATATGTATGTGCGCTTACACACACACATACACACACACATATATATATGACTGGGATTGTATATTGAATCATATATATGTTCATGTAAATAAACATTTTTACAGCCTTGCTATGAGTTTTAGAAGTGGTGGGCTTCATAACCGGTTTTATCAACCTCTCATATATATATATATCATCATCATCATCTATGTTTAACTTCCATTTTTCTACACTGGCATGGGTTAGATGAGTTAT
The DNA here is from genome assembly GCA_964016885.1 of Eledone cirrhosa. Taxonomy (NCBI): domain Eukaryota; kingdom Metazoa; phylum Mollusca; class Cephalopoda; order Octopoda; family Eledonidae; genus Eledone; species Eledone cirrhosa. Next base: position 59,653,342 of record OZ024740.1, on the reverse strand, counting down.
CCTGTTTTGAGCAATGCCAGGTCAGGTGACAATCTCTTGCTTTTACAGAACCGATATATATACATACATACATACATATATATATATATGACTATGACTACGCCATGTCGACTACGACCACTAACAACAACAACAACAACAATAATAATAATAATAAAAGTGATGTTGATGGTGATGATTACTAGAAAATGCTATTTTCATCATTTCTAAAAATAGCAAAACAATTGATGCTTTGGATAGGATCAATTAGTAGTCGTTAGACATGCTCAACCAACCGTGATGCCTAAACCAATCAGCTTTAGTAATCCAGTGAAACTACACACCGATTGGTCAAAATACAGTTTGCAAGATTTAGCCACTTTTCACTGTATATAAGGCACAAAATTTACCCATCTCATTACAGTTGAAAATTGCAAACTTGACTGTCACCACATATTATGAACCTGAAGATTGCGAAAGTATGAAAGTACTTGTCCAATTAACACTTAACATTTAATATTCTACCATACTATTTCATTCTAATACCATTATAAATTTTAAAGGATTGTAAATAAAACGAGTAAATCAGACAAAGTTGGAATTCCGTTTATTAATATAATCTTCTATACACAATCATACACACCCGTGTATATTTCTCTCTCTCTCTCTCTCTCTCTCTCTCTCTCTATATATATATATATATATATATATATATATATATATATATATATATATATATATATATATATATATATACATATATATATATAAATACATATATATACATACACACACATATATATATATATACATATATATACATATATACATATATATACATACACACACATATATATATATATATATATATATATATATATATTGGCCTTGCAATCGAAAGGTTGTGAGTTCAATTCTCAGACCAGGTGATATGTTGTTTCCTTGAGCAAGACACTTTATTTCACATTGCTCCAGTTTACTCAGCTGTAGAAATGAGATGATAGGGACTGGGGTCCCTATCATTCCACTGTAAAGTGGTCGTGTAGGTGCCACGGCAAAAAAGCACCCAGCACTCACTGTAAATGAGGTTGGTGTTAGGAAGGGCATCCAGCTGTAGAAACCAAGCCAAAAATCAGTTCCCGTCCCACCCTTGCAAGCAGGGAAAAGCGGACGTAAAATGAAATGATGATGATGATGATGATGATATATATATATATCATCATCATCATCATCAGCGTTTTACGTCTGTTCTTCCACGGTAGCCTGGGTTTATATATATATACGTATATATATATATATACACATACACACACACACACACACATATATATATATATATATATATATATATATATATATAGAGAGAGAGAGAGAGAGAGAGGGGGAGAGAAAGACGGAGGAGAGGGAGAAAGTTTACAAATTGGAATGTTTAGATTTTGTGTAAAAGTAAATCTTATTTTTTAAGTTTATTGAAGACAATGGCTAAATCAATTATTTCTCTGTCTCCTCTTTATAGTTACTACCTTTTACTGAGTCAATAATTTAGTTTCAACTTCACAAATCAACAAAGTTTAATTTCATTTCAAACCTAGTTTCTTTAATTTACTTAAATCTCAACCAACCAAAGCTAAATTAACTCGATTATAGGTATCAAAAATAATAACGATGATGATGATGATGATGATAAAAATAATGATGATTATGATGATGATGGTAATAATTGTTTCTACTTTAGGCACAAGGCCAGCAATTCCCAGTGCATTACAGGTACTTTATTTTATCGACCCCGTAAGGATGAAAGGCAAAGTCAACCTCGGCGGGATTTGAACTCAGATCGTAAAGGGACGTAACTATGCTGGAAAGCATGGCGTCCGACCCTCCACCGATACTGCCAATCCACATGGTAATAATAATAAATATTGATAACAATACTACTATCACGACTACTACTACTACAACCACCACTACAACTACAACTACCACCACTACTACTATAACATCAACTACTGCAACTATTACTACCACAACTCCTACAACATCATCTAATACTACCACTGCTACAACAACAACAACAACAACTACTACTACTACTACTACTACTACTACTACTACTACTACTACTAACAACAACAACAACAACAATCATAATAATGATATAGCCTGCCCCTTTGACACAAATGTGCAAGAAAAGCAGGACAAAATTAACCGATACCAGGATTTAAAGTGGGAGTTAAAAAGGATTTGGGACTGTCATGAGATCAAGGTATTCCCAATTGTAATAGGAGCACTAGGTACTATCTCAAAGAGTTTTCAAGGATGGTTAAAGAACATTAGTACAGTTTTTGGAACACTTCAGAAGGCATGCTTGCTGGGTGCAGCAAGAACCCTCCGATATGTCCTGAATATCTGAGGCTGCAGGTAGCAGCTTTATGTTCATTTGAACAAACTTTAGAGTTAAATAACATCAATGGCCGAGACTCCAATAATAATAATAATAATTGTTTCTACTTTTGGCACAAGGCCAGCAATTATTCAGTACATTACTGGTACTTTATTTTATCAACCCCATAAGGATGAAAGGCAAAGTTAACCTCGGCGGGATTTGAACTCAGACCGTAAAGGGACGTAACTATGCTAGAAAGCATGGTGTCCAACCCTCTAACGATACTGATAATAATAATTATGATTATTATTTATTTATTGTTTATTCATTATTCATAATAACTATAATTTCTCCTCTTCAAATCAGCCAGCCTACAGGTGCATGGTCAGAGTAGACCCATTTACATGGGCCATCCATGCCACATTCGCCCACCTTTTAACAATTGTACAGGAAGGAAGCACTTCCATCTCCACCTTCACGTTCTTTTCCAAGTGAAACTTGAAAAAGTTGATGAGGGATTGGCCGAAGAGAAAAAAGTCAGTTCTTTAGTCCTTTCAGACCCTTCCATCACACAACCTCTTTTGCTACAGCCACCAGACTGAGGAAAACTGCCTGCCTTTCCAAAAGAAGGTGGTGGGATGATCTTTACAATGCACTCAGTTGATAGCAGGATCTATAACAGTTGTTTGACATAACTCCACTTGTCATGGATACTGGATGAGTGCATGCAGAATAGTTTCATCGCTCTGTATGCATCTTGGACAGGTCGATAGACTGCACTTCCGTGCCTGTAGAATTTATCTTCAACCAGCTGTGCCCCCCCCCCCCCCGTAGCACTGCCAAGCAAGGGATTTCTGGAAGTTATCTATAGTCCCCTAGATTTCTGGAAGTTATCTATGAGTGAGGCCATCCTGCTCATTACCTCGTCCCAGTTCTTATCCACCTGGAGGTCTGGTTTGAACCAGACCCTGGGCAACTTCACAGTTCCATCTATCCAGTGTTGCATAACATTATTGAATGACAAGGATTTGCCTTTTCAGGTGCTGAGCTGCAAACTCGCCAATTTTTCCAGGTTCAATTTTGGTTCTGTCAACTTTTCACATTCCTCTAAGAAAGTGCCGACCACCTTGATTTCCAAGGTGTTTGACACATCGTGGTGATCTCATCCATATATGCCAATGCAGCCCTTCCATGTCCCAGTTCAAGTGGGATGCTCTGTAACAGCTCTAGCTCTCACAGAGTCAATATGTACAGAATGGAAAACAGATGGCACCCTTGATGGACCCATCGTGTGATCTGAAACAATTCTGAAAGGTGACCATTAACTTTGACCAATGAGCAGATGCCACTGTGCATTGCAGCTATCCACCCTCTGATGATGACTAAAACCAGCTGCCTTGAGGACAGCTCAAACCTCTTTGCTAACACCTTGGGCAACATCTTAAACTCTGTGTTTAGCAGAGTTATGGGCTTGAAATTGTCTAAAGTATCCCTCTTCTTTTCATGTTTACTCATCAGAGTTACTACACCCCAAGTCAGAGAGCTGGGAATAATTCCCGTTCTGCTGCCAGTTGCAGTAGACTGCTTCAAGTAGATTGGCGAATAAATCTGTCATGTCAACATAAAATTTGTTAGGCAGACCATCCAAATCGAGTGACTTGCACCTTGTGCAGCTGACCAGGGCATCCCAAATCTCAGCTAGATCTCATCCCAAATTTCAGCACTCAACAATAGCTGGTGATATATCGTGGGAGGTTGTCGAGGAGTAGGAATTGAAGTCCTCTAATGTCCCCCCCCCCCCCAGACACTCTAAACAGTCGAGCAAAGTGCTGGCAAAAGGCTGCACACATCTGCATGCAATTGTTCAGCAAGCATTCATCTCTGTCTGTCAAAGACCGAATCATGGTTTTGATACTATACTGCACCTCTGCCACCCAGGTCCACCAAACAGCTTTCATTCCCTCATTTTTTAGAGTATGCCCATTAGCTCTGACAATGCAATGTTTGTGTTTTGCATTGAAAAGATGGTCTAATGCCATTCTCACCGTAAGCACGTCAGTTGCAATTTGTCTAATCATGGATTATAAAGGATAAAGATCACATAACCCCTTGTCGAGTCATAGAGGCACCGTCATACAGCATGTCTAGGGCACTTTTAAACCTGGTGGAGCCCAACCCTCTCCAGGTGATTTTTTCAATAGAGGAAGAATCGACCCTAGTACTGCACTGGTACTTTTTTTATCGACGTTGATTATGATAAACTAAAATTTCATTTCATAAATTATCCCAAAGGGAGTTTTCATTGCCTCATCCTCCTCACCCTCCTCTTCATCTTCTTCCACTTCTACTATTTTCTCCTTCCCCATTCTGCTGCTCTTGCTGTTTTTATTCAGTCTCCTTACCAACAATCATATAGTTACATATTGCTTTCTCTCTTTCTCTCTCTTTCTCTCTCTCTCTCTCTCTCTCTCTCTCTCTCTCTCTCTCTCTCTCTATATATATATATATATATATATATATATATATATATATATATATATATATATATGTATGTATGTATGTATATCATCATCATCATCATCATCATCATTTTACGTCCGCTTTTCCCTGCTTGCAAGGGTGGGACGGGTCTTATTCAGCACAGCATCTCTCCACTCGTCACGGTCCCCCGTCATCTCCACCGTGAGCTTCAATGATCTGAGGTCTGTTCTCACCACCTCCGCCCATGTTTTTCGTGGTCTACCTCTACCACGTCTTCCTTCAACTGGCATTTCCTGGCACTTCTTCACCCATCGGTCATCCTCCATGCGCATCACATGTCCATACCACCTCAGTCTCCTCTCCCGTACACTACATTCTATCCCTCTAAGACACAGTTTCTCTCTCAACACATTTAAGCTGGGTCGTTCACGCACATTTACACTGCACATCTAACGGAGCATGCTTGCCTCATTTCTCTCCAGCCGTCGCATGTCCTCTGCAGTTACTGCCCATGTCTCACTACCATGCAGCATCGCGCTCCTCACACAGGTATCATACAACCGGCCTTTCGTACGCAGGGAGAAACCCTTCTTCGTCAACAGAGGAAGCAGCTCCCTAAACTTCTTCCAACCCGTCCTTATTCTAGATACTATGGCCTTGGAACACCCTCCTCCCATGCTAATCTGATCTTCTAGGTACCGGAAGCTATCCACCACTTCTATAGCGCCCTCCTGCATTTGAAAAATGTGTCTATCAATGCGACTTCTACTGTCTAATTTCCCTGTACATTTACTGCATACATATTTCTCCCTACCTGTTAGTTTGCCTGCTATCCCGCTACATCTCTTGTGTACCCAGGATCTGCATTGTGTGCATTTTATAGAATTTATGCCAGTTCCTTTTCTGCATATCGAACATGGCCATTTCCCTGATGGAATCAGGGTTTTGTACTCTTTTCTACTCATCAACGCTTTTGTCTTAGCCAGATTCACTCTCAGTCCTCTTGCTTCCAACTGCTGTTTCCATAGCCAGAATTTATTCTCTAGCTCCTCTACTGATTCTGCTATAAGAACCAGATCGTCAGCATGGAGAAGTTCCCATGGACAGCCAGTCTTAAACTCCTCTGTTATGGCTTGGAGGACTATAATAAACAAGAGCGGGCTGAGGACCGAACCCTGATGTAATCCTACTTGTATCTGGAATTCCTCACTCCATTCCTACCTTGACTTTACTGAGAGTACCTCTGTACAAAGTTTGCACTGTCCTCACAAGCCATTCCTCAACACCTAGCTTCCTTAGGGACCACCAGATGACAGATCAGGGTACCCTATCAAAGGCCTTCTCTAGGTCAACAAAGGCTAAGTATAGTGGCTTATTCTTCTCTAAGAACCTCTCTTGTAATTGTCTCACCAAGAAGAGGGCATCTGTTGTACTCTTTCCAGGCACAAAACCAAACTGCATCTCATCTAGTTTGACCCTTTCTCTAATTAGTTGTGCTAAAATCCTTTCTGCCACTTTCATAACCTGATCTATCAGTTTTATACCCCTATAATTGCTCCTCTCCAATTTATAGCAATTTATGAGAATACTGCTGCACCAGTCTTTGGGTATGACACCACCATATATAGCCTGATTGATGATGCGTGCAACCAGTTTAGTGCCTACGTCCCCTGATGCCTTCAGCATCTCAGCAACTATTCCCGATGGTCCGGCAGCCTTACCATTTTTCATTTCCCTAATCGCCTCTTGGACCCTATATTCGTCAATCTCAATAGCTGGTCCCTCTGTCGGATCTACCAAGGGTAATTTCTCTCTCTCCCATTTGTTCTCCACATTCATCAGTCTCTCATAATGACATTTCCAGGCCTCCTTTTTTCTGATCATTCGTGACACTAAGTACACCGGCATCATCCCGGACACATTTATCTCCAACAACATCCTGATTTGCATTGACACACTGCCTTGCAATGTGGAACA
>OZ024740.1:59594022-59641522 GCA_964016885.1 Eledone cirrhosa | reverse complement strand
TTGAGTGATTTAAGTTGAAAATATTTATAAATAAAAGCAACGTTTCCTCAAATGAAATGATTTGCTACGACTTCTTGTTTAAGACTATACTATTATTTAGTCGAACTTCCATTTAGAGAATAGCCATATTTTACAATATTGTCTAGTTTCTCTTAGTGAAATGCTTCAATGCATAGAGGAATATTAAGTTTCTAAGCTATATTGGTCAACTTACTTCTATATATCATCTCGTAATTTTTGGATGTTGCTGCAGCTATGAAGTGAAATGGAGATTGTAAAATATGCTATCAAATAGCAACATTAAATAAAGGAATTTATAAAGGATGTATTACCCTCCTACAGTTTTATGATTCAACAATATTTACAGTGATGGAAAATTGTTGCTTGTTGCAACTAAGATGAGAAAAGTTTCATACCAGTAAAATTTGATGAAGGCCTTGCTAGAGTTTGTGTGTGCACATGTGTGTAGTTCTATGTGTGAGTATATATGTGTGTGTAAGGTGAGTTGTATATATATATACATATGTGTGTGTGTGTGTGTGTGTGTGTGTGTGTAGGGGAGCTGTATATATATGTGTGTGTGTGTGTGTGTGTGTGCGTGTAGGGGGAATTGTATATATATATATATATGTGTGCATAGGGGGAGTTGTATATATATATATATGTGTGTGTGTGTGTGTGTGTAGCAGGAGTTGTGTGTGTATATATATATGTGAGTGTGTGTTGGGGGAGTTGTGTATATATATGTGTGTGAGTATTGGGGAAGTTGTGTATATATATGTGTGTGTGTGTGTGCATGCATGTTTGAAGTTGAGTGTATAAGTATGTTTGTGTGTGTGCACGTGTCTTTCTGCATGCACTTTATTATAGGTGTAGCAAATGGACATAAACACAAATTGATATCCTTGACAACTTTTATACGATGGTGACATGGTTCTATTGTGGAATCATTCCAGGAGATATAGAAAGCATTACAAGCTTAGAAGAGCAGAAAGAAAATAAAAGGTTTAAATGTCAAACTACCACTATTGATTCCTGACGTACGAAATAAGCCTAAAAAATTGAGAGATGGTTAGAAGAATGAAAGGTAAAGTTGACCCAGGATAGATTTGAACTCAGAATTAAAATAATATGTATGTATGGACACATAACTACTGATGGAGTCGTCGTGACATACAGTGTGTCTTGGGTGCCCTAAAGTCGGTGGAGCCTATCCCTTCTCCAGGTTGGAATATGGCTGATTTCTTTCAGAGAGGGAGAAGGAGTGAGAGATATAAAGGAAGTATCAACCCTAGTACTGGACCAGTACATTTTTTTTATCAACTTCAAAGGATGAAAAGCAAAGTTGGCATTAGGGGCTTTGAACTCAGAGAGCATATAGAGCTGAAATGAATACTACAAAGTATTCTATCCAATGTTCTAATGACTCTGCTAACTTGCCACACATGTAACTAGATACCACCAGGCATTTTGTCTGAAGATTTTATTATTTTTCCAATACACCAATACTATCCTTCCAAAATACTAATATTGATTTTTTAAAATAGCCACTAGGCTTTAAATTTAGGCAAAGGAATATAGATAATTACCATTTATACTCGAATATAAGTCAACCCCTATTTTATGTCAGAGAAATAGGCAGAAATCCAAACCCAGTTTATGTTTAGATCATGTGGTTTTGAAATTCTCATAAGTGGAGAATATATTTATAAAGTTTTAATATTTTGATATTTAAAATGTTTAGAATTTAGTGTTGTTTAGAGTATAGTTTTTGTTTCACAATTCTGTTATATAATGATTTCTAACTGTTTTAAAGGCCATATTCATTCAAAACATACCAAAAACAATAAGAAATTTGAATTTTACGCCTAAAGCGAAACCAGTGTAACATTTCCCTTCAAAGATAAAATATTTTAGCACTTCATTTATGTAAAATTTTGAAGTTGGTGGAAATCAGCAAAATATTGACCTTGATAAGCTGACTTCATTTTGCTATCGATTTCTTTTTTTTTTTTTGTCACATATTTCTCAGCTTATATACGAGTATATACAGTAAATTGACCACAGTACTTAGCTAGTATAATTTTTACCAGCCCTCAACGATTTGAACTCAAATGTAAAGAGATGTAACTAAACACTTCAAGTTATCCTGCCAACCCACAACTTTTTATAATATTGGCACCAGAAAGCTATTAATGTTTTAGGGTAGGATGGGGTTGGTGGGGAGCATAGTTGATTAAATCAATTCAGTGCATGACTGACACTTTATTTCATCATCTCTGAAGGATTAAATCAATGCAGTGTATGACTGGTACTTTATTTCATTAATGATGAAAGCAAAGCTAACCTTTGAGGGATTTGAAATCAGTACGTAAAGGGCTGCAACTCTATGCTAGGAAGCATGTTATCCGATGCTCCTCCAATACTGCCACTCCACCGCCCTCCCACACCTGCTTAATAATGAGAAAGTTAGTTGTATCACTAAATTCCTTAACATTCTTGATTATTTTCAAAATAAAGATTTTATTTGTGGAAATGAAAATACATGAAATAATATAATAAAAAGAAAAAATGAAAGAGAAAAGAAAAAATTTAAATACTGAAAGTAAGATCAAGTGGAGAGAAAGCAGCAGACTCTTCATCCCAGTCTGTGCCCCATGGACAGTGATACCTGCTGAGAACAGCCAGTGATACCTGCTGCATTAACCATATCACTGCAGAGAACCCCTTCCTTAGGCAGGATGCACTCCACTGAATTTTGCAGAGGAAAACAGCAGTTTGATGCCTGAGGTCACATAAGGTATTGATGGTGACTGGCATGAAAAGGAAGCAGTTGGTCAAGTCCTAAAAATTCTTTGAAAATCATAGTCAGACTCTTTCATAAAAAATGTAATAATTATTTCTACTTTTGGCACAAGGCCAGCAATTATCCCAGTGCATTACTGGTACTTTATTTTATTGACCCTGTAAGGATGAAAGGCAAAGTTAACCTCGGCAGGAGAGAGTTAAACTCATAATTTACTTTACTGTAACTAAATACTACATGGCATTTTGTTTGAAGCTCTTTAAATTCTTCCAATAGATTGTTCTTAAATAAAGAAACACAAAAACCAATGCCATCTGAGAAATGGCTTTATTGACATGTAATATATAAGAACTGAAAAATGTGTATTCAATGACAATAAAAGATACATAAGAAGTTTAATGGTATTTCAGGAAGATTGACAAGGAACCAGCACTTTTAAAGAATTAGATGTGAAAATGCAGTAAGCAATGAGAGATACTCATGAAATGAAGCTTATGGACAGCTCACAAATCTTGGAAATAGTTTCTGTTTGGTAACATAATTAGGACTAGAGGTGATTATAAGGATGCTTATAGAAGCTAGTAGATGTTCTGTTTAGCTCAAGGTGAAGCCTGATTGAATAGACATATCATTCTAACTGTAACAATTACATTTTGTCAAGGGCATCAAGGATTATGTTATCAAATATATCCTTTTTAACCCTTTAACATTTATATTTATCTATATATTATTGTATTTTTGTAGTAAAGGCTTTACCTCACATAATTATCTTACATAATATCGAATTTGATGTTATTTATTTTGAGAACAATACTTTAACGTCAGTATGAGCTGTCAATTACAGCTAATTTGAACAGAAAGAAGTGAAAAAATTCTGGCTGGATACGGCCAGTTTAAATGCTAAAGGGTTAAGGCAGTATAACACCAATTTTCTGACAACTAATTATGCAATTGAATTTCCTTTGGCCTCCCAAGCTAGTTATACCCATTAGGGGATTAGTGTGTGATGTCAGGGCCGAATTTACTGGGGGCAATGGGAAAAATTGCTCCCAGGCATCCCACAATAGGGGCCCCACCAGCGATGGCTATAGAAATTTATTTGTACCCTTTGTTGGACTTTTGAATTTTATTCCTTTGACAATGAGAACTATACTTTTAACAAAACCCATTTAATGTGGCAAAATTCAGCAAATTTTCTCAACTTTAGAGACATCTAATAAAATGTATTTTATGTCACTGTGTAAACTGGTTGTGTTGTTGTCACAAAAACACTGACCCAGTAAATACTCTAAAGTGTTTATGTTAGGAAAGGCATCCATCCATAGAAACTATGCCAAATATGTAATGTATGAACAAGATGAGGTCACTCTGATATGGCTGGTCTCAGAGTGTGATGACCTATTCAACACATGCCAGTGTGGAAAGTGTATGTAAAATGAGGATGGTTAGAGTTTTTGAATTTAATGACTGTATGTATAACTTTTCAATTCCATTTACTTGCTCCAGCAGACTTTGATATATAATACTGGGGATTTGATGTGTATTCTAATTGTTTGTGCATGTGCCCCCCCCCCCTCTGTATCTGCATTACAATTTAATTATCTAATGTATCTTTTCAAGACAGCATAATATAGTTTAACTCTTTAGCCATATCTGGCCAGAATTCTCTCACCTCTTTCTGTTTAAACCAGCCATAACTGGCCACTCATACTAATGTTAAGGTATTGTTCTCAAAATAAATAATATCAAAATCTCATAGATTCAATATCATGTGAGATAATTATGTAAAGTAAAGCCTTTACCACGAAAATGTAATAATAAATATAGAATAATATAAATGCTAAAGAGTTAATTATCTAATGTATCTTTTCAAGACTGTATAGTTTAAGAGGGATTTGACTGCTATTTCTAGCTGCTAGGAGGACTTCATGGTGGCTTTTTTATTGACTCAGATAAAAGCTAGAGGAAGAAAGGGGAGGAAAAATTTCAAGATATTTCTGTTTACAACAGGTGTATTTTCCAATGTAAAGAACAAATTGTCTGAAATATATAATGTGCTATTGTGATAAGAGATACACATTAAATGTTGAAGATTTGCAATTTGTAATATTAAAGCTCTATAGCAACATAATTCTAGTAATCCAGCTTTTCCTTGCAGACTGAATAGCTTAGTTGTAATTTTTTAAACTGTCAATGTAAAACCTTAATGGAGAAGCCAAACCTGAATTTTCTCATTATTATTTCAGAGAGTAATTGCAGTGAATTGGCAGTATCAGTAGAGTGTCGGACAACATGCTTTGTGTCATATAGATATGGTTTGTGGCATTTTGAGTTCAACTCATGCCGAGGTTAGCTTTGCCTTTCATCCTTATGGGATGTATAAAATAAAGTACCAGTAATGTACTGATGTCAATTTAATCGACTTTTCCCTTTTGCAAAACTGTTGGCCTTCTGACTAAATCAGAAACTATTATTTCAGGTAGTAGGAGTGGTGGACTGGAAGAATCGCTAGAGCATCAGACAAAATGCTTTGCAGTATTTAGTGACAGCTATTTACCTTCTGAGTTCAAATCCCACTGAGGCCAATTTTGCCTTTCATCCTGCTAAGGAATCAATGAAATAAAATACCAGTCATGAACTGATGTTGATTTAATCGACTTTACCTTTCCCCTCCGAAATTGCTGGCCTAGTGCTTAAATTAGAAATCAATATTTCAGATAGAAGAAATGGTTGTTTAACCCTAGGTCTGTTTTGATTGAACAGACCTATGATCAAAGGTATTCATGCTTATGACCATCTTGTATTTTTTGTTGTTGCTTTTGTAAACATTTAGGACTGCTTTAATCAATGTAACCAAGTTTTTATAAGATGGTAAGGGGTTATAATCTGAAGGAGCGTCAGCTGTTATTTTTAACAGTTCACCATTCAGATTTCTTTTGACCTATCATAAGAAGAAAAGTAGGTATGCATATAACACAAATTATTGCATAACATTAACAGATTCATATTGATTTAATATTAGAATCCTTAAAATCAACTTTAACACTTTTGGTACCAATCCACTTTATCCTGCCCTGGTTCTACAATACAAAACTATATTTTAAAGTGTTTATAATTATCTGAAAACTTTACATAAAAATTCACTATAAGGAAGTTTGTTAAGTTATGTTCTAAACACCAACTTAATAACGAAAACGTTGGTTATATATTTTACTAAATTCTTGATTATTTTAAAAATTCATTAAAACAATAGAGGCAGTGTATTTGATTAGAAGTATGGTAACAAAAGGGTTAAAAATCTTTCAAAATCAGTGAAAATAATTATAAAAGATATTTCAACCTGAAAATAATTTCTCTATTGAATCTCTCAATTTACATCTGGAATCCTGAAGTCCTTATACAGGGGAAATTTCCCCAAGTTTAGAGTTGTGGATTTAATCTGAGTTCAGATTTCAACATTACTAATTTAAAATCATTGAAACGTCTTGATAAATCATTATATATATATAAATATATATACACATATATGAAAAATTTGGGACCCCAATGGCTGAGCTCCAGCCCTTCAACAGCTAGATCTAGCTGTTGAAACTCCAGGAGCTCAGCCATTGAGGTCCTGAATTTTTCATATTACCCACTCTACTACCCCAAGTATCAAGTACTCTGGTGAGTACTCTAATTGGTTTTTGCTGCATCCATTCTGATTTATATATATATATACTAGCAGCAGTACCCAGCGTTGCCTGGATAGGTAAAATAATATCTGCTTTGATGAAAAGGTGTTGATCTTAGCAACTGCTTCTCGATGACTCATCTATGGCCACACACAGGCCATGCTGGGGAGGGTGGTGATGACCTCTATCACTGAGAAACGCGGGTGACTGACGAAGGGGCATGCTGGGGGAGGGAGTTTCGAATTTGAACGAAATCAGTTGAAAAATGTGGGAGCTAGAGCTGAAAAGGCGGAAATTTGAGTGAAAAGGTGGTATTTTCGAATATTTAAGCGGTTGTCACGCCGTTCCTGAACAAAAAATCCAAAATATAAAGCCACTTTAATACTTGAAATAATCAGATCTAGCGTAGTGTAAAATTTGAACAAAGTAGGTTGATTAATGTGGGAGCTAGAGCAGAAAAAGTGGAAATTTGAGTCTAAAAGTGGTATTTTTGAATTTTGTCCCTGAACAACAAATGCAAAATATAAAGCCATTACAGGATGTGCAATGATAAATTCTAAAGTTTCATGAAAATAGGTCGTAAGATGTAGGCCCCTATAGGTAATACACAGACACACACACATACTTAATTATATATATATATATATATAAATATAATATAAGATCAAAAGATGGTTAAAGGAGTTCCATGTATTTTATTATGCGCATTTCAAAAACAAACATCATCATGCAATAATATTTGTGTTTTCATCAGATAAAACAGGAGAACATGATATGAAGGCTAAAAAACACTTGTGGATAGTGCAGTTTTAAATCTACATATCATATATATATATATATAAATATATATATATATATATATATATATATATATATATATATATATATATATATATATGTATATATATATAAATGTAATCTGAGTTTATTAATAATAATATTTGATTCGTTTGCAATTATGCAAACAAGCCTCATTTTTAAAGCCATGTCAGTAGAATGAACCCTTCATTCTTGCTCTTGTGTTGGCATGTAAACAGAACTGCAGACACTAATGTTTCTGGGAATCACCCTTCATCAGTACAGCTCACTGTTCACCTGCCAACTGTCAGAGCTAGTGAAAATATATGCTATTTTCTAAAATATACAGTGACTGACCGGCCTGATTTGCATATTAGCAGACTGGCTGATCAGTCAGATTTGCATATCAGCAGACTGGCCAGTCAGTTTCCTGTATACGAGCGATAAATGGCCAGTTTTGCCACATTCAAGTAATAAAAAAAAAAATTTTTTGCTCTACATTGCTGAATACAATAAATGTAATCTGAGTTTTTCGAATATTAATAATTATTTCTACTTTACTTTTTTTCCTCTACTTTTATTTTCCACTTTTCTTCTTTTTTTTTGAAACATTCATTCGTTTGCAATTATGCAAACAAGCCTCATTTTTAAAGCCATGTCAGTAGAATGAACCCTTCATTCTTACTCTTCTGTTGGTATGTAAACAGAACAGCAGATCTGTTGGTTAGTGTCTGCAATTCTCTTTACATGCCAATACAAGAGTAAGAATGAAGGGTTTATTCTACTGACATGGCTTTAAACATGAGGCTTGTTTGCATAATTGCAAACGAATCGAATGTTATTATTAATATTTGAAAAACTCAAATTACATTTATTGTATTCAGCCTTGTAGAGCGAAATTTTTATATATTTATATATATATATATATATATATATATATATATATATCATCATCTTCGTTTAACATCCATCTTCCACACTAGCATGGATATATATACATATATTAGGTGATTCAATAGATTTGTGGTTAACTGAGGAAGGTACCAATATTAGCACTCTACAATATAGCAGAGTGTATATATTAAGAACAAAACAAGGTTTCACATTGAGGTTTTTATTGATTAGGCTCAGTTAGGAACATTTCACAGATGGGTGACTCAGGATCCATATTAGTGTTACCGACTTGACTCCAGCCCCTTGATCAGACCTGTTAATCAAACAAAACCTAAATCTCATCTGGGGGCATCTCATCTCAAATGGTGTATATATACCAACCAACGCACACACAGACATATTCACACACACACACACACATGCCCACACCCCCACTCATATATATATACTTATGGTAAACATGTTGATTAATCAGGTTTACATAGGTACCACACCAATCAGTGAACAATGATGTAATTAGATTTAAACATGTAATTTCATGTTTTCTTCCAAATATAATTTGTTAATCCATGACAGATTATCCTTATACACAATAAGGATAATCATGAAAGTCTGATGTAAATGTTCAAAATTTCTTTATTTATAAAGCTGTGATACATATTTCAATTGCATAAGTGATGCTTCAATCACTCAATCAATAATTGTCTCTACTTTTGGTACAAGGCCAGCAATTACCCCAGTACATTACTGGTACTTTATTTTATTGACCCCATAAGGATGAAAAGCAAAGTTAACCTCTGTGGGATTTGAACTCAGAACATAAAGGGCCATAACTCTATGCTGCGAAGCAAGGTGTCTGACGCTCTTCTGATACTGCCACTCCACCACCCTATCACGCAATCAATAATGCGACGCCCTCAGACAGCATCTCATTGCCAATGCAATATAAGCTAAAGACAAGAGAACAAACTGATATGATGTTTTCATAAATGACTTTATGTGTCCACTACTTATAACCAAAAGTTCTAATGATGTTGTTCCTTTACACTTTGGTTTGTCTGGATTACCTAAACATGGTTGGTAAACTAGATATAATGGAATTCTCATGTTGCAGACGACATTCACTTACGCTTCTAGAAGTCGTTATTACTGTTGTTTAACCCCAGGTCAGCCCTAATTCAACAAACCTGTTTTTCAATTGTGATCCAGGCATAATTAGCCCATATTTATGTATATCTAGGATTATGATGTTAACTTTACAGTTTTAAGATCGTAGTGTGTTTTGGGTGAGATCTGACGGTTATTTCTAGCTTTTAAACACAATCAAGATTTATGCAGCAAAGTTGAAATACTAACCCTTTTATTACAATATTTCTTGTCATTAACCCTTTCATTACCATATTTCTCATGAAAGAACTGCCTATGTCATTAACTCTTTCATTACCATATTTCTAATGAAAGACAGTGTCTATGTCATTAACCCTTTCATTACCATATTTCTAATGAAAGAACTGCCTATGTCATTAACTCTTTCATTACCATATTTCTAATGAAAGACAGTGTCTATGTCATTAACCCTTTCATTACCATATTTCTAATGAAAAACTGCCTATGTCATTAACCCTTTCATTACCCTATTTCTATTAAAAGACACTGCCTATGTCATTAACCTTTCATTACCATATTTCTAATGAAAGACACTGTCTAGGTCAATAACCCTTTCATTACCATATTTCTAATGAAAGACAGTGTCTATGTCATTAACCCTTTCATTACAATATTTCTAATAAAAGACACTGCCTATGTCGTTAACCCTTTCATTACCATATTTCTAATGAAAGACACAGTCTATGTCATTAACCCTTTCATTACCATATTTTTAATAAAAGACACTGCCTATGTCGTTAACCCTTTCATTACCCTATTTCTAATGAAAGACACTGCCTATGTCATTAACCCTTTCATTACCCTATTTCTATTAAAAGACACTGCCTATGTCATTAACCTTTCATTACCATATTTCTAATGAAAGACACTGTCTAGGTCAATAACCCTTTCATTACCATATTTCTAATGAAAGACACTGTCTATGTCATTAACCCTCTCATTACCATATTTCTAATGAAAGACACTGCCTATGTCGTTAACCCTTTCATTACCCTATTTCTAATGAAAGACACTACCTATCATTAACCTTTTCATTACTATATTTCTAATGAAAGACACTGCCTATGTCATTAACCCTTTCATTACCATATTTCTAATGAAAGACACTACCTATGTCATTAACGCTTTCATTACCATATTTCTAATGAAAGACACTGTCTAGGTCAATAACCCTTTCATTACCATATTTCTAATGAAAGACAGTGTCTATGTCATTAACCCTTTCATTACAATATTTCTAATAAAAGACACTGCCTATGTCGTTAACCCTTTCATTACCCTATTTCTAATGAAAGACACTACCTATCATTAACCTTTTCATTACTATATTTCTAATGAAAGACACTGCCTATGTCATTAACCCTTTCATTACCATATTTCTAATGAAAGACACTACCTATGTCATTAACGCTTTCATTACCATATTTCTAATGAAAGACACTGCCTATGTCATTAACCCTTTCATTACCCTATTTCTATTAAAAGACACTGCCTATGTCATTAACCTTTCATTACCATATTTCTAATGAAAGACACTGTCTAGGTCAATAACCCTTTCATTACCATATTTCTAATGAAAGACACTGTCTATGTCATTAACCCTCTCATTACCATATTTCTAATGAAAGACACTGCCTATGTCGTTAACCCTTTCATTACCCTATTTCTAATGAAAGACACTACCTATCATTAACCTTTTCATTACTATATTTCTAATGAAAGACACTGCCTATGTCATTAACCCTTTCATTACCATATTTCTAATGAAAGACACTACCTATGTCATTAACGCTTTCATTACCATATTTCTAATGAAAGACACTGCCTATGTCATTAACACTTTCATTACCATATTTCTAATGAAAGACATTGCCTATGTCGTTAATCCTTACATTACCATATTTCTAATGAAAGACACTACCTATCATTAACCTTTTCATTACCATATTTCTAATAAAAGACACTGCCTATGTTGTTAAACCTTTCATTACCATATTTCTAATAAAAGACACTGCCTATGTCGTTAAACCTTTCATTACCATATTTCTAATGAAAGACATTGCCTATGTCATTAATCCTTTCATTACCATATTTCTAATGAAAGACACTGTCTATGTCATTAACCCTTTAATTACCCTATTTCTAATGAAAGACACTGTCTATGTCATTAACCCTTTCATTACAATCTGGTGGGCCCCTATTTGCTTATAATAGTGAGAGGTGGGGAGAGTGGGAGAGACAGAGGCAGTGACAGTGGGAGTTTGGTTCCATTGTGTTTGGACGTGGTTAATATGTATATATTTATTTATCACACCACAATACAGTAACAGAGATAAAAGAAATTGTTCATGATTTCAAAAGTAATCAAGAATTTGGCCGAATTTAGTAATATAACTAACTTTTTCCCTTTTAAGCTGGTATTTGAAACATAACTTAACGACGGTTCTTACTTAGAATTATGAGGGATGGTTTTATAAATACTTTATAAAAATAAGTTCTGCATCATAGAACCATAGGCAGTTTCTGGCGATTTGATATTGAAAGTTTTAATCTAATTGGATGATATTTATTGACAATATTTTAGTTGAATTTTGTTAACATGAAAATTATGTTATTATGTAGATAAGTTTCAAACGAAATTGGTTACATTATAATTCCCTGACCTGTTGCTCAAGAATAGCTGCTTTCCTTCACTGACACAGTTTTATCTATTTACGCATGAGATGAATTTAAATGCATCTCATTTCTAATTTTTGAAATTAACTAAAGCAATAGAATTTTAGTTTCAATCTGTGTTAATGCTACTTGTTTAATTTTATGGGTACCTTTTATGGAAAATCTTCTTCTTCTTCTTCTTCTTCTTCTTCTTCTTCTTCTTCTTCTTCTTCTTCTTCTCCTTCTCCTCCTCCTCCTTCTTCGTCTTCTTCTTTCATGGAAAGTCCATCGTTGGACATAGACCTTCCTCGAGCTGTGCTATCTTTGCTGTCCTGAGCCATTCATGGCCCAAATTTTACAATTTTCTCAAGGTTATCTCCCCATTTGGTCTTCTGGTAGCCTTTACTTCTTGTGTGACATAGTAGAGTCCTGAAGGGGACGAGTGTGATCCATCTGTTGTCAATCATTCTGGCAATGTGTTCTGCCCACTTCCATTTTGCTTTGCTAATGATCTCTAGGATGTCACATACTTTAAAATATCCATAAGAACACTTTTAGGTTTGTAAAATGAATGAGTAAAGTCGATTGAGTCAATACAGTTGTATTAATGACTTAGTTTACTAACTCTGAAACGATGTAAGGCTGCTAACTCTGCAGAATTTGAACTCAAGTTACCTGTAAGAAGTAACTAAAGAGTTTTAGCATTTAGCAGAGGATCTCTGCTTTTTGTCTTCAACTTTTTATCCTTAACTCTATTTTAATTTCCCCATTATCTTTATCCACACAAACACAAAAAGAATATTAAAATATCAAGGTAAAAAAAAATATTTTCAAAGGAAAATATATCATTTGAAATATGCTCGACTGACTAGAGATCTGGCAAAGTAAGAGATATCAACTACTTGGTGATAAACAGTTACAATATGCCAGAGTGACCATAGTATCTCTCGTGATCCTGGCACTGCAGCAGGATAACCAATTAAATGCTTTGAGAGCAGCAAGTTCAATCAATGTTATCATCATTATCTTTGTTTTTATGACCACTTTTCTATGCTGACAGGCAGGATATTTTGAAATCATGTTTTATAGCTGTATACCCTACATGGCCCCAACCTTTTCAGTTGTCCCTACAACATGCAGGGAAAGTGTGTCTTTTCTAAAAACCAGGATACACAATATTAATATGCCAGATTCATCTGAACTATGTTATACAAGATGGTAGTCTACTGCTTTTAATACTACTACAATTAACATTTTCTTAATATAACCGATTTTCCATTAAATCTTACTTTCTATTACTAATACATCAGTATTTACTGTTACAACAGAGAACAATACTACCAATCCTTATTGTATTTTAACATTGATAATGTTCATTATAACAGTGGCTGTAAAATTCACTATTTGTTATATCTATTGACATTTGTGGCAAATTGCAATTGCAACAGAACACCAGTTGATGCTACTTCTACCAATATAATGATGTAGCCTCTACATAGTAACTTAACCTACAAGAAATAGCAGTCAAATCTCCTTCAAATCATAACCAACTACCTAAACATTTTTGATACCAATCCACCTGAAACCACCCTAGTTTTATGATTGCCAACTGCTCATTTTAAAATGTCCATATTAAATCTTCTGTTAAGGAATGTTTCAAACATCAGTGTACTGATGTAAAGGTAAGTTATTTTATTAAATTCCTCCAAATTTTCAAAATTAATTGATACACATCAGCAGTGTATTTCATTAGACACAAGGAAACAAAAGGGTTAACAAACTCTTCAAATGCAGCATACTTGAGAAATGATGGACAGCTGGAACATCTTAGTACTCAAACCAGGTTGACTTAGGGCTAAGCAACATCAGCAACATTAGATCACTGTTACAATACACAAAATGCTACTACCACCATTGTGCAGCAGAACTAAAATATCTTCCTGTTTTTTTTTAAAATATATTCTTCCATTCTGTCATTAAAATATATTTTTACATTGGCCCATTGTACAAGTGATTGTTATATTGGCTAATTTCCAATATCTTCCATTTCAAATGGCTATTACTTTATGCCTTAAAGCCACAACTTAATCTAATATTCCAATATTTTTATATTAACTGTTAAAATCTTGAAAATGTCAGTATGCAGTATGAGAGGAAAAAAATTCAGCTACAGGGATAATTTTCTGCTGTAATATAAATTTTTTCTTAAATTTGGCTAATCATTTGGTCATTTCTATTGTTTTTTGTTTTGTTTTTTAATAAAAAGGTCCAATATTTGAACGTCACCACAACTTGTATTTGTATATAAGGTCTCTAAGAGAAGTGTACAAGGTGAGCTCTAAACTGATGCATTTGAAAATTTCTTTATTTTTTGCAATATTTTGTGTGTATTTGGTTTAGAACTATGTGTATCCAGTTTAGAATAGGTTGACTATATCTCAGCTTGTCATAAAAAATGACAAAGGGTTGCTACCAGGAAAGGTATCCAGCCCTAAATCTTTGTCTCAAAAAGGACTTCATTATAAGTTGAAAGCATGCCATGGAGCCAGCAAGGCTAACACCTTTAATAAGGAAATGGCTTTAAGATACTTGTTGCTGTTGTTGTATAATGCCGTGATTAAATAATTTTCAATATTGCAAAGTGAGATATACAAATAAGTATTCACAGACTTTGTTTTAGAATATTATATAGCCAGGTTCACATCCCTTTATCTATTGGGCATTTATGTACGTATTTGTAAGGAATTCTAAAGTTTCCAGAAATAGCCTTGGATACTAATGTTTCAGGCATGTCATTTAACTATGTTATATATTTCTCCTTTAATTTCTCATTCTATTTTTGGATGAAGGATTAGCATCTGAAACATGAAGACTCTTTTCCTACTATATCAAGTGTAAATTAATAATATATTTCTTCATTGTACTGTGTCATTTGTATGTTATTTCTGTTTTCCTTTTGCACACACACACACACACACACATATATAAACATATATGCATATATATTGGGTTGGCCAAAAAGTCTGTTTGGTTTTTTGCCAACTTCAGTTGCTCGCATAGTCACTAACTGTACTTTTTTTCCTTCAGAGTATGCACTCATTAGATACTTGATACTTCAAAGTAGTTTGTAGCAAAACTCAAAGAAGTTTGATCGTATTTTGTGCATTTTTCTTGATCCTCAAAATGGAGAACCAAAATGAACATTATCGACACATCATGCTTTTATTATCTTAAAATAGGTAAGAAAGCATCCAAAACTTACAGGAACATATGCACTGTGTACAGATACGATGCTGTTACAGAACGTGTATGCCAGAAGTGGTTTTCAAGATTTCAATTGGCAAATTTTTAAATTCAAGATGCACCTCACTCTGAACAGCAAACTGGGGTTAACGGCGACCAAGTGAAGGAGTTAAGTCAACACCAACTTCTATCTTAGAACCAGGGAGATTGCAGATATTCACCAGATATCCAAATCACATGTTGAAAATCATCTGCATAGGCTTTGTTATGTCAGGAGACTCAATGTTTGGGTTCCCCGTGAATTGAATGAAGCCATCCTCACCCAACTGCATAAACCGGAAGAAAATGATCACTTTTTGAAGAAAATCATATCTGGAGTAAAAAAAATGGATCGTCTATAACAATGTGGAATGAAAACTATCATGGAGGCAGTATTGAAATACCTTTTTCAGATTTTAAAATGCCAGTATAAGAAGACACAAGATATCTTGCCCCGAATTAGTTTCCTCACTCTTCTTTAGGTGTTAAGATTTTATCTTGAAATATTAAACAACTCCAAGGTAATATTCCAACATCTTTTACTATCTTTGTATAATTAATATTTCATGACCCATTCACATTGATGTGGCTTTCTAATAACATGTTATTTTTTAGACTAACATTTTCATTAAGTTGGTGTTTGATGCATAAAATAGCAAAGGTTCTGACATAAAATTATAAAATTATGATGGAAAGTTTTTAGATATATACACTTTAAAACAAACAGCTTGGTTTCATAAAACCAAGGCTGGTTTTAGGTGTGTTGGTATCAGAAGGGAAAGAGATGTTTCTGTTTGCTTATTCTTTTATTGATTTCAGACATTAGGCTACAGCAGTGCTGTAGCACTACCTTTAAGTTGCTCATATCAACCCTATTACTTATTTCAGCCTGGTACTTATTTTATTGATCTCTATCAAACTGCTAAGTTACAGTTTTGGCATAAGGGGGTGTAACTTGACACCAGTTTGTTGTGGTAAACATAAAAAAGATATAGACACTGACACAGATGTACATATGCATATATGTATATCTCTCTCATTTTCTCCCTCTCTCTCTTTAAAGCCCTTAGATACTCTGACTATTGCACCATAGTAGCTACTCTCTCTACCATTTGTGTATCCTCCTCACCTATCACCCATTATTTATCTCTTCATCACTCCTCCCCTGCCCTCTATCGATCACAATATTTCATCTCCCTATCCACTATCAGCTACTCCTTCCCCTTAGTCATCACCCTGCCAAATCCCCACATACACCTATAACTTCATATCTATCTTCCTTTCCTCCCATAGGGTATCCAACTGTAGAAGGTCATCCAGCCATAGAAAGCTTGTCAAACAAAAGGCACTGAGGACCCTCTAGTTGTGACAAAGACCTGACAAGCTCTCTAGTGATGGTGTCATGATAAAATGCACTTGGTAGGATGTGGAACTATATGTAAGTGAGATGTGAATGCCCAGCCTGTCTAAAGACATCAGCGGCCTCACTTCAGTACAAACTCAGCCTGTGTAAACCTGTCCAACCCTTGGAAGCAGAGAAAATGGACATTTTCTATAAATATATATATATATTGTATGTGTGTGTGTAAGTTATATATATTATTCTTATTGTGAATTCAACAAGCAAATGCCTTGATACTTTCATAAATAGAAATAATGAGTTTCTTTAAGAAAAGTGAGTGGAACTGCAGAAGTTGAAATAATTTTCAAATTTGATTCAAAATGACACAACCTTTGAATTTAGTTGCTAACCCAATAACAAGTAATTATGAAATCAATACAATTTTGATTTCAAGCTAATTTGTATGAATATCTATATAAGTTTTGACTGACTGTCTAAGATCAAGTTTATTTGAACACATATATTAATCACTTCTGTTATAAAATTGTCTCGATATTATCAATATTGTTTTAATACAGTTTCTGAAATCTCCCATGAAATTTTTTACTTCTGGCACTATTGTTTAACCTTTTTGTGGTTTTTCTATTTTAAAACTAGTGAACCAGAAAATTACAGGCCATAAATATTTTAATAGTTTTGTTATTTATCCTACTCTTGGGAGGCAGAAATCAATTTGAGGAGGTAATATTGTTCCCAGTATCAACAAATATTAAAATTGAACAATAAATTGGTTAGAAGACTTTCAGTCCTGGTTTCCATTTTATCAATAAGAATTATTTTTCTATATTTACCTCCTGACTCAGTTATTATCTCTTGTCTTTGTTTGCATGTGTATGTGTGTATGGAGTGGAGGGGCATACAGAATTATATTATATGGTATACAGAATTATAAATTCTTTTTTAATATCTCCAAAGAAATTTTTCTTACAGGTGTTCAGTTGATAAGTGTATATAGAGGTTATTTTGGAGATTTAATGTCGATATAGTCAATATATCAATAAGAGCAATATAATATAATGTAACTGTCTTCCCAGCAGCATTGATCAAATGCCATCAATCTAACATTGTCCTTGTTTCAGTCTGATCTATAGAAAAGTCAAGAGAAAATGTTGCTTCTTCACTTGACTGATGTTCTAAATAAGCTTTTATGGTTCTCAAGTCAGTTCACCTCTTGTTCAGTATCATAACCTTCCCCACCAACACCATCTGACACACACACTTTAAAAATAAAATTTTTCTTTCTATGTCACATGCAATTTCATGAACTGGTTGTCAAACTGTTTTTAAAATGATCAACATATCTATTTATTGCTCTCTATATTTAATATACTATTGGAATTCTTGAGTCATTCTGTTTACTGCTTTCACAAAAGAAAACTGATGCCCGAGGTAAGTAATTTTCTAGTGAAACATGGCTTAAACAGTTCTTATGAATTCATATATAAAGCTTCTTTTGAAAATAACATTCACTATGTTTCTATATTGAAGATATGAAAATATAAAGCTGTCAATTAAGAAGTTTTGCAATGAAAGTAAAGCATCACAAATCGTTAGCTTCTGACAGATGAAATATGTGAAATAGGTTCTATTCCTGGTTGATTCTTTGAACCTACTCCAGCTGGCTGACTTGACATTCATATACTATATTTAACCTTTTTGATACCAAACTACCTGAAACCACCCCTAGTTTTATTATACAAAACTGTTTGTTTTAAGATGTTTATATTTATCTAAAGCCCTTCCTTTATAATTTAATATACAAACTTTATTATATTCCAAACTCTTAACTTAATTATGAAATTCCCCAAATTTTTTGGTTAATTTGAAAATCTTATGCAGTGTGCTTCATTATGATAATGAAAGAGTTAGTCATTGCTGTTAATTTCAGATCAACCCTGATTTAAAAGATCTATGATGAAAGTTGTTGCATTCATGGTCATCTTTTATTTATGAATATTAGACACTACATGAAAGGCAAAGTTAACCTTGGTGGGATTTGAACTCAGAGAGCCAGAACAAATACTGCAAAGCGCTCCACCTGATGTTCTAATGACACTGCCTATTTGCCATCTATATCTTTATTTATTTAAGATATATTGAGTTTTTCAATCTTCTACTCTTTTCTCTTTTTTTTCCTGGTTTCAGTCATTAGACTGCGGTCATGCTGGAGTGCAGTATTCAAGTGTTTTTAGCCAATCATATTGATTAAAGTACTTATTTTCAAACATACATAATTTATTGATTTCTATTTGTCAAGCTACTAAGCAGCAGAATATAAACAAACAAGTCATGTAAATGTAAATACAGACACGGATGCAAACATACACACACACACACACAAACACAACTATACACACACACACAACTACACACTACACACACATAGACATGCAACTACATGCCACACCCACACAGACATGCAATCACAAGACACAACTGCACACATACAGCCACAACACACAACTGTAAACACACACCACAACCATAACACACAAATACACACACACAACACATACAACTACACACAATCACATGCAGGAGTTGTAGAATTCTGTGAATGGAGATATATTGGCAGGTTAACCATACAGATATATATGCATGATGATAGATTCTTTGTCAGATTCAACAATGAGCATTCAATCATGCAATCAATTCTGGGTACAGTTCATTAATTGACATATAAGTTTTGAGTATTCCACAGACATGTGTACTTTTAACATAATTCTCAAGAAAAATCAGCATGATACAATATGTGACAAGACTGCACCTTTGAATTACAGGCACAAATCATCAGACAAGCCTTTACACAGCTTCTATCTATCAAATTTCACTCACAAGGCATTGATCAAGCTGAGACTATAGTAGAATACACCTACACACATGACTGCACCCCAATTCCCATGGTTATGAAGAAGTACCAGGACCGCGTTTAATAGGGGGAAAATGGGGGCAATTTCCGCGGGCCCTACACAGCAGGAGGCTGGGGGTTGGTTGTGCCCACCAGTGACAGCCGTAGCAATTTAGTTGTGCCCTTTGCTGGGCTTTTTAGTTTTATCGTTTGACAATGAGAATTATATTTTTAACAAAATGTATTTAATGTCCTTACTGTGGCAAGAAATCCATCAAATTTTCTTAACTTTAGAGATATCAGGTTGTTATTAGAACAATATTCTAATAAAAAGTATTTGATGTCACTGTGTAAAGTGGTTGTCACAAAAACACTGCCCCCAGTAAACATTCTAGAGTGGTTATGTTAGGAAGGACATCCAGCCATAGAAACCATGCCAAATAGTAATATATGAGCCAGATGAGGTCGCTTCTATATTTCTAGTCTCTCTGTTCAACACATGCCAGTGTGGAAAGTGGACATAAAATGAGAATGATTAGATTTTTTAAATTTAATACCTGTATGTATAACTTTTCAATTCTAATTACTTGTGCCAGCTGACTTTGATATGTAAAATTGGGGGTTTGGTGTGTATTCTAATTTTTTGTGTATGAGGGCCCCTCCTCAAACCTGAAGTAACCCCCTCCCCAAGGTCTAAATCCAACCCTGAACATAGCTCAGAAATTTTTTTAACCGTTTTGATACTAAACCACCTGGTTATATGAGACAGCTGTATGTTTTAATGTGTTTATATTTATCTAAAAATCTTCTGTCATAATTTAATGTGTGAACATTTAATTTATTTGCTTGATAAGGATTTCTCATTTAGGCACAAAGTCAGCTATTTGAGGGGAGGGGTAAGTTGATTATACCAAACTCAATACTCTAACTAGTACTTTATTTTATCAACCCAGAAAGAATGATATGCAAATTTGACATTGGCAGGATTTGAACTCAGAAAACTAATTGTCACAAAACATTTTGTCTGATACCCTAATGATTCTGCCAATCCTCAACCCTTCTTTAATGGTTTCAAATTTAAGCACGAAGCAGCAGTTTTGATGGGAGAGGAACATCAATTACATTGACCCTTATGAAAGGCTAAGTTGGACTTGGGAGGATTTGAACTCAGAGAGCAGACTACTAAAATAAATACAGTATTCTATCTGACCCACTAATGATTTTGCCATACACTAGCTTAATAATGAGAAAGTTATATTACTAAATCCATACAACTTCTTTGTTACTTTTATTAGAGAGTATATTTCATTTAAAGTATGTATAGAGTTAGTATATATATATAGACTTCAATGCAGTGCTATTGTCATCGGTAGAAGGTCGGACGCCATGCTCAGAGTTACAGCCCTTTACAGTCTGAGTTCAAATCCTGCCAAGGTCAACTTTGCCTCTAATCCTTATGGGGTCAATAAAATAAAGTACCAGTAATGCACTGGTAATTGCTGGTAAATGTAGAAACAATTATTACTCTGTTGACTAGAGTGATGGATTGGCAGTATCAGTAGAGCACGGGGCAGCATGCTTTGTGGCATTGAGTTATGGCCTTTTATGTTCTGAGTTCAAATCCCACCAACGTTACCTTTGCCTTTCATCCTTACAGGGTCGATAAAATAAAGTACCAGTGGTGCACTGGAATTGATTTAATCGACTTTCCCTTTCCCTTCAAATTGCTGGCCTTGTGCCAAATGTAGAATTATTACTCTGTTGACTAGAGTCGTGAATTGGCAGTATCGGTAGAACGTTGGACAACATGCTTTGTGGCATTGAGTTATGGCCCTTTGCGTTCTGAGTTCAAATCCTGCTGAGGTTAACTTTGCCTTTCACTGGGGTCAATTTAATCAACTTTCCCCTCCCCAAAATTATTGGCCTTGTGCCTAAAATCAGAAACCATACGGGGTCGATAAAATAAAGTACCAGTAATGCACTGGATAATTGCTGGCCTTGTGCCAAAAGTAGAAACAATTATTACTCTGTTGATTGGCCCCTGTGGCCGATAAAGAAATAATTACTACTCTTTTGATCAGTGTATAAGACTATAAAGCTATTTTTCTACATGAGTAATTTTGTGGACTTTTACAGTCTGAAAACATTTCCTCCTCTCAAACTTAATCCATGAAATAGGTACTACTGCTACTCAATGTAAGGTCTGTTGACTGGCTCTCTCTTGTCCTCACCATTTCCCTTTCCTCCTGCTTCCTGCTATATGTTTTGTCTTTCTTTGACACATATTTCTTGTAATGAATAGCATTTTTGTTTGTAACACTACTATATATATATGTGTGTGCATGTGTGTGTGAATATATCTATATATGAATATGTATGTGTGCGTGTATGAATATATGTATATATATCATCATCATCATCATCATCATCACCGTTTAACGTCCATGTTCCACGCTTGCATATATATATATATATATATATATATATATATATATATATATATATATATATATATATATATAATTATTATTATTTTTATATGAGCCGCCAGTGTCCGCGCATTGCCTGGAGACTCAGCTGAGAATAGACTCCCTGATGACGCAATGAATTCTCGACAGTTGGATTACGTAACTGTCTTTATCCCATTGCAGAAACTAATTAGTTGGAGTGAAAATTTAAGTAAGTAAGTAAAAAATTTTAAAAAAATTTTTTAAAAAGTATTTTCTTATTTTACGTCTTTTATATTATTGTTCTGCATCCTCCTGCATTGAACCACCTAGGTACTATGACATAACCTGTGTATTTGCTGGCATGGACGTGCATCTGTGCGCTTATGTTAGTTGATATATTAAATTATCTATATTTATCTCCAAATCACTGATTTGTCGAGCAAACCTGCCAAAACCACTTCTAAATTTTTTGGGGTGTTAGTAGGCGTCAGTCATCTTACCATCCCATTCCTTCTAACTAGCCTCTGTGTCACGTGATTGATTCTTTAGAATCGGCCATTTGACTAGAAGCAGTGAGAATTTCAGTACATAGAATCCAGTCCTCGCCAGCTGTTCTATCTACCGAATTATTATTATTTTTATATGAGCCGCCAGTGTCCGCGCATTGCCTGGAGACTCAGCTGAGAATAGACTCCCTGATGACGCAATGAATTCTCGACAGTTGGATTACGTAACTGTCTTTATCCCATTGCAGAAACTAATTAGTTGGAGTGAAAATTTAAGTAAGTAAGTAAAAAATTTTAAAAAAATTTTTTAAAAAGTATTTTCTTATTTTACGTCTTTTATATATATATATATGTATATATATATATACATATGCATATATATATGTATATATATATATATATATGTGTGTATATATATATACATATATATTGGGGGAGGGTGCTCTGAAAGTACTGTAGCTAGAGTCAGAACTGGTTGGAAAAAGTTCAGAGAGCTTATACCACTATTAGCTGCTAAAGGGTTCTCCCTAAAAATGAAAGGCAGGTTGTACGATGCCTGCATACGAACAGCAATGTTGCATGGCAGTGAGACCTGGGCATTGTGTGCAGAGGATATACGCAGACTAGAGAGGAACGAAGCTTGCATGCTCCGCTGGATGTGTAACAGTAATATACGTGAACGGCAAAGCATAAGCGAACTAAGGAAAAAATTAGAGATAAGAGGGATCAGATGTTGTTTACTCGAGAGAAGGCTACGTTGGTATGGACACGTGATGCGCATGAAAGTCGATAGCTGTATAACAAAGTGCAGGGCAATAAAGATAGACGGTAGCCACGGAATAGGCAGACCTAGAAAAACCTGGGACGAGCTGATAAACTCCGACCTCACACACTTACACCTCTCCAAGACAATGTCACTGGACCGAGACCTTTGGCGGTACTCAGTAACAGAGAAGACCCGCCTTGCCAGTAGGCATCTCTAACAA
This sequence comes from Eledone cirrhosa, assembly GCA_964016885.1. NCBI lineage: Eukaryota > Metazoa > Mollusca > Cephalopoda > Octopoda > Eledonidae > Eledone > Eledone cirrhosa. The sequence continues at coordinate 59,618,054 of OZ024740.1, read as the reverse complement.
AATTCACCCCGTCCCACCACCACCACCCCCACCCCATCCACACCACCCCGTCCTATGTAAAGTTATGTTGGTGCCGCGCCATCCGGGCCGAAACAAATGAGATCGTGTAGGTGTCACGACAAAAAAACACACAGTCCACGCTGTAATGTGGCCGTGTAGGCAACACGGTAAAAACCTCCCAGACCCACACTGTAAATGTGGTTGGTGTTAGGAAGGGCATCCAACTGTAGAAAACCTGCCAGACAGTCCTATGCGAGCAAGACAATCACTCTTGCCTCAAGTGGGACTACCCCCGTCCAAACCCATGCAAGCGTGGAACACGGACGTTAAACGTTGATGATGATGATGATGATGATATATATATATATATGTATATATATATATACATATGCATATATATATGTATATATATATATATATATACATATATATATATATATATATATATATATATACATATATATATATATATATATATATATATATATATATATATATATATATATATATATATATATATATATATATATATATGAATATATATATATATATATCAACACATACATTGACAATAGTTTGGGAGTTATTGATGTTTAGATATAGATTTTCTTGTTCTTGCTGTATAAAGAGGAACTCTAAATATATGTAAATATCTGTATGTTTAACCTGTCAATATATATCTCCATTTCAGAGAATTCTATAACTCAAAATTCTTATGAGGCTTCTAGAAATGATTATATGTGTATATTTGTATGTGTTTATATATAGGTGTTTACATTCACAGGTGTGTGTGTGTGCATGTGTGCATGTGTATATATATCATCATCATCATCACAGTTTTACATATACATATATACATATATATACCTATATACATATATATAGGAAAATGTTCAAGACCCCGACGGCAGAGCTCGAGCCGTTTTGATGGCTATTTCTGGACTAAATTCGTTGTAACAATTTAGTCCAGAAATAGCCGTCAAAACGGCTCGAGCTCTGCCGTCGGAGTCTTGAACATTTTCCTATTACCCACTCTACTACCCTAAGTATTAAGTACTCTAGTGCATTATGGTCCACCTGGTTCCTTACCACACTTCCTTCGTTATATATATAGAGTTTAAGACTGGCTGTCCATGGGAACTTCTCCATGCTGACGATCTGGTTCTTATAGCAGAATCAGTAGAGGAGCTAGAGAATAAATTCTGGCTATGGAAACAGCAGTTGGAATCAACAGGACTGAGAGTGAACCTAGCTAAGACAAAAGTGTTGATGAGTAGAAAAGAGGACAAAACCCTGATTCCGTCAGGGAAATGGCCATGTTCGATATGCAGAAAAGGAACTGGCATAAATTCTATAAAATGCACACAATGCAGATCCTGGGTACACAAGAGATGTAGCGGGATAGCAGGCAAACTAACAGGTAGGGAGAAATATGTATGCAGTAGATGTACAGGGAAATTAGACAGTAGAAGTCGCATTGATAGACACATTTTTCAAATGCAGGAGGGCGCTATAGAAGTGGTGGATAGCTTCCAGTACCTAGGAGATCAGATTAGCATGGGAGGAGGGTGTTCCGAGGCCATAGTATCTAGAATAAGGACGGGTTGGAAGAAGTTTAGGGAGCTGCTTCCTCTGTTGACGAAGAAGGGTTTCTCCCTGCGTACGAAAGGCCGGTTGTATGATGCCTGTGTGAGGAGCGCGATGCTGCGTGGTAGTGAGACATGGGCAGCAACTGCAGAGGATATGCGACGGCTGGAGAGAAATGAGGTAAGCATGCTCTGTTGGATGTGCAGTGTAAATGTGCGTGAATGACCCAGCATAAATGTGTTGAGAGAGAAACTGTGAGATGGATAGAATGTAGTGTATGGGAGAGGAGACTGTGGTGGTATGGACATGTGATGCGCATGGAGGATGACCGATGGGTGAAGAAGTGCCAGGAAATGCCAGTTGAAGGAAGATGTGGTAGAGGTAGACCACGAAAAACATGGGCGGAGGTGGTGAGAACAGACCTCAGATCATTGAAGCTCACGGTGGAGATGACGAAGGACCGTGACGAGTAGAGAGATGCTGTGCTGAATAAGACCCGTCTCACTCTTGCAAGCAGGGAAAAGCGGACGTAAAATAATGATGATGATGATGATGATACACACACACACACGTGTGTGTGTGTGCATGTATGTATGTATCTATATATTTAGATATATAGTCTGGAGTAGATATACTGTGTACTTAAATGTTACAAGAGGTGACTTAAATGGTTGGCACCAGGAATGGCACCCAGCCATAGAAACCATGCCAAAATGAAATGTATTGAGACATTATCCTGTTATGTAGCTAGCATGGCTGTAGCTCCAATCAAGTACTAACTTTGTCTCTAACAGCCCATCTAGCCCACGCTAGCACGGAAAGTTGATGCAAAATGAAATGAATAATGTTGTGAATGTATATTGTATGTTGTAAGAGGCAAGTAATTGGGTTTATGCCGGGAAGCGCATCCAGCTGTAAAATATGGCCTCCAAGAGTACCCCATTACTGAATATAAAGTCTATCATGGAGCCTGTATGCCTAACTGATTTTTCAGCAGGGAAAATAGCCATAGATCACTTGTATGTTTTATGTATTTCTTGAATGGCTGATGTGTTGACTTATGTCTATATATGGAGTTATCTCCTCTTATGGAGTAAATACCATTTTGAGCATATATGTATGTGTGTGTGTATATATACATATATATATATATATATATATAAATATATATATATATATATATATATATATATAACAAATCACTCTTATATATTCCTTTAAATATATTTTGTTAAACTTGCTAAGTTTTACGCAAAACTTTGAGTGCCTATTTAAACTCTTAACCTCTCTGCTCCATCCCATCTTCTACCCCCTACCCATACATCATGCTGGTTCCTGTCCCCACCCCCTCCCTCTCTATACATATAAGATAAACCCTACCAAAATTAATCAAAATCGCCAACTCGCTATTCTGGGATGGCTGTTCCCTCGGTATAAAGTAACGTTCAAATATTTTTCTCGATTCTTCTCTCCATTCTAATCCATTAGTCATTCATTCAATCACCATTCTATGTCATATTTTCACCATTCTATATCATATTTTTTTTCTCTAAAATCATATTTTCCCTATCACCGCATTTTCTCTATCGTATTTTCTTAAACAAAACGAATCTTGTATTTTCGTTTATTGTTAAATTATGCCCAAAATACGGAGATCTTATCTTAAACCTTACATTCTCACTAACTACCCAACATCCCTCCCTCCCGCCCCCACGCACCACCATTATTACGTGGACCAATCATAAGTCAGAGGCCCATATTATCGCGTAACTGGTTGCTTTTCGATATGATGGATGGACTACGGAATTCTGGAGAGTTGAAGAGAGAAAAATCTGGACGCTCAGCGACAATGCTAAAGATAAAGACAAATTCACCTCGTGGACGAGAATGCAAGCACTCCTCCTTGTTTCGGCCGAGGATGGCTAACATAACCCCATCCCCTACCCCCCTACCCCCCCCCCCCCCCCGCGCCCCACCGCTCCCACCCTCCAAACGCAATCCAAAACTTCAGAGTTGGTACCATGAATGTAGGCACCTTAAAGAGTCGCTCTAACGAGGTTGTAGAAATGCTTTAATGTAAGGAGGTCGATGTTTGTTGTATTCAAGAGACCAGGTGGAGGGGAGGGTCTGCTAGATTCATCGTGGGTAAAGTACGATGCTATAAGCTTTTCTGGGTGGGAAATGACAATGGGCTGGGTGGGGTAGGAATCATGGTAGCAGAAAAGTGGGCAGATAAGATAATAGACATAAATAGAGTGAACGACAGAATAATTAAAATAAGACTTGTCCTCAATAAAACTACGGTGACAGTAATATCTGCGTACGCACCCCAATCCGGACTGCCCGGCGCTATAAAAGACAGATTCTATGAGACACTGATGCTCGCTACCTCCCAAATAACCGACAGTGACTATATAATTATTGCAGGCGACCTAAATGGTCACGTTGGACAACATTGTGACGGCTATGACGGAATCCATGGAGGTTATGGGTTCGGTACTAGAAATGAGGAAGGCTCCAGAATCCTGGAATTCTGTGACAGATAGTTAAGTTATTTACTTAACTATCTGTAACACTAACTTCAAAAAACGAGACAATCACTTGATCACCTATAGATCGGGGGAACACACAAGCCAGGTAGATTATATCCTTACCAGAAGACGTGACAGAGTGTCTGTTGTAAACACTAAATCCCTCCCCCATGAACAATGCACCTCTCAACATAGACTGATAATTAGCGACCTCATAGTCAGGACGAGACGTACTCGACAACAGAAGAGGACTATCCTCAGGAGATAAAATATGGAAACTAAAGGACCCCATAGCCAGAAATAAATTTCAAAGCATATTACTTGATGCTTTCGAGAGTAAGGAAGAGCAATTAGAGTCGTATAATATAGAGGAACAGTGGGAATTCCTGAAAGCAAACCTGCTGACGGCGGCAGACGAAGTCTGTGGCTGGAGCAGGCCTGTAAGTAGGAGGAGAGTAACATGGTGGTGGAACAGTAAGGTGGAGGAGTCAATTAAGGCCAAAAAGCAGGCTTGGAAAGTATGGCGGGATGGGGGAAGTAGAGAAGACTATCAAGTGGCCAGGAGGGAAGCTAGGAGACAAGTGTACTTCGCAAGAAGGGAAGCAGAGGAAAGAAAGTTCAAGCATGTTCTACAACGTGAGGACCAAAAACGTGAGGTGTTCAGGATTGCTAGGCAATGTGTCAAGGAAAACCGTGATATTGTCGGGGAGAAGTGTGTACTTAATGATGATGGCATACTTGCCATCACTGACGCTGATAAGAAGGTAGCTTGGAAGTGTCACTACGAAAGGCTTCTAAATGAGGAGAACAAATTGGAGGAAGACAGTCTCCCCCACATCGACCCAATAGAGGGACCAGCAGTGTTAGTCAAAGGTAGTATAATAAGTAAGGCAATCAAAGATATGAAGACAGGTAAGGCAGCTGGGCCTTCGGAAATAGTTGCTGAGATGCTGAAAGCCTCTGGAACGGTGGGATACACCATGGTCACCCGGATAGTAAACCAAGTCATACAGAATGGGGATGTTCCGAAGGACTGGCATAGCAGCATCATCATTAACTGTTACAAGGGTAAAGGAGATGCCCTAGATAGGTGTAACTATAGAGGCATTAAATTAATCGACCAGGTCATGAAGGTCACGGAAAAAGTTATAGCGCAACTAATCAGAGAGCGAATTGATCCAGATGAAATGCAGTTTGGTTTTGTGTCAGGCAAAAGTACCACAGACGCTCTTTTCATTATACGACAACGACAGGAGAAGTACCTAGCTAAAAGTAAACCCCTATTCTTAGCTTTTGTTGACTTGGAGAAAGCCTTCGACAGAGTCCCCCGTTCCATTATCTGGTGGGCTCTTAGAAAACTAGGTGTTGACGAATGGCTTGTGAGAGCTATACAAGCCATGTATAAAGAAACAGTCAGCAAGGTTAGAATTAACAACGAATATAGTGAAGAGTTTAGCGTAAAAGTTGGTGTCCATCAGGGCTCTGTTCTTAGTCCCCTACTATTTATTATTGCCCTTCAGGCTATAACAGAGGAGTTCAAGACCGGCTGCCCATGGGAACTCCTATACGCAGATGATCTAACGCTCATAGCTGAATCAATGACCGAACTAGAGAAGAAATTGCAAACATGGAAGCACGGCCTAGAATCAAAAGGCCTTAAAATTAACCTGGCTAAGACTAAAGTTCTAGTTTGTAGGAAAGAAAATAAGGCGGCAGTCCCTTCCGGGAAATGGCCATGCTCAGTGTGTAGGAAAGGCGTAGGTAGAAACTCCATTTTATGTCCCCAATGCAAAGTATGGGTGCATAAAAGATGTAGTGGGATCACAGGTAAGCTAACTAAGAACATAGATTTTACATGTGGCCGGTGCTCTGGTGCAATAAGTAGCAGCAAGTGCCCACAAAATACTAGCTCTTTCAATTGCGCAGAGGGTTCTATATAAATAGTGGACAGCTTCCGTTACCTGGGTGACAAAATCAGCAGTGGGGGAGGGTGCTCTGAAAGTACAGTAGCTAGAGTCAGAACGGGATGGAAAAAGTTCAGAGAGCTTATACCACTATTAGCCGCTAGAGTGTTCTCCCTAAAAATGAAAGGCAGGTTATACGATGCCTGCATACGAACAGCAATGCTGCATGGCAGTGAGACCTGGGCATTGTGTGCAGAGGATATACGCAGACTAGAGAGGAACGAAGCTTGCATGCTCCGCTGGATGTGCAATAGTAATATACGTGAACGGCTAAGCATAAACGATCTAAGGAAAAAATTAGAAATAAGAGGGATCAGATGTTGTTTACTCGAGAGAAGGCTACGTTGGTACGGTCACGTGATGCGCATGAAAGACGACAGCTGTATAACAAAGTGCAGGGCAATAAAGATAGACGGTAGCCACGGAGTAGGCAGACCCAGAAAAACCTGGGACGACATGATAAATTCCGACCTCATACGCTTACACCTCTCCAAGACAATGTCACTGGACCGAGACCTTTGGCGGTACTCAGTAATAGAGAAGACCCGCCTTACCTAAATACAAAGTAAAAACCTACTACAGTCAGTAGGCATCTCTATCAAAACACACCCTGTCCCACCACCTCCACCCCACCCACACCGCCCCTTTCAATGTAAAGTTATGTTGGTGCCACAACATCCAGGCCGAAACAAATGAGATCGTGTAGGTGTCACGACAAAAAAACACACAGTCCACGCTGTAATGTGGCTGTGTATGTAACACTGTAAAAACCTCCCAGCCCCACACTGTAAATGTGGTTGGTGTTAGGAAGGGCATCCAGCTGTAGAAAACCCGCCAGACAGTCCACGCTGTAATGTGGCCGTGTAGGCAACACGGTAAAAATCTCCCAGCCCCACACTGTAAATGTGGTTGGTGTTAGGAAGGGCATCCAGCTGTAGAAAATCCGCCAGACAGTCCACGCTGTAATGTGGCCGTGTAGGCAACACGGTAAAAACCTCCCAGCCCCACACTGTAAATGTGGTTGGTGTTAGAAAGGGCATCCAGCTGTAGAAAACCCGCCAGACCGTCCTATGCGAGCAAGACAACCACTCTTGCCTCAAGTGGGAAAACCCCCGTCCAAACCCATGCAAGCGTGGAACACGGACGCTAAACCTGATGATGATGATGATGATGATGATATATATATATATATATATATATAGTATCAACATTAACCAAAAAATATTTTGGTTAGTGCATTCATATTCTCAGGCCCTGTTGTTTAAAATAATTTCTAATACACTTCTTGAACTGAAAACCTAAATCAATATATAAAAGTAATGTGTAGCTATTAATGCAATATACAATAGAAATACACATGTGTACAAACATACAGACATACAAAAGCATGTAGTTATCTACACATATGAGCACAAGAATTCACATGCAAACACACACATCTTATTATGAACTTATACTGTCCAAACACATATTCTAAACATACTACGGCACACACACATACATACAAACAATACATAAACACATTTACAAGACACACATGCACAGACACACCTGTAACAACAAATGCACTCAAACAACAAAACAATTACAAAAGGATATCAGTGATATAATCAAAATTGTAAATACTTTCAGCTTTTATTTCTGTCATTTCTCTTCTGCACACATGACAATACAAACCTAACCTGCTTTGAAGAATACGTCATGTATTACTAAAGTTGCTGGTCTGTTGCATTACTTCAAATATATTCTTTGACCTCAGTATATACATTTGCATTAAAATAACTAATATATTTCATAAGGAGGGTGCTCTGAGAATATAGTAGCTAGAATAAGGACAGGATGGATAAGTTCTGGGAGTTCCTATGTCTGTTGACAACAAAAAGTTATTCTTTATAAATGAAAGGCTGACTGTACGAAGAATGTATGCAAAATGTGATGTTGCATGATAAGGAGACATGGGCATTGAATACCGAGGATATGCAAAGGCTGGGGGAAAATGAAGTGAGCATGCTTCAGTGGATGTGCAATGTTAATATGAGGGAATGACAAAGCATGGATGAACTGAAAGAAACATTGGGTTTGGTATGGACATGTGATACACATGGATGATGATCGCTGGGTGAAGAAGTTCTAAGAAATCACAGTGGAAGACCAAGGAAGATCTGGGTGGAGGTGGTGAGAGCTGATTTCAAATCGTTGAAGTTCTCAGAGGAGATCATAAAGGAATGTGATGAGTAGGAAGATGCTTTACTGAAAAAACCCATCATACCCATACAGTTGTGGAAAAGCGGATGTAAAAACTTGGTGATGATGATGGTAATGAAGGCTTCCAAAATGAATGTATCTAAAATCTCGATTATATCTCTGATATTTTTCCATGCTAAGGATTCATGATCATACAGGACCAGTATTCCCCAGTCATGCCAAATAACAGTAAAATCTCTGCCAAATCACATACACTACCATCTTTTAAAAGGAAGGACACAGAGGATAATAGTTATTGTATATAAGTAGGGAGACACAAAGCAGGATTTGTTTACAAACAGCTAGCGAATTTGAAAATAAGTAGTAACATGAGGTTATGTTGTATTTGACTAAATAACATTAGTCTGTTAGTTGGGATTTTAAAAAAAGCCTCTGAATGGAAAAAAAGGATGAGTATTGACGTACATGGGACACAAACCCACATCTTTGGTTTGCCAGACCAATGTGTTACCATTACACCAACATCCACCCACAATAGTTATTATTTGAAATTTACACTCTGTACACTACAGTACATTAGTGTTGAATTCTGTATTGAAATTCAGTTTCCAACTCATTTTATTTGATTGGTAGAGCACCGAATGCTTCGTGACATAAAGTTGCGGCCCTTTACGGTCTGAGTTCATATTCAGCCGAGGTTAGCTTTGCCTTTAATCCTTATGGGCTTGATAAAATAAAGTACCATTTCATGCACTCGGGTTGGTTTAATCGACTTTCTCCTTGCCCAAAATTGTTTTACATTATTTTACATTCACTGATTGGCAGAGTCATTAGAGCATCGGACAACATTCTTTATGGCATATAGTTAAGTCCCTTTGCATTCTGAGTTCAAATCCAACCAAGGTTAGCTTTGCCTTTCATCCTTATGGGGTCAATAAAATAAAGAACCCTTAAAACACTGGGTTCAATTTAATTCACTTTCCCTTCCCTGAAAATTGTTGACCTTGTGCCTAAATCAGAAGCCATTATCATCGTGGATTGGCTGTATCGGTAGAGGGTCGGACGTCATGCTTTGACATATAGAGTTACGCCCCTTGCCATTCTGAGTTCAAATCCCGCCGAGGTTAACTTTGCCTTTCATCCTTACGGGGTCGATAAAATAAAGTACCAGTAATGTACTGGGTAATTGCTGGCCTTATGCCAATAGTAGAAACAATTATCACATATATATATTAAATATAGAAATGTCTTCTGTATTGTGTATTTTTAATTTACATTGTAAAAATGATTTATTAATTAAGAGATTAAAATATGTATTTTGTATAGTATGTTTTGTAATTTATGTGGTTAAAATTATATAATGTGAAAGAGCATAATTTATATTAAGGAAAGTGTTCTTCTTCTGTACTGAATCTGAAACTAACATATCAAATTTGAGACTAAATTATAGTATCAATAAATAAAATTTTGGTACTAATAATTGTTTCTACTTTTGGCACAAGGCCAGCAATTACACAGTGCATTACTGGTACTTTATTTTATCGACCCCATAAGGCTAAGTTAACCTCGGCGGGATTTGAACTCAGAATGGCAAGGGCCGTAACTCTATGCGTCAAAGCATGGCGTCCGAATAATTGTTTCTACTTTAGGCACAAGGCCAGCAATTACCCAGTGCATTACTGGTACTTTATTCTATCGACCCCGTAAGGATAAAAGGTAAAGTCAACCTCGGCGGGATTTGAACTCAGATCGTAAAGGGACGTAACTATGCTGGAAAGCATGGCGGCCGACCCTCCACCGATACTGCCAATCCAATGAAAGATAACTAGATAATGTAGTTTTTAGGCACATTATTCATCACCATCATCATCATCGTTTAACGTCCATTTTTCCATGCTTGCTTGAGTTAGATGGGTTGTATATATATTATATATATATATATATCACCATCATCATCATCATTGTATTGTCCCAACATAAATAGGGGTAGTAGTGATACATATACCCTACCACAGATTTCTGGTCAGCTGCTGCTGGACATTGGGTTAGCAGTAAACTATAACTTATTGGCTGACTCTTTGACCTTACCAGCTAATATGGGGGAAATTGGTTGTGGGAGAGGCTTGTCTAGGTTAGAACTGCATTGTTTTGGGTAGTAGTTAGTTGATCAACTTCCTATACATTTGCACCTGTGCAAAGCTGTGGAGGGGAACTAGAGCTCACAAGGGAATGGGTGGAGGCTTCAAAAACATTATCTTTGTCTGTTCCCTTGCCGTTTTAGTTTGGATTGCCTCGAGAATGTAACCTTATTACATAATGAAGCTGTCTGATAAGATCATGACACTGGTTATGCGAACTCACGTGGCCACTGTCGTCATTGAAATATGTATCATAGCCTTATCAATAAAGGACTTTAACCGCTACACCAACTTCACATTTTCTTCTCTATATATATGTATAGGCATATGGGAATTAGAATACAGTGACGATTGAACATTTCGAAAATAGAATTAGAAGCTTTTACTGTAAATTGACAATAGAAAATAGTCCAATATTAGGGCATATGAACTGCTATGACAGAAAAATGGACATTAGCATGAGTGGGAATTGAACTCACATTTCTTATTTCGATTCAACTGCATGCCAATGCCCATTTTTTTATTATGGGAGTTCATATGCCCTAATATTGGACTATTTTCTATAGTCAATTTTTGCTGAAACCGTCTATTTTCATATATATGCATAAATGAATTGAGAGAGAGACTAAGCATAAGAGGTATCAAATGTTGTGTGCTAGAGAGGAGATTGTATGGACATGTGAGGCAAATGAAGGACAACAGCTGTATAAAAAAGTGCAGAGCGATCAAAATTGATGGAAGCTATGGAGTGGGTAGACCAAGAAAAATCTGGGACGAGGTGATAAAAACTGACCTTGCTCACTTATACCTCTCTAAGACAATGTCACTGGATCGAGATCTTTGGCGCTATCCAGTTATACAGAAGACCCGCCTTCCCTTACATATGAACTTAAACCTACAGTCAGTAGGCACCTCTTAACCCAATGTACACCCCACCCCACCCAATACCCCATACTCCATCCTCCCATTTTCGTCCACTGTAGGTGACACGACAAAAAGCACCCAGTCCACACTGTAAAGTTCAAGTCATAATGAGGTTAGATAGATCAGATGACTGTGTCTTGCTCATATGTTCCATGCTCTTCCTAACTAACTATGCTGAAACCCATTTCTCAAATACTTCATAGAATATTGTTTCAATCTGTACATATTTTAGTTATTTCTAATTTTCAGTGATACAACCAAAAAATAATTATGGTGTTAAAATAATTTTTATGACCATTTTTCAATTTTTCACTATTTACAAACTTTTTCTACTTTATACTGATATAAAAAGTTTCATATTTTCCTTTAAGGTCATTGCAGCTAGAATATTGTTATCATTTGCAATAACTGGATTAACTGTCTGCAGATCCTTCAATTAAAACTCTAGTTTCTATTTAAAACAGCATTATTTTATTTTTTTTTTTCATTTTACGTCCGCTTTACCCTGCTTGCAAGAGTTTTGTTTTGTAATGTAATATGCTTTGAGCCAAATCGTGTTAATTCAAAATCAACTAAAATTATATCAAATTGCTGATATTGTTTCTTGCATGCTAAACACTACTGGGCACAGTTATCTTTTGAGCATACATGACAACACTTTACAAAAATATCAATGTAATTTCATCAAAAGAAACCCCAGAGATATATATTAATGAAAAATATAGATTTTCATATGATCATCCTTCAAAATACAGCATAGCAGAACAGAAAATGTGACTAGTACTATGTATACAATAATGCCTTCTTCATCAGAAAATTTCAAGAATTACTATTAGCTTTCACTGAAGCCATTGAAACAAAACAAACATACTATATGAATTATTTGTAAAGCCTTCTTTCATTTAAGGAAAAAATTGTTGAAACAAATGTTTTATATCTTTCAGCTTTCTAATCTTGTTCTTTCTAATTATTTTCACCATAGATAATGTTGTTGTCATCATCATAATCATCATCATTTTCATCATCTCAACTACCACCACTGCCACCACTGCAGCAAAGTAACAAACAAGAATTACATAAGTGAAGGCTTGATTGTGTGGTTAAAATGTTTGTTTTGCAATCTCTTAGTTTCAAATTCCATTCCACTGCATGACACAATGAGCAAGTGTCATTTGCTAAAGTTCCAGATCCACCGATGCTTTGTCAGTGAAATTTGGTAGACTAGAATTTATTTAAAAACAGTGACGCATATATGTATATGTGTGTGCCTTATGTATGTAGATTGTACACACAAGTGTAGTGAATATTAGACACTGTTCTCTAGTGTGTCACGTCATCACAGCTTCCTTCCTCAGTCATCTCTAGTGTGTGACGTCATCACTCCTTCCTTCTCAGTCAACTCTAGTATGTGATGTAAGGACGAACAGAAGTCACTCAAACTTATATATAGATGAAAACTATGAAGAAGTTCATTGTATATATATGCATGTGTGTATGTGTGTATGTGTGTATGTATGTATATATGTGTGTGTGTGTGTTCATGTCCTGCAACTAGGTAATTCAACAAATAAAGATCAATGAAATAAGTACCAGACTTGAAAAAAATAAGTCCTGGAGTGGATATAATTGATTAAATCTCTTCAAGGCATTGTATCAGCATGACCAGTCATGACTGAAGCTAATTAAAAAAGGAAAAAAATGAGTTCTTTTTGCATCCATGGATGCAAACTCTTGGGCATATCATCAGTTTTGTATCATGGAGTCACAGGACAGCTCTTACAATATACACCCTCATCCAGGTGACTCAATTACAGATGTAAATACTTGGATACATCATCAGTGTTGTATTCTGGAGTAACTGGGTCTTTTAGCTCTTACAGCATACACCCTTATCTAGTTGACATGGCTGAGGTTGATCAAACCTCAGCTATTGTCCAAGTGATATACATGCTATTGATTTCACCTGTTACTTTTCTTCAGCTATAGTGATCTAGATGCCCTCTCTGCTGTTGGAAGAGAGCTTATTTAGTATAAACAAAGTTTTTGAAACTTTGTTTATACTATATATCACCATCATCATCATCACCGTTTTATGTCCGTTCTTCCATGCTAGCATGGGATATATATATATGAAAAGAGTCAGGACCCCGACAGCTGAGCTCCAGCTATTTCAACAGCTAGATCTGAACAGTTCAGATCTAGCTGTCGAAACGGCCGGAGCTCAGCCGTCGGGGTCCTGACTCTTTTCATATTACCCACTCTACTACCCTAAGTATTGAGTACTCTGGTGCGTTATGGTCCATCTGGTCTCTTAACACACCCTCTTTGTTATATATATATGTATATATATGCATACCCTTACAAGGAATATTGATGTATACAATATGATTATAAAGTTCATCTGGAAAGTTCTGAAAGTTAATAGTGATTGTTAAAACAAAACTAAGATGCTACCAGTTAATGGTTTAATCTTGTTAGTTAAAAGTGAAAGATTTACTATTATTGTTACAGTAATTTAGAACTACACTAGTATGACACAGAATCCAAGTGTTTTCTGTAATATTTTCAATAGCTAGATATGAGTGAATGTATTGAAATCTGCATAGCATAGCAAAAGCAGCAACACCATGACTAGAGTGAATATAGTTTGATGTCTAAGTCAAGTGATTGATATTCAAATGGATCATCACATCACTGGAAGAATCATTTGTGCACTGGTCAAAATACCTTGTAGTGTCTAATATCTATCCCTTTAAATTTTGAGTGCAAATCCCACCAGTGTGACGTTACCTTGCAGTATCAGGGGAGCATTCTAGTCAGATAGATTTTATCCTCATCAGAGGACGTGACAGATGGACGGTCGTAAACACAAAAGCCTTCCCTAGTGAGGAATGTACATCCCAACATAGCTTAGTTGTCAGCGACCTCACAGTCAGAACTAGACGAACCTGGAAACAGAGGCCAACCTGGAGAAGAAAGATCTGGAAGCTGAAAGACCCCCGAACCAGTAACAGATTTAAGAGTATTTTACTCAACGCCTACAACAGTAAAGAAGAACAGATAGAGACATTCAATGTAGAAGAGAACTGGGAGTTCCAAAAAAATAACTTACTAGAGGCGACGGATGAGGTCTGCGGCTGGAGTAAGACCTCAAGTAGGAGGAGAGTGACTTGGTGGTGGAACAATAAGGTAGATGAGGCAGTTAAGGCCAAGAGACAGGCATGGAAAGAATGGAAGAACGTTGGGAGCAGGGTACATTACATAGAGACCAAGAGGGAAGCTAGGCGACAAGTATACTTAGCTAGGAGGCAGAGGATAGAAAATTCAAGCATGTTTTGCAACGTGAGGACCAGAAAGAGGAGGTGTTCAAGATTGCAAGGCAGTGTGTCAGAGAGAATTGTGATGTCATTGGAGAGAAGTGTATCCGGAATGATAAAGGTGAGCTTGCCCTCACAAGTGCTGAGAAGAAAGATGCATGGAAGAGTCATTATGATAGATTACTAAATGAGGAGAATGCATGGGAAGAAGAGACCCTACCCCAAGTAGACCCTATAGAGGGGCCAGCAGTACAAGTCAGCAGCAACGTAGTAAGTAAGGCAATCAAAGATATGAAGATAGGGAAGGCAACCGGTCCATCGGGTATAGCTGCCGAGATGCTGAAGGCATCTGGGTCTGTAGGTCACACTATAACCACACGTATTGTTAACCAGGTAATACTAGAAGGTGTCATACCAAAAGATTGGTGCAGTAGCATCATTGTCAACTGCTAGAAAGGTAAAGGTGATGCACTAGATAGAGGAAACTATAGAGGTATAAAGCTGATGGACCAGGTCATGAAAGTAACAGAAAGAGTTATAGCACAGTTGATTAGGGACCGGGTGAAACTAGATGAGATGCAACTTGGGTTTGTACCAGGAAGAGGCACCACTGATGCCCTCTTCCTTGTCAGGCAGTTACAGGAAAAGTACCTAGCTAAAAGTAAGCCACTCTACCTGGCATTTGTCGACCTTGAGAAAGACTTTGACAGAGTTCCACGTACTGTAATCTGGTGGGCTCTTAGAAAACTAGGAGTAGATGAATGGCTTGTGAAAGCGGTACAAGCCATGTATAGGGGAGCAGTCAGCAAAGTTAGGATTAGCAATGAGTATAGCGAGGAATTTAGCGTACAGGTTGGGGTCCACCAGGGCTCTGTTCTTAGCCCCTCCTGTTCATCATAGTCCTGCAGGCAATAACGAAGGAGTTTAAGACCGGATGCCCATGGGAACTTCTGTATGCTGATGACCTCGCACTTATAGCTGAATCTATGGTAGAACTAGAGAAGAAATTCCAAACTTGGAAGCAGGGACTAGAAAGAAAGGGTCTTAAAGTCAACATGACAAAGACTAAGGTCCTTGTAAGTAGATGAGAAAACAGAACCCAGATGCCCTCAGGGAAATGGCCTTGCTCAGTATGTAGGAAAGGTGTAGGTAGAAACTCCATTCTCTGCCCCAAATGCAAACAATGGGTACACAAGAGATGTAGCAGGATCTCAGGAAGCTTAATTAAGAATGTAGGCTTCACATGCAGCAGCTGTGCTGGGACAGCAAGCAGCAAACAGCCACAGGAAACAAGTACCACCAGTCTCTGGGAGGGCTCTGTAGAAACAGTAGACAGCTTCTGCTACCTAGGTGACCGAATTAGCAGCGGAGGTGGGTGTTCAGAAAGTACAATAACTAGAGTAAGAACGGGATGGAGAAGTTTAGGGAACTACTACCACTGCTAGCTGCAAAAGGCTTCTCCCTCAAAATGAAAGGCAGACTGTATGATGCGTGTATCCGAACAGCGATGTTGCATGGTAGTGAGACCTGGGCGCTGAAGGTGGAAGACTTACGTAGATTAAAGAGAAACGAAGCCTGCATGCTCCGATGGATGTGTAATAGTAATATACGCGAACGACAAAGCATAAATGAATTGAGAGAGAGACTGAGCATAAGAGGAATCAAATGCTGTGTGCAGGAGAGGAGGTTGCGTTGGTATGGGCATGTGATGCGTATGAAGGATGACAGCTGCATAAAAAGGTGCAGAGCACTAGAAGTCGATGGAAACCGCAGAGTGGGGAGACCCAAGATGACCTGGGATGAGGTGATAAAAGCCGACCTTACCCAATTACACCTCTCAAAGGCGATGACACACGACCGTGACCTCTGGCGTCACGCAGTAATACAGAGTACTCGACCTACCATGGGTACAAGCTGAAGCATATAGACAATATGCCCCCACACCCCCCCCACTGCAAGGTGGTCGTCGAGGTGCCATGGCAAAAAAGCACCCAGCCTACACTGTAAAGTGGACGTGTAGGCACCACGAAAAAGCACCCAGCACTCACTGTAAATGAGGTTGGTGTTAGGAAGGGCATCCAGCTGTAGAAATCAAGCCAAATCAGTTCCTGTATCAGCAAGGCATGGTCAGCCGACCAGACACTGCCCACAACAGGACAACCCGTCTAACCCATGCTACCGTGGAAGAACGGACGTAAAACGGTGATGATGATGATGATGATGAAAGCATCAGAATTTGTAGAGCACCAGACTAAATTTCTTGTAATATATATTTTAATCACTTGGAGGTAAAAGAGTTTCACTGTATGTATCCCAGTTTTAAGATAATTACACCATATGAGTCAATTAAAAGGGTTAGTAATAAGAAAAGCATCCATCTTTAAAATATTGCTTCAAAAAAGAACTCATAATGATTAGAAAAACTCACATGGAACTCATAAGGCTAATCTTTTACAAAATGTTGGTTGTTGCAATTTCTAAATTAACATCTTATTAACCATTTAGTATTTAAACTAGCCATATCTGGCCAGAATACTTTCACCTATTTCTGTTAAAACTGGTCATAACTGGCCACTCATACCAACATTAAGGTATTGTTTTCAAAATACATAATATCAAAATTTCATAGATTCGATATTATGTAAGATAAAGCCTTTACTGTAAAAATACAGTAGTATATATAGAGTAATGTAAATGCTAATGGGTTAAGATTGATTTTGTTTTCCATCTTACCATATGGATAAAAATCTATTATAATTCCAATTATATTTCAGACATATTATAGAAATATAAACGAACTCTGGTACTTGACTGGTACTTTAACCAGAAACATAAAAGGCAGTGTGGAATTTGAACTGGGGAACTCCAAATTTCACTAAACTACAAATTAAATACTCTATATAAAATATTGTGACAGTGACCAGGTAACAGACTGTGAAAATTTTAACACTTAGAAATAAATGATATATGTAAATTAAAGTAAATGGAACAGTTTTTATGTGTTTAAATAGTTAAAACGACTCTTCCATGCAGTAATTGATTTAGTTTTAACACAGTCTCAGATTAAGTAACTTGCCAGACAAAAAATACGGTGTGTTCTTGTACCCACTTATATATATATATATATATATATAACTGTTTAGGCACAAGGCCAGCAATTACCCAGTGCATTACTGGTACTTTATTTTATCGACCCCGTAAGGATGAAAGGCAAAGTCAACCTCGGCGAGATTTGAACTGAGATCGTAAAGAGACGTAACTATGCTGGAAAGCATGGCGTCCGACCCTCTACCGATACTGCCAATTATATATATATATATAACGGCGATGAATTAATTTTGCGAGGTTTTTGATATGAAATCGTGTGTCGAAACAAATATTGTTATACTTGGGGAGGGTCATATTTGTGTAATAATATTGCCAGAATTACTAACAGAACACACTCACTGTTTGGTTGGTTTTCGCTTCTGTGTCTTTTATATTGGTTAATTTAATTTATTCGGTCCTCAATGTTACGAAACAGTGAGTGTGTTCTGTTATTAATTCTGACAATATTATTACACAAATATGACCCTCCCCAAGTATATATATATATGCATATATATATATATATATATGCATATATCATCATCATCATCATCATCACCGTTTTACGTCCGTTCTTCCACGCTAGCATGGGTTAGACGGGTTGTCCTGTTGTGGGCAGTGTCTGGTCGGCTGACCATGCCTTGCTCATACAGGAACTGATCTGGCTTGATTTCTACAGCTGGATGCCCTTCCTAACACCAACCTCATTTACAGTGAGTGCTGGGTGCTTTTTCGTGGCGCCTACACGTCCACTTTACAGTGTGGGCTGGGTGCTTTTTTGCCGTGGCACCTCCACGACCACCTTGCGGTGGGGGGGGGGGGGCATATTGTTTATATGCTTCAGCATGTACCCATGGGAGGTCGGGTACCCTGTATTACTGCGTGACGCCAGAAGTCACGGTCGTGTGTCATTGACTTTGAGAGGTGTAGTTGGGTAAGGTCGGCTTTTATCACCTCATCCCAAGTCATCTTGGGTCTCCCCACTCCGCGGTTTCCATCAACTTCTAGTGCTCTGCACCTTTTTATGCAGCTGTCATCCTTCATACGCATCACATGTCCATACCAGCGTAACCGCCTCTCCTGCACGCAGCATTTGATTCCTCTTATGCTCAGTCTCTCTCTCAATTCATTTATGCTTTGTCGTTCACGTATATTACTGTTACACATCCATCGGAGCATGCAGGCTTCGTTTCTCTCTAATCTACGTAAGTCTTCCACCTTCAGCGCCCAGGTCTCACTACCATGCAACATCGCTGTTCGGATACACGCATCATACAGTCTGCCTTTCATTCTGAGGGAGAAGCCTTTTGCAGCTAGCAGTGGTAGTAGTTCCCTAAACTTCTTCCATCTCGTTCTTACCCTAGTTATTGTACTTTCTGAGCACCCACCTCCGTTGCTAATTCGGTCACCTAGGTAGCAGAAGCTGTCTACTGTTTCTACAGGGCCCTCCCAGAGATTGGTGGTACTTGTTTCCTGTGGCTGTTTGCTTGCTGTTTCAGCACAGCTGCTGCATGTGAATCCTACATTCTTAATTAAGCTTCCTGAGATCCCGCTACATCTCTTGTGTACCCATTGTTTGCATTTGGGGCAAAGAATGGAGTTCCTACCTACACCTTTCCTACATACTGAGCAAGGCCATTTCCCTGAGGGGATCTGGGTTCTGTTTTCTCGTCTACTTATAAGGACCTTAGTCTTTGTCATGTTGACTTTGAGGCCCTTTCTCTCTAGTCCCTGCTTCCAGGTTTGGAATTTATTCTCTAGTTCTACCATAGATTCAGCTATGAGTGCGAGGTCATCAGCATACAGGAGTTCCCATGGGCATCCGGTCTTAAACTCCTCCGTTATTGCCTGCAGGACTATGATGAACAGGAGAGGGCTAAGAACAGAGCCCTGGTGGACCCCAACCTGTACGCTAAATTCCTCGCTATACTCATTGCCAATCCTAACTTTGCTGACTGCTCCCCTATACATGGCTTGTACCGCTTTCACAAGCCATTCATCTACTCCTAGTTTTCTAAGAGCCCACCAGATTACTGCACGTGGAACTCTGTCAAAGGCTTTCTCAAGGTCGACAAATGCCAAGTAGAGTGGCTTACTTTTAGCTAGGTACTTTTCCTGTAATTGCCTCACAAGGAAGAGCGCATCAGTGGTGCCTTTCCCTGGAACAAACCCAAATTGCATCTCGTCTATATTCACCCGGTCCCTAATCAGCTGTGCTATAACTCTTTCTGTTACTTTCATGACCTGGTCCATCAACTTTATACCTCTATAGTTTCCTCTATCTAGTGCATCGCCTTTACCTTTGTAGCAGTTGACAATGATGCTACTGCACCAATCTTTTGGTATGGCCCCCTCTAGTATTACCTGGTTAACGATACGTGTGGTTATAGTGTGACCTACAGACCCAGATGCCTTCAGCATCTCGGCAGCTATACCCGATGGACCGGTTGCCTTCCCTATCTTCATATCTCTGATTGCCTTACTTACTACGCTGCCGCTGACTTGTACTGCTGGTCCCTCTATAGGGTCTACGTGGGGTAGGGTCTCTTCTTCCCATGCATTCTCCTCATTTAGTAATCTATCATAATGACTCTTCCATGCATCTTTCTTCTCAGCACTTGTGAGGGCAAGCTCACCTTTATCATTCCGGATACACTTCTCTCCAATGACATCACAACTATCTCTGACACACTGCCTCGCAATCTTGAATACCTCCTGTTTCTGGTCCTCACGTTGTAAAACATGCTTGAATTTTCTATCCTCTGCTTCCCTCCTAGCTAAGTATACTTGTCGCCTAGCTTCCCTCTTGGTCTCTATGTAATGTACCCTGCTCCCCCCGTTCTTCCATTCTTTCCATGCCTGTCTCTTGGCCTTGACTGCTTCATCTACTTTATTGTTCCACCACCAAGTCACTCTCCTCCTGCTTGAGGTCTTACTCCAGCCACAAACCTCATCCGTCGCCTCTAGTAAGTTATTTTTTAGGAACTCCCAGTTCTCTTCTACGTTAAATGTCTCTATCTGTTCTTCTTTACTGTCGTAGGCGTTGAGTAAAATATCTTTAAATCTGTTACTGGTTGAGGGGACTTTCAGCTTCCAGATCTTTCTTCTCCAGGTTGGCCTCTGTTTCAGGGCTCGTCTAGTTCTGACCGTGAGGTCGCTGACAACTAAGCTATGTTGGGATGTACATTCCTCACTAGGGAAGGCTTTTGTGTTTACGACCGTCCATCTGTCACGTCCTCTGATGAGAATAAAATCTAACTGACTAGAGTGCTCCCCTGATCTATAGGTGATCAGGTGGTTGTCGGGTTTTTTAAAGTTTGTGTTACATATCGACATGTCATTGGCGTCGCAGAATTCTAGAAGTCTGAATCCTTCCTCATTCCTTGTGCCAACTCCATGGCCTCCATGTACTCTATTGAAGCCGTCGCAGTGTTTACCTACGTGTCCGTTAAAATCTCCTGCAATGATTAGGAAGTCCTTGTCGTCTGTTAGAGCAGTAGTGTGTATTAGGGACTCGTAAAACCTATCCTTAAGTTCGTCTGGCAGCCCCGATTGGGGTGCGTAAGCTGATATTATTGTGGTAATTGTCTTATTCAGGACTAGTCTGAGTTTAATGATTCTTGCATTTACCCTGTACACTGAGATTACTTTATCTACCCACTTGTCAGCTAATAGTATACCTACACCACCCATCCCATCGTCGTTTCCCACCCAGAAAAATTTGTAGCACTGGCTTTTTCCTACAAGGACTCTAGCAGACCCTCCTCTCCATCTAGTCTCTTGCACACAGCATACATCAACTTCCTTTCGCTCTAGCATTTCTACGATTTCTCCTGCTCTTCCTTTCATTGAGCCTACATTGATGGTACCAACTCGGAGTTTTGGGCATTTGTCGACACTCGTAGGGGAGGGTCTCTGGGTTGGCGCTTCACGTGGGTGCTTGGTAGCTCGCAGATTCATATTTCATCTATTGATTCAGAGTTGCTCGTGTATTCCCAGCTCATCCATCCATAACGGTGGGAAAATTGAGGGCTAGAAGGACAGTGGTGGTGGGGTAATGGCAGGGTGTGTTGGGATGCGCCAGAGGAGGAGAGAGTTAGTTAGGCAGGTAGTAGCAGCAGCAGCAGTGGAAATGGCATGCTAGGTTTGATTGGTCGAATAGACTATGGTGGTGTGTGGGGGTGGGGGGGAGGGAAATTGTGAGGTAGGAACTGAGGGTCGCATGGTAAATATCCAAGTTAATACTACATCAGTAAAATTAACAATAATAACGTCATGAAAAAAGCTACTAAGAGAAACCCTCGAAAATTTATCGCTAATACAGCAGGGAAAATTTAACGCTAATACAGCAGGGAACATCATAATATTAACGACATGAAAAAGCTACTAAGAGAAACCCTCGAAAATTTATCGCTAATACAGCAGGGAAAATTTAACGCTAATACAGCAGGGAACATCATAATATTAACGACATGAAAAAGCTACTAAGAGAAACCCTCGAAAATTTATCGCTAATACAGCAGGGAAAATTTAACGCTAATACAGCAGGGAACATCATAATATTAACGACATGAAAAAGCTACTAAGAGAAACCCTCGAAAATTTATCGCTAATACAGCAGGGAAAATTTAACGCTAATACAGCAGGGAACATCATAATATTAACGACATGAAAAAGCTACTAAGAGAAACCCTCGAAAATTTATCGCTAATACAGCAGGGAAAATTTAACGCTAATACAGCAGGGAACATCATAATATTAACGACATGAAAAAGCTACTAAGAGAAACCCTCGAAAATTTATCGCTAATACAGCAGGGAAAATTTAACGCTAATACAGCAGGGAACATCATAATATTAACGACATGAAAAAGCTACTAAGAGAAACCCTCGAAAATTTATCGCTAATACAGCAGGGAAAATTTAACGCTAATACAGCAGGGAACATCATAATATTAACGACATGAAAAAGCTACTAAGAGAAACCCTCGAAAATTTATCGCTAATACAGCAGGGAAAATTTAACGCTAATACAGCAGGGAACATCATAATATTAACGACATGAAAAAGCTACTAAGAGAAACCCTCGAAAATTTATCGCTAATACAGCAGGGAAAATTTAACGCTAATACAGCAGGGAACATCATAATATTAACGACATGAAAAAGCTACTAAGAGAAACCCTCGAAAATTTATCGCTAATACAGCAGGGAAAATTTAACGCTAATACAGCAGGGAACATCATAATATTAACGACATGAAAAAGCTACTAAGAGAAACCCTCGAAAATTTATCGCTAATACAGCAGGGAAAATTTAACGCTAATACAGCAGGGAACATCATAATATTAACGACATGAAAAAGCTACTAAGAGAAACCCTCGAAAATTTATCGCTAATACAGCAGGGAAAATTTAACGCTAATACAGCAGGGAACATCATAATATTAACGACATGAAAAAGCTACTAAGAGAAACCCTCGAAAATTTATCGCTAATACAGCAGGGAAAATTTAACGCTAATACAGCAGGGAACATCATAATATTAACGACATGAAAAAGCTACTAAGAGAAACCCTCGAAAATTTATCGCTAATACAGCAGGGAAAATTTAACGCTAATACAGCAGGGAACATCATAATATTAACGACATGAAAAAGCTACTAAGAGAAACCCTCGAAAATTTATCGCTAATACAGCAGGGAAAATTTAACGCTAATACAGCAGGGAACATCATAATATTAACGACATGAAAAAGCTACTAAGAGAAACCCTCGAAAATTTATCGCTAATACAGCAGGGAAAATTTAACGCTAATACAGCAGGGAACATCATAATATTAACGACATGAAAAAGCTACTAAGAGAAACCCTCGAAAATTTATCGCTAATACAGCAGGGAAAATTTAACGCTAATACAGCAGGGAACATCATAATATTAACGACATGAAAAAGCTACTAAGAGAAACCCTCGAAAATTTATCGCTAATACAGCAGGGAAAATTTAACGCTAATACAGCAGGGAACATCATAATATTAACGACATGAAAAAGCTACTAAGAGAAACCCTCGAAAATTTATCGCTAATACAGCAGGGAAAATTTAACGCTAATACAGCAGGGAACATCATAATATTAACGACAATATGTAGGCTAAAATACCTTCGTAGATTAGGTGGATGGCTGGCTGGGAAAATTTGAATCAGCTCTACTGGTACATTTTAGCAGAGAAGAATGGCAAAGTGTCTTATCTCTTCAATATTTTCAGATTGAATGAATTAGGT